>JBBBDQ010001454.1:1160000-1400000 GCA_037127315.1 Ascarosepion bandense | reverse complement strand
ATAAGAAAATAAGCAAACGATGGAAGAAGAATCATATTTTTTTTATCTACATAAAAATACACGGAAAAGTATGCATATTTATCCGTATATGAATCGACTTATAAACACAAACATAACCGCGCATGAATAATTGCATACACACCACACACACCCAACCACCCCCCACACACACACACACAGGCAGGCAGTCACACAAACACATAGAATGGGGCACGGAATTTAGTTGCAAATATTTAAAATTTCAGTTGAGGTCGGTAAGTTTATCGACATCAAATGTTTATTTTCACATTTTTATATTAAATTGTCATATTAATTTACCAACGTAATATATAGGAAATCATATCTCCTTTTTTTTGTCTGTCTCGATCTATCTATCTATCTATCTATCTATCTATCTATCTATCTATCTATCTATCTATCCCTGTTCATATCTATCCATCTATCTATTTATTTATCTCAACGCATCGATTCGTATATTAGGCTCTCCTTAATGTATGCTTCTGTATTCAGAGTTTTTTGTTTAGTTTGTGTATGTTTGTATAGGTGGTAGTTATATTGTAACAATCGTGATATGGTACACTAGCTTTGACTACTGTAGCTGATGGGCGAGTTCGCCCGTTGATTTTCTAAACTAGAATAGCCAGATGATCGGTAGAACTCTGCATTTCTTTCTCATAACGCCAATGCCCCCAGATTATTTTAAAATCCGAGGTCCTTCAGAAGGATAAATCTCTATTTAATGTAACACTTTTGGTTTAAGTAGTGCATAAAGATAATACTTTGATTATATTATTATTTTCCATTCTAGAAGAACATTTTGAACACGTTGGTAAACCACTCTCCTATACACCTTGATTATATAATCATTTTCTCTTCTAGAATTACTAAACTTTCGCAAACCACTCTCCCATGCACCTTGATTATTTCATTATTTTCTTTTTAGAATAACCTTTTTGAACATTTTCACAAACCCCCCTCCCATACATAACTTGCTGTTTTGCACTGATAATGAAATAACAATAATATATCTTTTATAGTCAACTTTGACAGACTTTCATTGAATCTGTCTCTGAGATATCCCCGTAGCTAAATATAAGTAAGTCGTTTATATATATGTATATTTCTCGGTAATATTGCTGAACTTAATTCAATGCAATAAATTGCAACACGACTCTCCTCAGTCTTGATAACCGATACCATTGTTTTCCACAAATGTTGTAGTAGACATCCGACGATACATTCAGTTAAAATGCTTTCGCTAATCTATTCCAAATTTGTCTTCATTCACGTTTTCATTAAGAAGTTCCCTCAAAGGTTTAGATCTTCTTTCAGAATCCAGAATGTTTTACACAAGCCACAGCAAATTTGTAATTACTTACCCAATGATATTACTATACACTGACTTATCCGAACTGTTGGTGGTTTTATTATAGTTTTGTAGCGTATAAGATAGAGTAAACTGCATAGAAAAAACAAGGAGTCGTAGTGAACAAAACAAGATCTAGATTTAAAATTCAAATGCTCATTGATTTTTTTAGAAATTAAAAAGACTCGAATTTACAAACTTTGCTTCGCCCACACGCAAAAGCGAATCCAAAACAAAACTTGTGAAATTTCACACCTCGATGTGAACTGTTTTTCAACCAATAGAAAACTAGGAAACGTCTATAAACAAATTCAAATAATCTTTAATTCTCATAAACAAATTCTTTTAGGGACCTTTTAGCAAGCAGACGCGAAGTTTGTTCGTCGTCCAATGGAAAAGCCCGAATTACATCCGGGAGTGAATTCCCAAGTGACCTTTTCAAGCTCCACAAACAAAATAAAAGACGGGCAAGTTCGCCTGTCACCAGACAGAAGAAGACGTGCGTATTAATACGTCCCTTGACAAACGTCAAGCGATAGTTATTCTCAATCTTTCTTTCTCAATTCTTTCCTTTTCACCGTTCACCTGCATGCCTCTTTTTATACTTGATACACGAACGGAACCCTTTAAGACTGAACGATAATTTCAAAGATATTCCTATCCAAAGATAACGCTCATACATACATACATACAAGTTACTACTACGAACTCTTGATACCCTTGATTCCTTACTACTATTTCTCATTGAATGTTTAACTTCTATCAATTCATGCTATTCTGTTCTACAGTATTTATATTATGCGAACTATTGTCCTTATCTTTCTTGCCATTTGTACAACGTTTCGGTCGTTGTAGACTCCGGCCTTCTTCAGGTGCTAGGAATTTCGAACCGAACCCTTTATTAAAATCACTGGGGTATATGAACTCCATTCCTTGCTTAATGCCTCTTCTGGAAGTCATGAGTTATCGCTTTCTAACCCTGAAAGTTACAACGACTGAAACATTGTATTAAATCGAAAGAAACATGAAGACAATAGTCCGAATAATGTAAATACTACCTCATCTCAGAATTATTCTGTTCTAACAATAAATTTCTATTTAAACATACAAAAGGTATACTTTTATTGTTCCACAAATTTACCTTCTAATAACATTCTGACAATTCTAAAAATGCTAAGTTGTGGGGATTGTCAGCTGTATTTGTGAATTGGCCTTGTACCAGACGTGGCTGACCGTCTCTACAGCTACTGAGTAATACTGGTGTTTTGGGGAGTTTTCTCGAACAGGAGATCAGAATTACTTTACATATTGGTGTATTAGCCGATTTATGTATAGTTTGAACCCTGAAATATTTTGTGTGAAAATGACCTAAAATCGACTGTTAACTGGATTGGCTAATTTTCAAAACAAAAACTGCCCTTTATTAATCATCTGACCCCTTCCTGCTTACCATCAGCATAACTTCCAGGAAAGTGAATACTTTCACCTTCCAGAAAAAAAGTACTTGTGTATAGCGCAACCAGTGATTGAAAATGCTTAATTAAAAAAAATTACTTGTGTATAGCGCGACACCTTATTTTTTTTTATTTTTTTTTTTTGCCTAAAAACTGATCATAAATAGTTGAACTCTACTCGAGTCAGTGAAGTGCTGTACGTGATAAATGTCGGGGTGATCATGTCCCGAAGAAACATGACTGACTGGGCAGAATATTTTTCCGAAGTAGGTTGTCATTATTTTCCAAAGCTATAGAACACAATCTGTCCTGTTATTTAACCCATACCTGAAGGGAGAAGCGCCGGATTAAAACCTTTCCCAAGGATATTTACGCGTAAGTGAATACAACAAATTCAACTGGAATTCGAACTCGGCTGTCCGATTTCTCGTTCCGATCAGATATCCACTGCAACACATGCGCTTTATACTCGAGAACATACAATAAATTTCAAGCTATTTCGTACAATTAACAGCATTTTATTTCTTTAAGAAAGTAGAAAGAAAGAATATAAAATTGTTCAATGAAAGCTTGTGTATAGATACATCTTATTTTCATATGTACGTGAGACATGAGACATTCCTCTGAGAAGAGTATTTTGTTGATAAAATTATTAGATATGTCTGTGGCTTAGACCATTTGTATACTATATACTATGCTGTACTATGTTCAAAGTAGCGTGAGTTTCGCATAGTAATGAAAAACTCCCCAGTTGATAACACGACTTATCCTATCTCTTAAACTGACTAAAAGATAAATATGCTCTCTCTCTCTCTCTTTCTCTTTCTCTCTCTCTCTCTCTCTCTCTCTCTCTCTCTCTCTCATTATCATTTTGTCAGCAACATGCAAAAGTTGTTTAAAGAAATTATTTGGCAGACAAGTGGAATATTCCAACATGCGTCACGATAACAACTTTTCACCTATTCTGCTCTCCGGTATTCTTTTGGTGTACGTCGATATTTTTAATTTTTCATACTGAACACTTTATTCAATCCACAGGGTAGAATGAAATACTTACCAAAAAGCAAATTGAAACCACTAGGTTTAAAATTGACAATCAAATTGGTCGCAACTTCAAAGGTCCGTTTCCCGGATACAGATTGATAGTTTAGAAATAATTTATTTAAATATTGTAACAAATCAATAAAAATAAAATCGATGTAGCAAGGCAGCTTATAAAAATATATCGTTGTCGCGTTTCAGTTCATCGTTCACATGATTTTAATCTGATTTATAACGAATATTATATTGCTAATATTTTATAAACCAATTCCGTAGGCATATCTAAAACTATTATTTCACGCATTTAGAGACATGTTATGCATCATAAAACCTAAATTGGATTTGAGATTTATCACCGAGGGATTCACTAGATTATTTGTCCAATATATAAACGGCAAATTTGAAAAATATAAATAAATCCATGATGTTTGTTGGGGTTTTTTGTCTCATATTAATTATATTAGCATAAGTTAATTTGATCGAGTCTGGTTATTCTTGAATTTTGGAGAGTCTTTAGTTTAGATTCCTTCCCACAAAACTAGATCCAAATTCACTGACTTATTTGCGTCTTCAAACCTGTTATCACGAGTTTAATGCAATTAGCATCAATCAAACACATTTTGAAACATTGCTTAATCTCTATTGATCACTACTTCTAAAATAAGAAAATGGTGGCCATCATAGACAACGCAACTTGCATGTCATAATATAAATTAAACTAACAAAAATCGATAACATCTGTCTCCTGTTTTTGCTAACCTTCAGGAGAGTGATTACGCCTTCTTAGGTTAATGTTTCTCGCTAACATGGATCTACTGCAAGGTCTGCTGCTAGAAAAGTTGGTTCATAGACAATTTTATTCGACAGAATCTATCTTATAAGATGGCCATGCTTCGAATATTACTGCCACATATGGTTTGGTACTCCTTTATATTAGGGATTCTTGATAAAATCCAAAGAATTTGCAGTATTATTGATCTTGATTATATCTCGGCTTCAGTCATTTTCCAACCGCCATAAGGTAGATTTCCTGTGCCTTTTCTTTAAATACCTTCATAGTAATTGTTCTGATGAACTTTCTTCTATGATACCTAGACTCATTGTACTTTCTCGGACTAATGTTATCCACCGACATGAAGTGAAAAAATTATATTTAATCAATTGATAGGTCTGCAGCCAGCAGTGTTGGTTCGCTATGTAGTGCTAGACAGATTTTCTCGGCAGAATTTATTTTACATATTTATAAATCTACCATTCCTCCATGCTTTGTATATTGCTGTCCCATATGGTCCTGTACTTCTGCTTTATGTTTAGAGATTCTTGAGAAAATTTAGAGAAGAATCAGCAACATAACTGATCTTGACCTGGCATCTCAGTTTCAGTCACTTTCCCGCCGCCATAACTTAGCTTCTCTGTATCTTTTTTATAAATACCGTCCAATAACCTTCCCCTTTAGTATTCAGACTTTGTGCATTTAAGCGTACCGTTAGATCGACACGATGTAGTTTTATGGTAACAGTTTCTTTTATTGCACTTCTCGCTTGGGAAAATCTCTTCCGGCTTCTTGCTTGCCAGTTAACGTTGATCTTCAAAGAAATAAATGCAATGTCAATCTTTATCTTATGTCTTCCTAATACTTGTTTTTTTTTATTTCTCTCTATTTTTAAAAGTTCTTTTTATTATATTATCTTGGCCTCAATAACTCCTAGAAGCTTATACTGAAATCATCTAATACGCTGGTCAAAATCACATTGGATGTATCGTTTCCTCTGCTCAGTTGAGTCGGAGAGCGTATAATTTCTTTAATAAGATTTCTTGAATACACAGGACATTAGACGAAAGTAAATAAATATACTGCTTAATAAATAGAGACACAACTTCGAGTATCCACTAAAAATAACCTTTAAGTAATAAAATATTTTGGATTAATAAATAAAAATCTCACTTATTTAGAAATTGCTTTGTTTACGTTAGCATACGAAAATGATATGTATATTTCGATATTCCGGAAAATATTTCCGTTTAAAGGCACTATTCATACTGGTTTCTATTTTTTCAACTCCAACACACACACACACACACACACGCGCGCGCGCGCGCGCATGTATATATTTATAATATTCATATGCATATCCTGATCTACTACATCTTATCCTTTTTTTTTAATTGGTCCCCTTTAATCTACTTTAATTCTTTAATCTCGTTTTATGCAAATATTTTAGTTTTGAAAAAATGCAGAGTACCCAATCTGGAAAGTAGTTGACTCAAGACATGAGTAATGCTTTTTCAAAAAAATATGCACTAAACAGAGAAGGATAAACATTCAAGATATTTCAAATAGAAGGAAAAAACAGTATCTATCTATCTATCTATCTATCTATCTATCTATCTATCTATCTATCTATCTATCTATCTGGGAACTATTAATGCATTTTGAATATTTTAAAATGAATTTAAATTAAATTAACGTAATTTTTCTCAATCTCTGTCAACAAAATTAGTGTGTTCTTCAGAATATATAAATAAATGAAATTAAAATAAAATACACAAGCAATCACAAAAAAAGAAAAAATACTAATGTCTTTCTATAATCTGAATCTCCGGTTAGGAAGAAACCGTTTTTTATGTTGTAAACAATCATCTTTATTATCTTGGTGACGAAAAAAGATGATCTAATTTTTTTATTTCTCCTGGGTTTTATTTTGCTGTCTTGTGTTTTGAATTGTCATTCTGGAGGATGAAACCTTTTTCATTCACCAACACTGCACATTTCTGCTGCTGTGCACTAAAAGCACGCTCAAGTTGTTGTCAATAATGGCGTTTATTGATGGTTTCTTCGAGATGCCTAACATGAATGATACGTGCTTGCATGAATGTCATGCTCGTAAAATATATAGCATGTTATCGTGATCCTGGTTTCAGTGTTAGAAAGACAACTGAAACTCTTTCGACACAAAAATAAAGAAGGAGGGCTTGAAAAACTTAACCCTCATAGAACATATAGAGTAAAATAGCGGTCGGTGGAAGCAGCGAACACCTTACACCTTACTTGACGAGCTTATGCGAATAGATTCCGGAACGGCATGATACCTTAGCAAACGAAGAAAACTATCAAGAGCCATACGAAATAATGAGTATTAGAAAGTCATGGTTTGAAGGAACACGGCACATAGACGAAGCAGAAAAAGAAGACTATTTTATGTGTTATGGCCTGTTTTATGTGTAAAAAATCGTACATAGACTTGAACTCGCTACCACTAATGTTCACATACACGATCGGATATACACCTAGATAGATTTGTTATTGGTAATATTATATGTCTATATTTCTAAGGTTGTAATTTATTTATCAGTCTATATTTCTGACATGAATTCTTATAATTATTTACACTATTTAAATTGTTCTGACTGTTATTCTTTATTGTTATATTCACAACATTTCTACCATCGTATTCTCCGGTCTTCTTCGGGTGATATACATTGCAACTGAAATATACACTTGAATACAATACGATATCCAGTAATACAGAGTGACAGAGAAAAAGAACAATAACAATAACAATAAATTGTAATATGAGCTGTGGTAAAATTGGGTTCGGAGACATTAGGTTTATAAGTTTAAAAAATCGTACACTGATCTCCTTAAGGATAAAAGCGTTCATTGAGGGAATCTAGTGAATTGACTCAATGAGTTGTGAGTTCAGTACCTGACTACATCAGAGACAACAAAACTTTCGACAGTTGTTTCAATAACTGAAATCGAAATATCCAGAAAACGTATGGTACAGAGACAAAATAAAGTGTTCGGTTCAAAATTCCAACGTATATTACCTGAAGAAGAGCCAGAGAGTATAACATTCGAAACGTCGTGAATATGACAATAAATATGAAGATAACGATCAAAAGAATAGCGCATACATATCGTGCATGAAGATGCGAAAGAGAAATACTCAATAAAATAACGAAGCGTTCTTTTTTTACATTTGATTGTGTGTGTGACTTTATTATCTCAAGGTTGAAACATTTTCTTGAAAATGAAAGCAATGAGAGATGAAACATTGAATTATGAGTTGAAAGAAAGAAATAAAGATAGAATTTATAATGAGGGATAATCCTTTCATAATCCTTTCTTTTATTTTACTTTTTTTCTGATCATGTTTATCTTTTTTTCATTCAATTTTCTTTCTCATTGATTCTTTTTAATCTTCTTCAGTTTAGCATTTTACTCCTTCTTTAGTTACTTCCAAGCTGTTTCCTTATTTTAATTATTTTACACGTTTCTTATTCCTCCAGTCATTACAATTTTATTTATTCATCTTTCTTTCTTTATTTATTTAATTTTTATATTAATTTTTACTTTATATACTTAGCTTCTAACTACATTTTTCTCGTATAAATTTCCTCTTCGTTTCTTATACTTTCTTTCTATCTTTCTTTTATTAATTTCCACCTTATTTTCTTTGCTTTCTAGCTAAATTGTCTTTTTCTTATATTAATTTCCAGTGTATTTCCTTTGCTATATTAATTTCTTCCTTTCTTATAGTAATTACCATTTGATTTAATTACTTCCTAATTCCATTCTTTCTTATATTAATTTCCATTTTATTTCCTTTATTGCCTAACTTTCTTTCTTTCTATATTCCTTTCATTTTTATATTGATTTCCACTTTATTTCCTTTGCTCACTCATTTTCTTTCTGTATTTCTTATATTAAAATCTTTTCCTTCCCTTGCTTTCTAACTAAATTTTCTTTCTTTCTTTCTTTCTTTCTTTCTTTCTTTCTTTCTTATATCACTTTCCTCATTACTTTCTTTGCTTTTTTTCTTTCTTTCTTTCTTTCTTATATTAATTTTCTTTTTTATTTCCTTTTCTTTCTCACTATATGTTTCTTCTTTCTTATATTAATTTCTACTTCATTTCCTTTGCTCTTTTTACTTCTTTCTTTCTTTTATTAATATCCCTCTTTTTTATTTGTTTTCTAAGTACATTTCCTTCCTTTATTTCTTATATTAATTTACATCATCTTTATTCTCTTTGCTGTTGAACTTTCTTTCTTATGTTACTTACCTTTTTATTTCTTTTGCTTTCTAACTACATTTTCTTTCGTTGGTTCTCATATTAATTTCCACTTATTTCCTTCACTGTGTAACTACATTTTCTTTCTTTCTTAAATTAATTTCCTCTTTATTTTATTTTATGTTTTAAATACATTTTCTTTCTTTCTTATACTAATTTCTTCTTTCTTTCTTTTGCTTTCTAACTTTCATTTTTTTCTTTCTTTTTTCAAATTAATCTCTTTTTTATTTCCTTTACATTCTAATGAATTTCTCTTTGTTTTTATATAAATTTCCACTTTATTTTCCTTGCTTTCTAATTACATTTTCTTTCTCGTTTTCTTATATTAATTTCCACTTTATTTTCTTGCTGTGGTTCGTATTTTCTTTCATTCTTTTTTCTTATGTTAATTTCCACTTTACTTTCTAACTTTCTTTCTTTATTCTTATATTAATTTCTTCTTTATTTCCTTTGTTTTCAAAACATTCTTAAATCAATTTTTACTTTACTTATTTGCATTCTAACAACATTTTTTATTATAAATTAATTTTCTCTTCATTTCTTTTGCTGTATAACTTTCTTTTATTAATTTCCTTTTATTTTGTTTTCTTTCTAACTTTCTCATATTAATTTCCTTTTTATCTTCTTTGCTTTTTAGTTACATTTTATTTATTTTTGTATATTAATTTTTACCTTGTTTTATTTGGTTTCTAACTACGTTTTCTTTCATACTTTCTTATAATAATTTCTACTTAATTTCATTTGCTTTCGAACTTTCTTTCGTATATTTATGTCCTTCCTTTTTTATTTCTTTCTAACTACATTTTCTTTCTTTCCTTCTTAGTATATTTTTTTTTACTTTATTAAGTGTTATTTTATTTGGTTTTTTGTTTTTCAACTTTCTTTTTAATATATTTTTCTTTTTTATGGTTCTTTTTTCTTCTTCTTTACCGTTTTTGTTTTATTCTTCTAACTTTCACTCTTTTTATATTCTGATCCTTTCTTCTACGCCTCCCTCTGTATCTAATGCTTTCATCTCTTCATATTTTGATGTCAATTTTTTCATCCATTCGCAATTTTCCTTCCCGCTGTCTATAGCCGTTCATGTTTTTTTTTTTTGCCATTTTTACAAGTTTCTATAAGTCGTCCTTCATTCTATTTTTAACTTATCTGTTCTTCTTTCTTATCTATAATAAAAAAAATAGATCACCGTTGGTAAAGTTAATCACAATTGATGCTTTTTTGTTATCAAAGCATAAGGGAAACGCAAAACTGTGCAAATGATAACATACATACACCCACACACACGTGCGTGGGTGCATATATCCTACATACACAACACCCAGTCGCATACACCCACACCCACAATGACGCACACAAAATGATACGTATTGCGATTAATAAATTGTTGCCATTTTATATTTTTAATTACGATCATGTGCCTTGCTTGTCTTTTACTTTGTCGACTGCACAGTTTAGTAGGGTCAGCTGGGAACCACCTGTGAGAAAAAGAGCACTATGATACAATTCACTTCGCCGGAAATTTAAAAATAGTTTGCTGTACTTCTTGGCATTAGCGGAGGAAGCTCCAATACAAACATTTTACAGTGTTTGGGTGTCAATCTGAGGACAGTGCAGAGGATTAGAGAAAATTTGGATGAGCCTAATGGTGATTACGAAGATATAGTTTGGAAATCTCACTCCGACAGTTCTGATAAGAAAAGAACTCCCTAACTTCTTGTTGAGTGCCTCAGACGCAAAACGGAAGCCTACATCAAGTGCCTTGAGAAAGTAGTGATATCCTGGTTCAAGAGGGTGGCTATTAGAAGGCTCTATGTCTGGCAGCAGAACTGTACACCATGCCACACAAGCAGGAGAACTCAGTCATGGCTATCAGAAAATATCTACGACGACATCACCCCTTACACCTGGCCACCTAACTTCTCAGTCTGCAATCTCTTTGACTATGTGTGGGGTGCAGTTGAGCAAGAGACTACCAAAAATCATTGTAACACCAAAAATGAACTGAAGGCAAGGATTATGGCAGCATTCACCAATTTAATCAAGGTCACCGTCGAGTAGAGTTGGAGAAGATTCTAAAGTCTTCTGGAGGGCGTGGTTGAAGACAATGACGAGTTTATTGAATAAATTTACTCTTTAGTATTTGAAAATATTATGTATGTTATTAAAAAACAATTGAATGGATTTGAATTTGATGTTTAGGTGTCTCAAAATTTAACGAAAGAAAAAAATGGAGTGTATTTCTCTACACAAAGGGAAAATACACCCCAATTGTTTTTAAAAGATGGATCACATAATATAAAAAATGAATTGTTTACAACAATGTGACTCAAAGAAGTTTCTTGGAGAAAATGAAATAATTAACTGATTTTTAAAGTTTAACAACCTTTTACAAGTTATTTAAAGTCAGATTTCTAGATTATAAGCATTTTTAAAGAAATAATGATCTGCTAATATTTCTACTAATTAAAGTAGAAATGTTTCGGGTGAGAAATGGTGGATGAAAATAGAATGAGCCACCGTTAACTTCAACAGAAGCTGGTCTGCATCAGAAGAATGTGATGCTGTGTATAAGTTTTCACTGATTGATTCAATTTCTACAGCATACTGACCCTTTGCAGGTTATTTAAAGCCAGAAAACATTTTGAAATCTTTAAAACGTTTTTGTGATAATAATGATTAACTAATACGTTTGACTAATCGATAGCTGAGGAGAAGAGGTAGATTTATACTGTTTCCAATTATATTAGCGTGTAAGTTAATATAACGAACCCAACGCAAATTTAAAATAGGCTGCCCGAGTAAAGATTCAGAGGTATTATGAGTTACACTATTTGCACATCCAAGCTTACAGCAATTGATATTCTGATTCGGTCACCCATTTAGGTACTGACAAGACTTGGTGTTCCTTAACTTCATTGATCGTACGGAAGATGGTGTTGCAACGTGATGTGTAGATAAGCCATCAGGATTGGAAGAGCATTGTGCATTAAAAGCTCTTTTCTCATAATCAGACGTTGAATTCAGACAAGTAATGTTCCAAATTAGACCGTTCAAAGACAGTAATTGATCAAAAGAACCTGAAATTGGCTAATTAAAAGTGTTGTGTCTTCAATCAGAGCAAAACCAGATCTCACGTCTGTATGCAAACTCGATAGAAATTGGTGTAATTTGACTGAGATGCCCTACTACACAAGACGTACTAACCTGACCTTTTATCTTCGGATTCCATCCCTGAAAAGATAAGAACATGCTTACAACTCCCTGAGCATTCAGCAGTTCCCGACCCAGTAGAAACTCAACGCACTGGAACAATCTATCTATTCACCTTGCTTTGTTCCGTGGGACTTTCTGTTTTCCTCAAAAGAAGCATCAAGGGGACGTATTTTGAAGGCTGGAAGGCCTTCAAGAGGGACATCTAATGAGAAGAATCCTTCCAGCAGAAAATTAAAAGCATAGCAAAGAAGAATTAAGAAGTGCTTTAGACAACTTTTAAGCGGAAACTATGTTATTTGGAAATTAAATAATTTATTTGTGAAACCAGTTGCGTTACTTTTCAGAAAAATCTCATATATATATTATATATATATATAATGGCCACTCGTTTGATGTCTTCGAGAGCGGCTAGCTAATCCTCATTGCAGACGCTTGGTCAGGCACACTTGTGATTGTTTAACACCCCCAGAGCCCACCTGTGATTTATACTTTAACTATACTGACTGGATCTTAGTTAATGTTTCTTGGAGAGAGCACGTTATCCGTTTTGAACAAGACCAGGATGTTCAAACCTTCGATGACTTGTGAGCACAACTATCGATGGATCCTCAAATAGTTCCGTCTACATAAATTCCCTAACAAAACTCGGGTCAACCCGTAGTATGGTTTTCAGGTACTTTCTAAAGGTGCCGCATGCTAGTCACCTCCTCCAGACCGATAACATCAAGAAGTCACCTTTCTGACAAATCGACCATGATTATATATATATATATATATATATATATATATATATATATATATAATCTTTAGCCCCAACTTCTTCGGTCGATAGACTATCTCCACTAGATATTTTTAGTAACATCGACCTTACGAACTTCTGGCTTTCTTTCTTCTCTAGTTTGGGGTCGGTATGTCTTATCAGTAGGATTGTTTAACGTTTTCAAAAATATTAACATATTAAGGTTGACAGTGATGTCTAGTCTTTTTTCTATTTTTATGTGCCGTGTGTTTCAGCACCTGAGCGATCATGACGATCCACATCTTCCTAGAGGTTAACCAAAATCTACGTTATGTACCGCAATTAAGAAGAGAGAAATTATCGAATGCCGCCATGTTAAGTTTTCTCTTTACGTGGGGGACAACGTACGGAATCAAGGTTGAAATAAGAACTCCATTGACTATTAAAAATTGTACATAAAACATTTATATTATATACTGAAATCTTAAGCTTACCGTGCTCGATGGCTGCTGAAGAAACATAGCAGTAATTCTTGAAACAAAACTAGAACATTAACTTTTACTTTTTCCCTCGTAAGTCTTCGTGTATAGAGATACCCCACTAAAATTTGACATTGATGCATCTAATTTTTCCACTCCCAACTTTACATAAACCACATGGCTTTCTTTGTTAAAGAATTTCGATTACTCATTTTCTGTAAGGATAAAAGTGTTCTGGGAGAACAGTTTGAATGTGAACAAACACGAAGTTAGGGATCTCAGCATAAACAACGAGACTTACTTAGGTCACTCATTTTATTTAAGGCGTTTTGGGGGAATAGCATCAATTTAAACAGACCCCAATTTTGTTTGTTAGAACCAAAATCTTCAATTAAAATATTAACCATATACCTCTTTTATCGAAGGAATAGAAGACGATAAGGGAATATTGGGTTTTTCTCAATTTTATGGAACTTTGATTTGTTAAATTTATTCAATTTTAATCATTCTTTTTTTATCTTTCTCCAAACTAGGCTAAAAGTTAGAATTCAATTTTTGCCAAAAAACAATAACTGTCAAATAACTGTCCCCAAAAAACTGCTAAAGAGACGTCGGTAGCACAGCACGAAAGTTGGTTTTGCAAATACTGTATGTCTATATCTCTTTATATTCCAAACAACTACTACTGCTACTGTTATTACTTATAATAATGATAATATATATATATATATATATATATATATATATATATATATATATATCAGTTAATTACCGTACGTGACATACGGTTGGCCGATCGTGTCTCTATTGAGCAGATTTCAATTATTTAATGTGATAGACTGGTTGACAACCAAGGCTTTAGACCCCAATCTCCCTTGCTATTCAAACAATAGCTCGAGGGATGATATTTGTGCAAAAGTACATTAAACGAATTCGCCTGGAATTCGAACGCACCGCTTCAAATTCTCATTCATATATATATATATATATATATATATATATATATATGTGTGTGTGTGTGTGTGTGTGTGTGTGTGTGTGTGTGTGTGTGTGTGTGTGTGTGCGTGTTGAGTAAGAATTCTCTTCATCGAAGTAGAGAGTTTATAGATATATAAATCAAGACTTCATGGTGGCTCTTGGTTTTAGAGATCCTCAGAAAATAAATTTTATATAATATCAGTATTAATATTTACATATGAGTCAAATGTTTCTGACTAACCTCTCGATTTCTAAGAATCGCCTAAAAATTGAAGATTGTGTACCATTTTCAAAACTAATGTTCTATCCCGCTTTAAAACAAAGAAGTAGTCTCTTCCTGAAAAGTTTAATCATATATTTAATAATAATAATAATAATAATAATAATAATAATAATAATAATAATAATAAAATCTGCCATAGGAACAAACTCCTACACAAAGAATGTATCTTCAGGTCCCCACAACCAGGATAATCCTAATGTTGGTCCTGAAAATTCACCAGCTAGATCTACAACCGTATATTTAAAGAAAGAAAAAATAAAATGGTCTCGTGAGGAGTACAAAGTCGTTATGACTGCATTTCATGAAGCGTTACTCAAACCTCAAAAAAACATGACTCGCCAAACATATGACATTTGGCGTGAAAAAGTTGGTCAAGCAAATAGAAAGTATATTGACGAAAATAAATTGGCCAATGTACGTCGGTACATTATTCGTAATAACCGACTGACAGAGGCTGAAATTCATGAAATTAAAAGAATCGTAACAAGAAGAGTCGAATCAACA
This sequence comes from Ascarosepion bandense, assembly GCA_037127315.1. Lineage (NCBI taxonomy): Eukaryota > Metazoa > Mollusca > Cephalopoda > Sepiida > Sepiidae > Ascarosepion > Ascarosepion bandense. The sequence continues at coordinate 1,384,864 of JBBBDQ010001454.1, read as the reverse complement.
AAATATGAAAAGGAACCGGAACCAGAAATAAAAAGTAATAACATCAAACAAATCACAGGTCATAATGTAGAAACCGTGAAACACGCAAATCACTGCGAAGATAATGCTGTAAGCTTAAAAGTGCTGGAAAGGTGTGATCTGAGTCTGAGTCAGTTAAAAGACAAAAATAAAACGAGTTCAGAACACATCGAAGATAATTATTTGACGGAAAATAAGAACAATATACAGGAAGCCAAGATAGAAATAAAAAACCATCTAAGTCAAATACAAAGTATTACAATGGAGGAACGTGAACAGCTCCCAAAATTCCAACCAACAAAACAAAACCTCCGAACTATTAAATTGTACAATGCAGCACTGAAATCAATACTGGATGAAGACCCTCATACAAATCTTAACGAAGTAATATGTGCATCAGCAACAGCAGCAACAAAAAAAATTAAATATCAAAATAAAAACAAGGCAGTCTCGCAGACGTGAAGATCCACCTTGGAAAAGAAAAATAGAAAAAGAAATCGAACAACTTAGAAGTGAATTATCAATACTGGATGAACTGAGTAGAGGAATAAATGTAAGAACTAGGAAAAGAAGAAGAGCCGAAAAAAAATATAACATCAGGAATGAAAATGACGTCTTATCAAATAAAGAAAAAATAAAACAAAAAATCCAACTGAAGGCTCAAAGAATAAGACGCTATGAAAAAAGAGCAAGATTTTACAGACAAAACAAGATCTTTCAGACTGATACAAAGAGATTTTACAGGGAAATAGGTAAAACAAGAATTGAAGTGACAGTACCCCCCAGAATAGAAGAAGTCACACAGTTCTGGGAAAAGATATGGGCTTGCCCTAAAGAACTTAGCAAGGAAGTGCATTGGATTACGCAGGAGATAGAACGAATGAAAAATAAACCCGAACAGACATGGTCTGGAATTACAGAAGATGATGTTAAATTTGCACTAAAAAAAGCACACAATTGGAAATTCCCAGGTATAGATAAAATTCCTAACTTTTGGCTATATTATTTAAATGCAGCACATAAAAAAATAGCCAAAGAACTCCAAGAAATGGTTGACGATCCCACTAAAATTCCTGCATGGATGACCAAAGGAATTACATTTCTTCTACCCAAGAATGGTGACACAAACAACCCGAAAAACTACAGACCAATTACATGTCTTCCGACAACATATAAACTACTAACATCTATTTTAACAAAACAGACATATTTATTCTTAGAAAGAAATGACATGATACCGCTTGAACAAAAAGGGTGCAAACGTGGCTGCTATGGTTGTAAAGACCAATTGCTAATTAACAAAATGATCCTGGAAAACTGCTACAGTACAAAGAAAAATCTTAGTACTGCCTGGATAGACTACCGAAAGGCAATCGATAGTGTGCCACATGACTGGATTTTAAAGACTTTAAATATATACAAGATATCGCCCGTCATCATCAATTTCATCAAACAGTGCATGTCTATATGGAAAACAACCCTTTACCTCAATCATATAAATGGAACCTATAAGTCTGATGAAATAAACATCAAAAGAGGTATATTTCAAGGTGATTCTTTATCTCCCTTACTATTCTGCATAGCATTAATAGCACTAACCAGTCAACTTAATAAGACAGAATGTGGTTATAAAATAGGCCAAAAGAAAATAAGCCATCTATGGATGACTTGAAGTTATATGCTAAGAATGATAATGAGCTGGAAGGTCTTCTGCAAACTGTAAAATGCTTCAGCGAAGACATTGGAATGAAATTTAATTTGAATAAATGTGCTAAAGCTACAGTTTTACGTGGATCAATACAAGAAACATCCTCAATTAGCCTAGACCCTGCTGTAACAATAAAAGAATTGAAACCAGAAGAAGCTTATAAATACCTAGGTGTAAATGAGAGCGAAAACATTCACCATAAAAAATGAACGAAATAGTGCGTAAAGAGTACTATAGAAGGCTACGAATGATATTAAAAACTGAATTAAATTCACAGAACAGAGTTATGGCCATTAATAGCCTTGCAATCCCAGTTGTCCAATATAGCTTCAACATCTTAAACTGGACTCTAAACGACATCAGGCGAATGGATGCTAAAACAAGAAAGCTTCTTTCTAAGCATAAGATGCATCATCCAAAGGCTGATGTAGACCGTCTATACATACCTCGTAAAGAAGGTGGAAGGGGTCTTATTCAGCTGGAATTGTCATACAAGACAACAACTATTGGCTTACTAACATACATAGAAACAACAAAGGATTGGATGATACAATTAGTAAGGCAACATGAAGAAAGAAAGAAAACATATTCAATAATAAAAGAAGGCAGTAAATACAAACAAGATTTACAGTTAGTAGATTCTGTAGAAAAGCAAAACAGAAGCCAAGAACCAACTATTGCGGCAAAAAATATGAAAATGAAAGCCAAAGATAAAACTCTTGAAAGATGAAACAGCGCTGGCAAGACAAACCTCTGCATGGCCAATATCCAGTACGTGCCAATAAATCCAATGTTGACAAAGTTAATACTCATCGATGTTTACGTGCATCTGGATTAAAGTCTGAAACTGAAGGATTTATACTTGCAGCACAAGACCAAAGTATTTTCACGAGAAACTTTCAGGCAAATATTATGCATAATAATATGGATCCAAAATGCAGGTTTTGTGATAAACACCAAGAAACAATAGACCACCTAATCTCAGGCTGTTCTGTGCTTGCCCCAAACGAATATAAAAATCGCCACGATAGAGTTGGGCAATATTTACATTGGACAATGTGCAAACATTATGGAAAAGCTGTAAACAAACACTGGTATGAACATCATCCAGCACCGGTTACAGAAATAGAAGATGTAACCATTCTATGGGATTACACCATCTACACAGACAGAAAAATTGAAGCAAACAGGCCAGACATTATTGTTAAAAACCAGAAGGAGAAAACTTGTCTATTAATTGATATGGCTTGTCCAGCGGATTGTAACATAGCAATCAAGGAATTTGAAAAACTGTCAAAATATAAAGACCTGGAAATTGAAATAGAAAAAATGTGGAAATTGAAAACAAGAGTTGTGCCAGTGATAGTAGGTGCACTTGGAATGATAAAAAATGGAACAAAACAACACATTGAAAGAATCCCTGGAAACCTCAGCTTAAGAGACATACAAAAAATTGTCTTATTAAGTACAGCCCACACACTAAGGAAAACTTTATCTATGTAATGCTGGGGATGATAGGGAAGATAGAAAAACATGAAATGGAGCCATAACAACACGCCACTACCTGCCTTAGGTCTCCCCGCAGACTTGGTTGGTAGTGAGACCAAAGCAGAAATCGAAATATGATGAAAAATGACATAATAATAATAAAACACAATAATACTCATGTGGAAATCAGAAAAATCAGCCACATGAGGACATCAATAATTCCAGTTGAAGTTAAGCCGTCTGACTGACAGGAAATGGTTCCGATAGACTCCTTGAAAGAGTTCCTCGTAGTCTATTCCTTAAATAAATACAAAATATTGTACTCAAAATACAGCTCACATATTACAAAATCTATCTATGTAAAATGCTTATGATTTTTGTTTTGTATTTTTACAAAAGATCAATAGAATTTACCTAAATGTCAACCGTGACGCACTTGAACGAAACGAAAACAAAATCAAACAACTAAATCGTATTACTAGAACAGGTCTTACATTGTATACTTTGCTCTTGTGTTAAAAAAAATGTCTCCTTTCATAGGTCAAACAAAGACAATTGATATGACATTCCTTCAAGTCTTTGTTATATTTCCACGGAAATTAAGGTAGATACAGATTTGTCTATACGACAGTGGACAAAAAAAGTTTACAGCCTGACTATGAATGAGTTATGCTAGATCTGCGAAACCATGCAACCATTTTTGAAAGTAGCTTCCAGAAGGAAGTGTGTACACAATAGAAATCATCAAAGGAAGTACTGCTACTACTGCTACTGCTATTACTTATAATAATGATAATTATAACAACAACAACAAAATTGACTCATTATCGTATAAAGTTTTCTTCAAATTATAGCTTCCTTTGCTTAAGATTAGCATAATGCTATTCTTAAGATTAGCGGATTTTGAATTGTCTCTAAAAAGTTGGAGATCAGGTACTCAACGGTTAAATAGTTTCAGGATCCTAGCTGAAGTATACAAAATTAAAGCGAAAATATGGAATTATCTAATTCTTAAATATATATGGTGATCATCAATTTTTTTCTATAGTATATATATATATATATATCTGCAGACAGTCCTTTTTCGCTGTATCACAGCTCATTACGGCTATACATCCGATTGCTTCCAGACGCGATTGAAAACTGACCGATTTTACATCAGTCGAAGATTCTACATTTAAGCTATCGGCGCACAGGGAAGGTAGACAGATTTTAGCGTGATATATGCACAATGTAAACTAACGCCAGTAGCCAAAAGTGTCCATTTAATAGCTGAAGAACGATGCGTAAATAGCGGTGAGTAGCTACTGTTTTCAAAGTTAGCTATTTAGACGAGCAAGAGCATAAACATATATAAATTATCTATCTATCTATCTATCTATCTATCTATCTATCTATCTATCTATCCCTGTTCATTATCTATCTATCTATCTATCTATCTATCTATCTATCTATCTATCCCTGTTCATTATCTATCTATCTATCTATCTATCTATCCCTGTTCTTATCTATCTATCTATCTATCTATTCTTATATCTATCTATCTATCTATCTATCTATCTATCTATCCCTGTTCTTATCTATCTATCTATCTATCTATCTATCTATCTATCTATCTATCTATCTATCTGTTCTTTCATCTATCTATCTATCTATCTATCTATCTATCTATCTATCTATCTATCCCTGTTCATTATCTATTCTTATCTATCTATCTATCTATCTATCTATCTATCTATCTATCTATCTAATTCACTAGAGGTGTTTGTAAGTCCTTGATTGTATCCATTAAAGTATTCTGCGCAATAACTTTAAATATCAATCATAAAAAATAATTAAGAAGAAAGGAAGATAATATGACATCAGCAAAAGAAAGTTTAAACTTCAGCTTTGATATAAGATGAAATACTTTTATGGGGTGGAATGGGTACGTTTCCCCATTCTTAAAAATGACACCTGTGTACTTTTATTGTTGAATATCAGCCGTGACGCACGCAAACGAAAACAAAAAGCAATTAAACTTATGTTATAAGGACAGGCCTTCAGTAGTATACTTTGCTATTGTGTTAAAAATATTAGGAACCCCTATATTTCCTTCTATGAGTCTAACAAAGATATATGATATGAGATTTACTAAATTATTTTCACTTTTATAAATACTTTCACGGATTCTGCATCGACGAGCTTAGCCCCTTGGTGCCCTCCCATACGCGGCTTTACTCGAGCTACTAGACTAGCAACAAGGCCCCACCCTTTTACTGTGAAATCAATAAAGAGTAACCACAACTCCTACTCAGCAAATTGCTACGAAATGGAAACACCAATCTAAAATCTCGGGTCATATTCTTAAATAGACTCGTCAGATCCCGACTTTCATATGACTGCCATGCATGGCGTCAAATCCAGTTAAAATATCTAAACAGTCAGCTCTATACAAGCGGCTCTTAATAAAAAAAGCCTTTGAGCAAGTATAATCATATGGTCTTGGCAAAAGTCATCCTTCTTTGAACATTGTGAATTGGCGCTACAGAACCATAAGTGAAGAACTGTCAGTCAGTTAAGTGCCATACGTGATACACGCTTGGGCGATCATGTCTCGAAAGAGACATGACTGACTGGGAAGAATATTATCCCGCAGTAGGTTGCCATTACTTTCTGCGGTAGACTGGTTGCCGACAAAGGCTATAGAACCCAATCTCTCCTGTTATTTAACCCATAACTGGAAGGAAAAGACGGATTAATACCTTTCCCAAGGGTATTTGTGCGTAAGTGAATACAATGGATTCAACTGGAATTCAAACGCAGCTCCCCGGTTTCTCGTTCCGAGCTGATATCCACTGTACCACAACGCACACCTGTACCAAGTAACAAAAACTGCATTACTTGAGGACTGCCAACCGCAGCAAGAGCTAAAATGGATAGCACATGTAAATAGAAGGAAAAATAATGACATAATAGAAACGTTAACATTCCATAATACTTCAAGTAAAAAGTTGGGAAAACCCATCAGTGCTGGTAAGAGCGATAATGGTACTAAACTTGAGTAAACGGTTTTTCCGAAAAAATTTGTTAAGATAAAGATTTCCTAAATTTCAACTGAAAAGCTCCGTCAAAAAATGCCAAATGTTATAATATTACTATTATCATTAGTTATTCATTTTCATCATTGATGAACAAAAGCACTTCGTTTGGGGACCAAAATCCACTTCTGACGTTGTTAACTAATATAATTAAAAAAGAAAGTTTCTTATGAAGCGTCCCTATTACATGTGTGTGTGTATGTGTGTGTGTACTTGTTCAGATGTTTATCAATAGTGCTTTCATTCTGGCGCACAAATAAAGGAAAGAGAGTTTGGAGAATTTGACACTCACAAAACATGTTGAATTTAAGAAATAGCAGGTTGTTGACAGAAGAACCACAAAGGAACATTTATTACTTAGAGCTACGAAGGAGAGGAGGTTTTACTGTGCCATCATCTGATGAGGCATGACACAGACAAACTGTAAGTATATGTAAGTTAGAACTAAAAATATTTCCCATTTCAATTATTATGATCGTGATTATGTTTTTATTTTTTCCGCATTGTTATTTTCTGTTCATGTACATATATATAAAATCCTTTGAATTTTAATCAGTTTGTGTTTAATATATCTTTATACTTATTATGTATCACCCCCATCCTCCCAGGAACCCCAGACCAGCAGAATGTCTAATACTAAAGAGCAGACTAGGAATCGGTCCGCAATTTCCTGAGTGACGTCCCTTGGAATAAAGTTTTTAGTCTTCCCATTAAGGACTGTGAGTCCGAGGTCTCTTCATGGCTTAAAGCTGGCATCGATGCTTTCATCCCAGCCAGGAAGTTACGACTTAAACTCCATTTGTCCCCATGATTCTCCCCTGATTATTCGACTGCTACTGCCCACAGGAATCACTTCTTCTGGCGTTATCAGAGACACGCATCTGACAATAATAGGCGCCTTTTTGTCTTTGTTCGTAATCAGTATCAAGAAGATAATTAATGACGCTGAGTTGTTGTTTGCTAAAAGAATGAAACAACGTATAGCATCTCGCAAGTTTGGTTTCAAAGACTACTGGCGGCTCTGTAAAAATGTGTTAAATATCAGCAAGAACTCAATCCCTCCACACACTTTAATCAATGAATTTGAGGTCCTCGCATACTCAGCAGACAAGACTGAATGCTTTGCTCGCAGATTCCCCACCAACTCGACATTTGATTCGTCTGTGGTATCCACACACTATTTCCCACCTAGAACTGAGGCTCAAATTAGTGACGTTCACATTACTCACTCGCTAGTCTCTAGCATAATTTCAAAGCTTGACCCCATAAGGCGAGCGGTGACGGAATCCCAGTCATTGTCGTGAAGAAATGTACCCCTGAACTCTCCTCTGTTCTACAATTACTGTCCTTATGCTTCTTGCTTTCCTGCCTGCTGGAAGTCATTCTCTGTGGTTCCTGTATTTAAGAACGCTGGAGAATCCTCAGATGCCTCCAGTTATTGCCTTATCAGCTTTCTACCGATTTTCGATTAAGTGCTCGAGGCTATTATTAATGCTGAAGTGGTTCAACATCTCACAGTCAAAGGCCTCTTCTTCGATAAAGAGTATGGTTTCCGCTTTACCAAATCTACTGCTGATATGTTAACGACGATAACAGTATATATACCAGGCCCTTGATAAGAACGGCGATGCTCAAGCTATTGCACTAGATATCCCCAAAGCTTTTAACACATATTGGCATGCTGGCCTTCTACGCAAGCTACACGGTTATGGTATAACAAGGCGATCTAATCCAGTCTTTCCTTTCAAATCGCGTAATGAAGGTAGTATTGAATGGGCATGCTTCCAGATGCTATCATACGAACGCAGGTGTCCCTCAAGGCTCTATTCTAGGTCCTACGCTTTTTCTGATCATCAACGATCTCCTTGATGTAATCAGATCCCGAAGTAGGCATCTATGCCGACGCAACAACAATTTACTCCCGCCTCGATAAGAAATCTGCCGATGCTGACAAAGCAAATTTAGCTGCTGAGCTTGAAAAGGAATTCCAATTTGTGGTGGACTGGGGTAAGAAATGGGTCGTAAATATTATTGCTTCCAAGACGGAGTTGCTATCATTTAACCACCATGGGCAACCGCTTCTGCACCCCCCTCATCAGAATGAATCAGTATAGTCTCTTTGAAAGCAAAATAATGCGCCTACTAAGTGTAAATCAATCAGCCGACCTCAAGTGGAATGACTACATTGAATCCATCTAAATATGCTGCCCGGCATGTTAGTTCCCTTTGTAGAGCTAGGAAGTTTTTCTCATCTAGATCTATCTAAATCTAAATCTACCATCCTCTTGTGCATTAAATTACACTCCACTATCATGCAGCCCTCTTCACACCTGTATTCTTATCCTGTTCTTACTCATTCTCTGACTTCCCTGTAAGTTGTTCCTCTTTCTGATCTCACCTCTTTTGTAACCCCCTGTGCACCAGTAGCAGTTCTATCTTGCTTGGGGGTGAAATGATTGTAAAAAATTCTTTTTATCGTATCGAAGCAAAGATGACGGAAAAATCATTGTATGCCTTTATATTCTATGTGTTTAAACAGCACTCTGCGGTGAATGGCATCGAAAATTTAGAGTCAGCTTCAGAACAGACCGGACTTCAAAATATTGTTAGTTTCAAAAGATTACACCTGGAGATCTAAATCTACAAATGAATATAAGATCGGGTTCACCCCTTATCACTCGAAAGTAATGAATTCAGAGCACTCGAAAACAAACACAGAGACGCTCAGGAATATCAAATCAGGAATATCTGGGGAATATCAAATCAGGAATATCTGGGGAATATCAAATAGTATTTAGTAAAGTGAAGGAAATGCAGAAATGGATATGCCACTGATAACCAGCAGCTTGCACAGTTTGACACTCTGCCCAGCTCGTTTTAAAATTATCTTTTTTTATTGATTGTGTCGCTATTAAAATAAAGTGGGTATGCTGATAACTTTAGAAGATGGAATCTAAATCATCCATATTTAAAACTTCTGGCTTTGTCCTTTACTCTCGGGTAATGTCAATGCGCGATTCCATGCTCTCGTTCCGAAGTGAAATATACATTCTGCCTGCGATGTGTGAATGGCTGCCCAACTCAACTTTCGAGCGGTTCTTTTTAAATCCATCTGTTTGAAGTACTCATTCACATATATCGAAACTTGGATGTTGTTCTGAATCAAGTGTTTCCATACTCAGTGAACGAAAGTAATAACAGGTCACCTAGCTTATTTGACAGACTGCAGTCCATTCTGTCCACAAAATTGTTGATAGTAAATAGGTGTCTAAGAAGAAGGAATGTTACTTTCTTGAAGTTAGCAAACAAGCTAACCTTTAACCTTTCTACAATTAAAAAGCATCTCCTTCATCCGTCCCTAAAAAGATGTTCCTGACTGTTTATACGAACTTTGAGTAATTGATTATATCTTCTTGTATCCTGGCCCGATCGGCATTGCAGAATAATTCTGCAAGGATTTGGAAGTGATGCATTAAAAGATTGTAACAATTTTTTCCATGAGTTTTGAAGAAAAAAGGCAAATCTTTCGATTGCCGAAAATATTCATGTTTATTGAATTATTTTCAGTCAAACTTATCAACTTTGCTATGCCGATTCAAAATATAACATTTATTTTGCCTCATCCGAAATTGTGTCTATCGGTGACCATATTTTTATATTTGTCAAAATATAACCACATTGGCCGAATTTCGCACTTGGGATCTAAGAATAACATTTAACTGGAATACTCATAAAATCTATTAAATCTATTGCTTTCATGATGGAGAAAATACTTTTAGGTATTATGGAAGCTTTCTTATGTTATTCTTAATGTCAAGTTTTCAAAGAAAAGCAGTTGATTTGTTGGTAAAATATACAAAAACAGATAAAAGATGCACTAAGTTCGTATATCATGTTTTCTATAAATCACAACAGAATTTTGTTTAGTAAAATGTAACAAACTGTTCGTAGTAGAGATTTGTGTATATTTAATTAACTTGACAAATTTGGGAGAAACTTCCTCTTTCTACCGGGAATGCAGATGTGCAGTGCCCCTTTTTATGTTCCAGCTGTAGTTTGCCATGATTATGTTATCCCAACGCCCTTGGTACCTTTCTTCTATCAAAAATGGAGAAATCGTTCACCCTGTTCATCGCTAACATCCCCACAGTTTTCGGGAATCTTTCCAGATGTCTATAAAGGAAATGAATTTTGATGCTCATGTTAGCACCAAAGTATTCCAGCATATTTTAACAAGATCCTTGTGGTTACCAGATTCGTGATTAGCCATATATTTTGTCACAACCGTTACAAATGAATTCCAAGCATTCAGTTCATTCAAAGTCATACTACATACAAAGTCTTCATCTAGAATAAGATTACTGACATATGAACCAATGGAAACTCCTGCTTAAAAAAAATTCAGTGCTCAAACCTGGAAACACTTTACAGATATACTTGAAACAATAACCGTCCTTATCAAGAGCTTTAACAAACTGTTTCATCAATCCCATTTTTATTTGAAAAGGGGAAATATAAGTTTTTTCTCTGAGTACGAGTACAGAACATACATGATTTTTCTCTCTCACTGTCAAAGCCTCTCGAATAAGCCGTACAGTTTTTTGCTAGTGTTGATCATTCACACGACTGTCCCATAGAAAACATGGATAATCTTATAGCTGGACTGTTGGCCAAATAAAATGTTGACCATCTTCAAATCCAAACGGATAGACTAATTATGGCTCAAGTAGTTGAGTTCATCTGCTACCAATTTCATCGGCTTGTGTTTTTCCTTGAAGAATGTGGAATGTACAATCGATATTGATTCATAAGAGTTTGTGTTCTGAAAAAGGATAAATTTTAGCGTCGCTTATGACTGTCAATGAAAAGTCGTCATGAAGTGAGATCGTACTTTTCCTCTCCAAGTTTGAGAACTTTCTCCACGTCATTGCAATATGCAAGACCTTTATTCAAAAATTTCAGTTTCTATAGAAGGTAACAAGTATCTCTTGCTAAAAGATTCTTCTCCCTTAGTCGAGATGGTAGCAATTCTGCCGAGTCCTTTGTTTGATTTAAATTTCTGATCAAATCGGTCAGTTCATCTTAGTCGAATTTTTTTGGCTCGGAATTAAACTCATCAACCTTAATATCATTTTCATTGATTTTATTTTGGCTAGTATCGTCACTGATAGGACCTTATTGAGGATCTTCGTCGCTACTGTCAAGAAATCTATTTAATATGGGTAATGGAAATCATTTGCATGCTAGAGAACTAATTCACCATTCTCTGTTACAAAATGAGTCATTCAACAATTAATTATTCAATTGCCAAAGCAAGCATAATTGGGAAAAGTGCCAAAATGACGTCTTGTTCGTATAAAAAAATCCTGATGAGACGTGGGGGGGGGATGGATGTGATTTTCATATTCAGCATACCAAAATTAACTTAGAAAGATATTTTTCATCAAATAACCAAATTTCGGGTTGACCAGTGTAATGTACTTACTGTGTTCAGAATATAAAACACACACATGACTCTATGCGCATATATAAACACTATACATATTCAGTTACACCTAAAATAAAATTTATCCTGGCTAAGAGTATTACTGAAGAAGCTCGGGAAAATGAAATATTTGGACAATTTTTATATAACTTATAAGGATACATGAAAATTTAAATAAAAAACCCTAAAATTTGTCTTTCGTTTTTAATGAAACATTGATAAAAAGATATTTTATTAAAAACACATTCTAATGTTAATTACCCTGTTTAAAAAAAACTATGTCTACACAAACACGTTTCCCATATATATATATAATTATTGAACAACTTAGTTCTTGGTCATAATAAAGTTATACTAGTACACGTATTAAAAGTGTTCAATACAATTATTTTGTAGAACTGTTGAATATTTTTTTATGTGTAAACGAGTTATTTTGCGACCTACGTTTCTACCATGTGGTGTCTTCCAACCTAGGCCGCGTAATAGCTCGTTTACAAATGAAAAAATATTCAAAAGTTTTACAATATATTTGTATTGAAACTCGTTTACAAATGAATAGATAGATAGATAGATAGATAGATAGATAGATAGATAGATAGATAGATAGATATTTGGGCAACAACCTTTCTTTTAAGCATGTTTTGTTAAATATGACAGACTTGAAAAATTTAATTTTTATTCAGCCTGTCCAACATTCTTTCGAAATAAGATACACAGATGACGCTGTGCTGATAGCAGACACGAAAAGTAAAATACAGGACCTCCTACAGAAAGTAGCAAGGGAAAGCGAGAAGAAAGGACTAAACAAACTTCAAGAAAACTGAATACATGATCACCAGCAAAAAGAGAAGCCCAAAATGCTAACTATAGGTCGGGATTATTAAAATTAAACAGAGCCAGAAATTTAAATACCTAAAAAGTGTTCTGACAAAAAAGAGAGAGAGAGAGAGAGAGAGAAGGAAAAGAGTTAAGAAAAAAGAGACGTATTATAGGTAAGAAAAGTAGGTAATGTGATTGAAAGTGAGATAAATAAAACAAACAAACAAAGTATAGAAGCGGAAACGAAGAAGTGAGGGGGAGAATATCATGAGGTGAAAGAGAAGAAGTGGAAGAGGCAAAAGAACAAAACGAGAAAGAATAAGAAAGCGAGAGAAAAGTCGGAAAGAAAAACATAGTAAGGGATAGAGAGAAAACAGCGAAAGAAAGAGAATGAAAAAAAAAACAAATGAAAAAATAAACTCGAGCAAAAAATGAAGAGAGACGAGGGAAAGAGAAAAAAATAAGCGATAGATAAAGAGAGAGAGAGAACGCATTTAAAATAAAGTAAATGAGAGATGGTTTAGACAATTCAGATTCATACATCGCTATTTTTTAATGATTCATGTTCATAGGCTAAGGAGAAAAATACATTATATTATATTCATCAGTCCTCTGAGTTCAACTTCATGGAGTTGCGTGATCATTACCGAAGGGAAAACAATTTTTTTTATAATTTTCCATAAGGAGTGGATTTTCTTCCGGTGACAAAAGGTCCATGAAATCGAAATTATTCAGTTTTTTTCTTTGCTTTTTTTATTTGAATCCTTTTAAATATTTTATTTTTAGTTTTTCATATCAGTGGGATACGATGTATTTTTGACGGTTTTCAATTTATTTTTTTTTTAATATAACATCTATAAGAAAGAGAGCAATAATCAAACTGACATTTAAAAAATCGTTCGCTTAACGTTTTATTTTTCCGAAATGAAAAAAATATTTTTCTTCCATTTTGACAACTAATGTAAAAGTTTCCACGAAATCCTCTGAAATTTCAGTATATAAAGACGTTTTAATATAGAGATTTTTACTCTAGCATCATTCTATGAACACTCTTTCAAATGCTTATCTAAAGGTTAGCTAGAAAGATTCTCCTTCTAAAACTGGATGCAAATAGCTTTTAGCGGGTGGAACTACTATTTCTAGACGTAATAGATTTTTATTTGGATTAGTCGTTTTCCAAGAATAACTGCTAGCAAAGGTTAGAAAGCTAGCTTTGCTTTACTCTATAGATAACAGCTGAGGGAAAGAAGAGCTGGATTCATGTTTCCTTCGACGACAAGAATTTAAATTCGGCTCGCCAATCCCACTTCTCGTCTATGACACCTGCTAGGAAGTTAAATTGAAAAAGTAATGGCAATTAAAATACCAGACTGTTACGTGATATATGTCTTCCTATATGTCAAAGGAAAGACTAAAAGCAACAGAAATGTAGTTCTACAGAAGAATGCTGAGGATACCATGGACAGAACGCGTGAGCAACGACGAGGTTTTGGAAAGAATGGAAAAAAAAAGGAAACATAATTAACCTCAATAAGAGACAGCTGAAGTTTCTGGGAAACGTAATGAAGGAGGAGGGCTTGAAGAATATGATACTCACAGGGCAGATAGAGGGAAATAGAGACATGAGACAACAGCGCGTGACATAATAGATGGGTTTAAAAAATAGATGGCAGATCAGTGTTTGGGAAAAATACCAGGACAAAAGGTATTGAGAGCTACATGGAACAGGAAGATGATTGCATATGTTCTGAAGGAATACGCCACATAAAGAAAGAATGGCAGTTATTCTTACCATCAAGGACATATTTGAAGAAGCTGATAATTTGAATGCAAACAGGTGAAAATGTAGATTATTAAGAATATTGACTAAAGACAAAAGCAAACAAGCCATTGAGAGCCGAGTCCAAATTCCACTTGAATTCACTAAATTCACTTATGCACAAATACCCTTGGGAAAGGCATTAACCCGTCTCTTGCCTCCCTATTTGTGTTAAAAATCAGGACAAATTGTGTTCTATAGACTTGGTTGGTAACCAGTCTACTGTAGAAAGTAACGGCAACCTACTGCGGAAAAATGTCTGGCTTGTATCATGTATAGCACTTAACTGTTTGACTGATGTTGGACAACCATATACATGGAAAACATATTTATCAGTAATTTTTACTGACAAATGTAGAGCTACATTTGGTAGATCTATTGGTTAGGTTTTAGGTTGCACTCTTCATGGAATTACCCAAATGAAGGAGTATTCGATTAATGCCTTGGGTTAGTATTGCAGGCAGTAAAAAAAGTTGTTGATAGTTCAGGATAAAAAAAAAACTATTTGCGAAAAAAAAAACAGAATGAAAGCGAATGAGAAGACTTTAGTGAATAGTAATGAAGATAAAGGACAATAAAAGAACAAGATTCAGGAAGACAAAAGATGGCAGATGCCATTGCATTTAATATTTTGAAAATTGTGGGTGGTTGGGAAGCAAGAAACTGGAAAGTAATCACACAGGCAATAGATTCCAGAAAAGAAACTATCAGAATAGACCAAACGGTTGTATTTAGCTGGTTCAACAGTAAAACAATGACGCCTCATGGCCAGTCTGGTAGCATAATTAATTTCATGTCGTCGATGCATAAAGGGGTAAAGCTCACCAGAAAAATTTCAAGGAAAATTTTTTATGGAAAAGACAGAGGGAAGCCACGTTATCTCAGTAAGAAAGTGACTGTGATCGAGATGCCAGTTTAGTATCGATTTCATTATAGATCAAATCCCGAGATATATAGTCGTAGCACCAGACAATATATGACAGCTGTATTCAATGCACGGACTAACGGTAGATTTATATATATGGAAAAAGGTGGACGGACAGTTGCGTATCGGACATTTGCGACTCGGAAAATTGTGTACCAAGGCATTTGCGTCCCTAGGTAAATTCATCCCTGGATAATTGCGTACCACTATTAATTTTTTGAAGTTGCCATATTTTTTAAGAGTTTCTAACTGCAAACCAAATTTAAATTATTCTAAAAAAGCCAAAACATAATTAAAATAACAACTCTGTTATGAAAAATAAAACCGCAAATAAGAGATTAATGGTGCTATTAGGTTAGTATAACCCTGAAAGCAAGATACATTTCTTAAAAAGGATAATTCACAACATTGCTAACTTTTGATTAATTTGTGAAACTACAATGATTTTAAATTTTTGAAATATTTTTTAAACACTGTTAATTTCTCGTGGCATTTATAAAAAATAATGAATTTTTAATTTCTAAAATTTTATTCTTTTTTAAAAATTTGCTATTATTACCTATAGCTTTTTTCAGAATTTATGGTAATTGCCCTTAAGGGTATCAAAAAAATACCTGAGGCAGGTAATTATCCAGGGACACATTTGTTAAGAGATGCATGTGTCAGGTACGCAATTGTCCGATACGCAATTGTCAGGTACGCAATTGTCAGGTACGCAATTGTCCGATACGCAATTGTTCCGTATGCAATTGTCCTAATGTTGCGGAACAAGTATTCAGACGAGAAGAATAGTCTTTTACGACACAGCAAACCAACTTTCAACAGCATTAAAGCCGCCAATTCAGTCAGGACATTCAATTAAGAACGTTGGCTAAATGTATGAAAGCAACCACATTATCACCTCTGAATAAACAACACAAAATACATGTAAGTTAGGCAACGTATATAAAACTGATTTCTTAAAAATAATTATCGTGATGAATGTAGAGATACATAGAAAAAACATAATGGCGTGATAGAGTTTTGCCACGACTATCAAGGAAATCATCAACTAATGACAACTTCAGAATAGCAAAACATTGGCTCCAGAAATTAAGCAAAATATCAAGAGATAAGAAAATGTTGTTAGAAAGGAAGCAAAGGGTGTTTAACATCTGTGTAATATCTAACCTCCACACTAATTAGTTAATTACTGTCCGTAATACACGCTGGGCAATCATGTATCTTTCGAGATCTGACTGACTAGGCAGAAGATTTTCCCACATTAAGCTGCCATTACTTTTTGCAGAAGACTGGTTGCCAACCAAGGCTATAAAACCCAATCTGTCCTCCTATTCGACCCACAGGTGGAGGGAGAATAGATGGATTAATACATTTTCCAGGGGTATTTTTTGGGTAAGTGAATGAAACAAATTTGACTTGAAATCGAACTCGTCTTTCTCATTTCACAATCGGAACCGATATCCATTACACCAAAACTTAGAATACAATAAAAAAGGAATATTGCGTTCTGTTTCATCTCTGGGTCCCACAATACTACATAAAAATATATCAACGAAAAGAACCATTTCTTTTTCTTATTCGTTTTATTATGAGAGAGTGATGGCAGCTTGAATTTTAAGAGGCACGGGAAGGAATGACCTCACGAGAACGCATGTTGCTCGTTGGTACAACGTCCTTCCGCTGGTGGTCTTAGCCGGTCGCTAACCTCGAAGGCGTATCAACGCTTCAGAATTCTTGCGGCTATCTGTTGAATTCGCACCGTTTTGGGCTTATATCCCAAACACAGACTAATGCAATCCATCAGTATCACGCCCACGAGGCACTCTGATCAATAGCTGGCTATTCTAGTTCTGGCTTTCGCATTCTGTAACAGGAGCTGGAGTAATATTTTCTGCTGGCAGTAAAAATATGGGTCCTTTTCATAGCTGATGGTATCACGATCAATGCAAAGAATTATTGTAAGCTCTAGGACAATACATGTTTTGAATCATGCACATCACGATGAATATGATTACGATAAAGTCCATATTCACTCATTCCTCAAATTCTGCAAAGTTAGGTGTTGTCCACCTTGCCAGAAATATTTCAATTTCAATGATTTAAGAAAATGACCCCTAACCTCATCGGATATTAATCGAATAGGAAACTGATTGCACATACTTGAATGCAATATTTATGATAACGGGTAATGATAGTCAAGCAGATGTCTCTGTGAAGCAATAAAAACGTCAGAAACTAGTGTTCAATTCAAAACAGTAAAACATATGCAAAATCAATGAACAAAAGAATGAGGAAGTCTATAGAATGTAAAGAAACACAGATTAACATATAAAAGAGTAAAATAATTTGCTGAGGAAGAGTCCAGTTTTCCTCTTCTTCTTCTTCTTCTTCATGTGCCGTCGTTGATCATGGATTTCCACTTGACCCTGTCTCTTGTCACTCTCAAAATTCTTCCTCTTAGTATCTCTTGAAAATCCCGTTCTGCCAACCATTTGTTCAGGTCTGTCAAGTAGGTCTCGCGCTGCTTTCCCCTATCTTTCTTTCTCTCTCTCTCTATCCGTCCTGTGAGTCTTAAATTTTCCAGGCCCTCCTTCCTCATTACATGTCCAAAAACTTACCTGTCTCTTCCTTATATTCAGTATGAGTTTTTTTCCTCGTTTCCATCCTCTCCAACACCTCGTTGTTAGTTACGGGCTCAGTCCATGGTATCCTCAACATCCTTCTATAAAACCACATTTCTGCTGCCTCGAGCCTCTCCTTCACCCTTGAGGACAGATATTACATTGCAATCAAGCACTCTATTTGTTTCCAAGGATGATTTTCATGTCTTTGTGTACTCTGGTTAGTTTTTGAAATGCGTCCTTGGTTATGCCAATGCGTCTTTGGATCTCAACATCGCACTTCCCATACTCTGTCCACACGCTTCCCAGGTATTTAAATTTCTTTACTTTATGTTAATAAAATATACTTTTTCTGCCTATATGTTTTGGATGTATTTGTAAATAAGAAATTATGGGTCACTTCCTTCGTATAATAAGAATTGTGTCCCCACCCACGCGAAATAAAAAAAAAAAGATCAAATATCAGTACTTTTAGCAAAGTAAAATATTATAAAATCTAACTAACACTATATATTGCTCATATAAATATAAGTATATTCTGTAAATATTACCAACATCACTTGGACAAAACTCGAGGAAATGTAACTGACTTGCATGGGAAAATATGATATTGAGTAGATAAATTCTGATGCCAAATGACTCGTTAAAAAATGGAATTTCTTTATTGGTTAATATCAGACAGTCTGGCGGACGCTAAGAAAGCGAAGCTGGTTTTGGCTTCGTGACTAAATTAGGGTGTGGCTGAGAGAGAAGTCAGTATGACAATCCAGTAGAAAGTAGATATTTATGAGACATCAAAACTGATTCATATATATATATATATATATATATATATATATATATATATATATATATATCCGATGTATTTAGACTGCGTATATATATATATATATATATATATATATATATATATATATATATCGATTGTAATGTTTGGATTTAGCTATAATATTCCAGGTAATTATTGGGTTTTTGTTGGAGTTTTTTAATTTCCAATAATGTATGCACAACGCAGTATTTTTCTTGTATTTACTGTTGTTTAAAAACATGTAGTTGTTAAATCTTATTTTCTACCTGTTAGAAATGCTTCCAAAGTAAAATTTAACATCGTTATCATCCGAATGAATTTAAGTTTGATGAGCAATACTTTTGGACATACACTGACCTTTCAATTGGCAGGTTTTATTTTTTCGGCAGTCGCAATTATTTTTTTGCTATTAGTTGGGTGACAGATGTTGTTTATGTGGGACAATTATTTATTTGATATCATAGCCTTATGTTGTGAAATAAATTTATTTATGTTTTTAACTGAACTATAACTAACTTTGACATTGTTTTTGTTGAAGATTTCTTTTAGTGTGGGTGAATGGTAGAAATGTTTATGAATTAAGTTAGAAATGTTTTAGTGTGGGTGAATGGTAGAAATGTTTATGAATTAAGTTTGCCAGTGTTAGTTTGGACGTTACGACTAAAGAGTGGGTTAAATCAAATAATGTTACGTTTACGTGATTTCAGCTTATTTCTGCCTAACTTGTTTTTAACGGAGTATTCTAAACTAATGGTAAGTTTACTTTTTTCTAAAGCATCAATATGTTAAATTTTAAAATTGTCAAAAGTTTCTTTATTGCTAGAGTTGGTACTTAAATGAAATTGGATGGATTTGTGTAGGTTTTATGTGATTGTCTGGGGGTGATTTGATTCCCTGTTGATGTATGTGTAGTTGTATGAATTCTTAGTGTATGGTTTGTACAGGCAGTTGCTCACGTCGAAGGTAACATCGAAGAAATTAACGACTTAACGTTAGTTAAGGTGGCAATGTTAAGACCATGGTATTTGAAAAATTTTATTAAATCCTTTCTGAGTTTATCCGTCGTTTTTTTTTTTTGTTTGTTTGTTTTTTGTTTTGTTTTGTTTTCAATAGCGGGTTAGTTTGCTAAAGATTATCAATACGTCGTCTCGGTAAAGTTTCGTGTTAAAAAGCTGGCGTGTTATTGTTTAACAAGGAGAATTTCATTCTCTGATTGAGCACTCTAGAATAACGGTAGACTTGGAAAAAACAGTAGCTAATCTAGCATCTGCGCATCGTTCATTCGGTAATGAATAAGAACACTCTTAGCTTCTGGCGTATGTTTACATAGCATAGCACACGCTAAAAGCTCCCTTCTACCGAGCGCCCATAGCTCAGAGGTAGAATCGCCGACTAATGACAATTCGGTCTGGTTTCAATGCTGGTTAAATGCAATCGGATGTCTAACAATCCTAATGGGCTGTGATACAGCGAAACAGATCTAGAAGCGGATGACTATGTATATATTAGTAGGTTAGAGACTGTAGCGTTTTTTAATAGGTGGTCTTTGACTACGGGATTTCCTTTTACATGTAACTAAAAAATATGACGTATATATTTTAAAGGTAATGTTTCAACATGTTTTTTAAATGTGCCATGTTTTGATTGTGAATTTTAATATTTCTGCATTGAAAGCAAAAATGGAAGCAAATGGTATGATTTTTTGACATTTGATTCTCTTTTATCTCCAGAAACGAAAAGCAAACGGCAAAAGTGAAATGTGCCATTTATGGAGATGTTGCCATATCATGAGATTTTGTAAGTAGTCGGTTTAAATGAACATTTTTGCCTGGAACGTTTTGACAGTAATATTGTCGTTGGTGATGACCAAATGATGACCAAATTGCAACGCAGATTGAAAACAATCACGATACGGCACACCGCACGTTTTTCATAGGAAAGCACTTAAAAACCACTTATATGTGAATCTCTACGATGTCTTTGTGCCTCGAGATTTGATGGAAAACACGTTTAGCGGGCAACATTTCCATCTGCGATTCTTTCTTTCGTAAAAGAACGATCAAAGGGAATGACAAAATAGATTATTTCCGAAAAGGAATAAAAGTTAATTCCAAACATCTGATCAACTTCATAAGAGTATAATAGACATGAGCAGCACAAATACATATGATGACAGGTTTAGATAAAAGCAGCACTTAACTTGCAAGTTGGACCCAATTAGAGATACTTTCAGGTCAGTTAACCCAGTTGGCTCAAAGAGTCTCTGCCCGAAGGCGTTTCCAAATACAGAGTGGCGGTAAAAATACCACTCACATAATATTAAGTCAGTAGCTAGATAAAGATGACATTGTCACTAATGTTTTATCATTATGTGTGAGGTATTTATCGGTGGTAAACTTAGGAGGTATTTTTGTCTCATCCTCTATTTCAAAGATTAAATGCAATGTCAATCTTCTTTTGTCTTCTTAATTCATGTTCTTTTATTGTTCTCTCTCCGTAATATTTTTCTTTTCTCATATTTCTTTTACTCTTAGTAGAATGATTGCGTCTTAGTAGATTTATTGTCTTGGTAAAATGATTAAAAAATTACTAGATGCTAGATTTCTTTGGCCTCTAAGAATGGCCTATAACTGTTCAGCTCTGTCTCATATATATATATATATATATATATATATATATATATATATTATATATATATATATATATATATATAAGATGATAAAATATACTTGTAATATAGGCTATATTTATCAAGAAAGTGCGTATGTAAGTATAAAAATAGACTAAGCAGCGATTGTCTATTTTCTGCTTTAAGACAATCTTCATGGCCTAATGTGTGTGACGCTTGGTCTCACAGGTACTAAGAGGGAAACGGGAAGATATATATATATAGTAATAGAGTGGGGACGTAGAGAGACAAAAAGTGTAAGATAAAGAGAGGGATTGGAGTTGGTCATCTTAGATCAGGGATTCCCAGCCATATTTGCGTTTACGCCCATTTTAACATGAAAAATTTTCTACCCCCCACCCTGTATAGTAAGTATTCAAAAACATAGCAAGTTATTTGGTATAAGTTTGTCATTGATTTTATGATGTAATAAAACATATCAAAGGCAGGTAACAAATAACACTGATTTATGTGACTGCTATTGCTACTACCGTATTAAAGAACATACAAAAACAAACTTAGACATTCAAAAATATATAATTTAGTTTTATCGTCATGATTAGTTTTAGTTTGAGTTAGCGCTGTAAGTGTTGACAAAAACTTAAATATTTTGTTGATAATTATAAGTTTCGAAAGAATATACATTACTGGCAAATAATAAAAATTCATCGAATATTTTTTGTCGTTCTTGGTCTTCCCTTATGAAGGAAAAATGTTACTTCGTCTGAAGAACTATTTGAATGTTAATGATCCTTCTCATATCTGTAGAAAATACGGAAATATTCGTTGTTTACGGGGATATTTATATCTTATCTATGAATGTGAGTTATTTTTATTGATCCACCTATTAATTTTTTTTGGTGGGGACGGTGTTATAGAGATTCTTTGCATATCTCCTTTGAATATTTTTCGAGTAGCATATGTTGAAATACATATTTAATAGCCAAAATCCTATATCGCCCATCAAAATTTCCAATCTTTTTTTATTGAGTCGCTTATAGCTCAACGAACAGTTGAAATTGCTCACCGGTGGGTGATATCGTCCAGGTTAGAAAACCCTATATTAGGCTGTTGTTTGTAGGGCAGAGTTAAATATATTTGTTAACCTAACAGTCTGTTGAGAACAATTTCGCCTCTGAACTCTAAATGATCTTTTGAAATAAAAGTCTTTCTTCCTCATCTTATTACAGTATAATTTGTCAGTTCCGTAAAATTAAGTTGTTAAACTTATGAGCTATAATGTGACTGAAGCCTATTAAATCCTCATGAAAATAGTGTGTAACTTTGGAATGAACACGTATAGCATGATTGAAGATTCGCTCATAGATAATGATGAAACTACTGCCAAAAGTTTTGCATTCCATCCATTAAGCAGAATCTTTAGAGAGAATGGAACCTTTTGCTGTGCACTTTGTCCATCTTAACCAACAACCGACGCCCCAGGAAATTAAATCAGTGATAAAATCAATCCACTAAACCTTGACGCACAACGAACAAATGCAAGTGGTAAACACCGTAATGGAGGCTGAAGCATCAGCAGAGAGGGGTGAGCAAGACATGTGATATAAGGATGTGCCTTTACTTGGGTGCACCTATTGGGAGATGAAAATACTATTTATTCAATATATTAAATTCTCACTTAACTATAAACGATATTATGACATGAACAGCTGTCTAGAACACTATTTACTAGAAGAAAAATGTTTTCGTGCTTTCTTCTTATAGTCTTCAGGCAATAGATAATTGCTTGTAGGATATTATGAGAGTTGATGCTTTGTTTGGTAGTAAAGTCGACCTCCTTAGAGATTTCAGATAAATTTTTCCTTTTGTTCCTAAGATTCCTCTAGCTACAGTCCAGGTTTACACAATTAGATTACCACGGGAAGTTATTTCTATTAATTTCTACTTGTTATACACTTACATCTTAGTAAATTGTTTTATCTTTTAATTAAACTAGATTTTTTAAACTAAATTATGATCAGACTAACTACATTGAGTAACTAATGCTTTGAGTGTGTTGTTTTGTAATAGAGCCCTTTCATGTTCATATAATCCTTTTTTTAATTATTCAAAGTTTTAGCAATCATTACGAGTGAAAAAGTACATTTCAAGTTCAAGTTTTAGCCTATTATTATATTTTATATTGAGTCGCTTATTGTCTCAGAAGCAGTTGTAACGAAACTTAGATAAACTCCACTCAACGTCAACTGTTATAGGGTTGCTAGAGAGAATGATATAGTATTTAATGTATTTCGCCTCTTCATGTAAATATTGATGGTCACAAAATCTAAATGTTTTTTTAAAAAATCGATAATTATTCCGAATATATATATACATATATATATAGAAATTAAATGACAAAAATATGTGTGTATATTTTGGTGCTTTTTGTGTTGACATTAGAAATCAGAGAATTTTCGGTTGTTCATGATACCTTCATTAGTGTTTGATACTAAACAGGAACTCTCTCTCTTAAAGAAAGTGTGTGTGTGTGTGTGTGTGTGTGTGTGTGTGTGTGTGTGTGTGTGTGTGTGTGTGTGTGAGAGAGAGAGAGAGAGAAAGAAAGAAAGAAAGAAAGAAAGCTTTGAAAAAAAAAATAGAACCATGTTTTATTTTGAAGCTCTTCGTAGATCAGACGCTGGTGCCTCCTGCAAAAGAGGGCGCAAGTTGAAATTTTGCCAGATAGGATGCTCTCTTTAATAAGTTTTCACGAATATGCAGGCCGATAGACGAAATAGATACTCTTTAAAAAAAGTGAAGCCCCTACTAAAATCCACTAAAAAATAAAATTTGAAGTAATATATATATAAACTAACATATTTATTTAAATTTATTAGTTTGAACATTAAAAATAAAGTTTAAACTAATAAATTTAAGGTATTTTGGTTAATACCATTTCGTAACTTTCCGTAAGATTTCGTAATTCTGCCTTTGTTAACATTTGTTTACATTGAGATGCGAACCAGAGCAGATATGGAATGTTATAAGAAATCAGGAAATTGTATATTTACGGCTTAATTCGACTTTGTTAAACCATGAAACTTCTCTCGTCGAGTGTTAAGACACGTCAGATCTAATGACGGCTACTCCCCGATATATGGGAGTAGCAGGTTCGAATCTTGCCGAAAGATACATATTTTCCTAACAAGATATCTCGAATATTCATATATGAATGTATGTGCTATTTAATTATGGAATAACAGACTTTCCGCTCAAATACGAGTATCCATTGAAAATAATGTTTAAACAAATAAATTTATATATATATATATATATATATTAATCGTATCACCCCGAGCAAGGCGGCAACGCCACTGATGTGCAGGGGGCTACGTTATAGTAAAAAGGTTGGAAAAGGAAATGCCGGAAACCACATCCTAAACAGGAAACAAGGGATGAGCCTCTTCACCTGTTCAATAGACGTGGGTGGAGTGTGAACCGGGCGATAGATAGATCTATCTACTCCAATTAAAAAAAAACAAAGTGAGAAGATTGGAAAAGAGAAAGCCGGAAACCACATCCTAAACAGGGAGCAAGGGATGAGCCTCTTAACCTATTTAATAGACGTGGGTGGAGTGTAAAATTGGATAAGAATCTCGGTAAATTTAACAAGTGTTTATCATAATCAAATCTAGTATTCATTAAAACGAGATCTGATTATGTCTATCTAGGCTTCTTCAAATAAAAAAATGAAAAAGACAAATGTGTGTTTGTGTGTCTGCATAAATAATAAATTATTTGGATTTTTCTTTCATTATGAGAAACACCACCTTAGCAGGGAAAAGTACTAATGATTTATTATTTAAGTCGACACACAAATACACGTACCCACACATTTGTTTCTTTTGTTTTGTTTTTTTTTTGTTATTTTTTTATCTGATGAAAACTAGAAAGGTGAAACGCGTAATCGAATTTTGTTTCTATAAAAAGGTTTTCCATTTGTCATATATATATGTGTATGTATGTAAGTGTGTGATTAAATACAAAACAAATAGGAAAACATTTATGAAGTTAACGTTTGTCTTCTTATTCACATTTCTTCATATTTTTTTTTAATCATCTCACCCCAAGCAAGGCATTCCACTGCCACTATTGCGCATGGGGCTACATAGGGGAAGGTAAAGAGAAGGAGTGGATAGACATAGGGAATGTCAGGAGAAAGGTGACAGATGAGTAAGGATAGCGAGGATGAGGGTCGGGCAGATGGGAAGAGTGCTTGATAGAATGGGAGCAGGTTAGTGTGTTAGGAGGTGTGTATTGACCTTACATTTAAACTCCTGGAGATTGTAGCCGTCGGGGAAGCAATCGTTTGGAAGAGAATTCCACAGTCGGGAAGTGCGAGGAAAGAAACTGTTGGAGTAGAAGTTACGGCTGCATTTTATCGATTTCACTGTAAAAGGGTGGGATCTAGTTGTTAATCTAGTATCTCGTGCAAATTCGTATTTAGGGGGCACCAGTGATCTAAGTTCATCGGAGCAGAAGCCGTGAAAGTATTTATAGAAGAGACACAGGGAAGCCACGTCTCGCCGGTGGGAGAGAGACTGCAGGCGGTCTGCCAAGTCGGTATCTATCACATTACAGACCCTCCTCTGAACCTTATCGAGAAGCCCGAGGAGAACAGCAGGGGCACCCGACCAGATATGGCAGCAGTATTCAATGCACGGGCGGATGGTAGATTTATCAACGATATTTGATGAAAAATACATATACTTAAGGAATGTAAAATCCAAACATTTGAAGATGATATAACCAAATTTTACACATTCGCTCCAATCATCTGTTATTTTATTTTTAGCCATTTCACCCCAAGCAAAGCAGGACCCCCACTAGTGCACATGGATCTACAGTGAGAAAATGACTGAGTAGAGGGAGTGTTGAAGAAAGAATGGATGGGATTCAAAGAGAAAAGAGAAAGACGATGGCAATTGACGTTCATTTAATTTTTGGAGATTTTAGCTATCAGAAAAACAAAGTAAATGGAAGGGAGTTCCACATGCGGTGAGTGCGAGGAAAGAAACTGTTACTGTATTGAAAGATAAAAGGGTGGAAACTAGATGTCAGTCTTGTCAATCAGTCAGCTCAGTGTCATACGTGATACAAGCTTGGGTGATCATGTCTCTTTCGATCCATGACTGACTAAGTAGAAAATTTTCCCACAGTAGGTTGTCATTAATCTCTGCGAGAGACTGGCTACCAACAAAGGCTATAGAACTCAAACTGTCTTGCTATTCAATCCATAGCTAGAGGGAGAAGAGGTGGATTAATACATTTTCTAATAGCATTTGCGCGTAAGTGAATGCAACTAATTCAACTGGAATTCGAACTCGACTCTCTGATTTTTCATTCCGAGCCGATATTCACAACGCACAAAACATTCTGAAAGTAAAAGAGAATTTAAATACTAGTAATGTGAAAGGACATTAAAATATCATAGTTTTGTTGTATCTAATTTAAAGAATGATACTTAATTGCCAATCTAGTAGTATTCATGTGGTCGGGGCACCAGAGAAACAAGAAGCTTGTCAGAGCCATGTAAATATTTGTACGAAGGGAAGCGACGTCATGTCGGTGAAAAAGCGGCTAAAGCCGAGATACCAAGTCAAGACCGATTACATTGCAGATCCTTTTTTTATCATGAAATTAAAACACATTAACCATTTTTAATCCACACTCAAATTAGTCTAACAATTAAAGAATCAAGTACACGCAGACAACATAGTGCACCACACTTTCTCACAAAAAATAGATAAATACACTTCGTAAGCACTAACGCCCATAATTACGTGTACGCACATTCTACAGGAAACCAACCTTGTGTAAAATCTTATCACTTTGAGAGAGGTGGGTAAATGTCTTCATATGTACAAACTCTATAAAATAAACACGAGGCGTCTACACAAGCAATGAAGTCAAAACAACAGAGAATTAAAAATCTAAAACGCCACGTTATTTCACTTCCCAAAATTTCTAATGAAGCTAAATTACGTAGCGAAAAAGTTTACATTCGTAAACTCTCCCTTAATGGTAAACATTAATCATACGTATCGAAAATGTAAAGATGTACAATCAAAATTCAGTAAAATAAATACATATTAGAATTATTACATCATGCTAGGATAGATAGATAGATAGATAGATAGATAGATAGATAGATAGATAGATAGATAGATAGATAGATGTGAAAGGAAGTGTAGGCTTTAGAAGACCAGCAGCACGATAGTGAAACTAATTTTCTTTCGCCTCAAGAAGCAAATGATAAAACGAAGGTAAAAGCCAGTAATTTTAATATTGATTTTCAAAGTCATAATTAAAACTAATATGTTGATAGCGTGGCTCATTTTTCCGCTTTTTTAACTCCTTTTAAATGCATGCTTAATGGAAAATAAATTTTAAATTTAGGATGTTTTTATAGCTTCTTTAAGAACCAAACTTCGATTGCATGAATTTGATTCTTAAAAAAGTATATGGATCAAACAGGATAATCCTTTACCTTACTTGACGATTATTTGACAAAAGCTTACATATATAATTTTAAATTTACGCGAAAAATCTAAAACCTACATTGATAAAGATATATTTTTATTTTCACATGTTAATAAGTACTTATTCGTGGTCAGTCACAGTTGACAGTTTAATTCTTAACCACGTGACGGGAACGTTTGCTGCCCAAATTATTTTCTCGTTTTGGATTATAGATATCGATAGCTTTTGTAAAATAAGTCAAGGTATGGGAGAAGTTAGATTATCAGTTCTGCATTGTATTCTCATGAACTGTTTTCCATCAGCATGGCCGATTCTAACTTCAAGAAGAACAGGTTTTCTTGGTCTCACATTCTCTTATACTGAATCAATTGATTGATTTACTTGCTAGGAAAATTAGTTCCCTGTACTATGCCAGTCAGTTT
The DNA here is from genome assembly GCA_037127315.1 of Ascarosepion bandense. Taxonomy (NCBI): domain Eukaryota; kingdom Metazoa; phylum Mollusca; class Cephalopoda; order Sepiida; family Sepiidae; genus Ascarosepion; species Ascarosepion bandense. Next base: position 1,356,517 of record JBBBDQ010001454.1, on the reverse strand, counting down.
TTCTCGTCAGAATTCCACTTACACGTTTATAAATCTACTATTCCCCTTGCATTATTGTTGCCATATCTGATTTGGTGCTCCTAGTACATATCTAGAGATTCTTGACAAAATCCATATATTTAATATTATCGATTCTTACCTGGAATCTAGACTTCAGTCGCTTTCCCAACGCCGTGACGTGACTTCTCTCTGTCTTTTGTATTAAAAATTTCCATGCCAGTTGTTCTAAATTTTCTTCCTTGGTATAACAACTGCATAAATTTAAGCGTACTACTAGATTGGCAATTAGGTCCCATTGTTTTACTGTTGAATTAGATAGATGAAACAAAATTATGTTATGTCAATGTCTTTTCACCTCATTAGTATTTTCATTCTCTTTTTACTCCCAATAACCCATTGCCGGATGTGCATTGTGGTGCAGTGGATATCGACTCGGAAGGCAAATCGGGGTGCCGAGTTTGAATTCCAGTTGAATCCCTTGCATTCACTTACGCACAAATACCCTTGGAAAAGGTATTCATTCGCCACATCCCTCCAGTTATGGGTTAAATAACAGAACAGTTTGTGTTCTATAATCTTGGCTGGCAACTAGTCTATCGCAGAAAGTAATGGCAGCCTACTGCGGGATAATCTTCTGCCCAGTCAGTCATGTTTCTTTCGAGACATGATCATCTAAGCCTGTATCACGTATGGCACTTAACTGAATCCACTACATCTCAGTCGGATTATCGTCTGTCATAGTATGAAACTATTAAAAAATGTACCTGAGCAGGTTTCTGCATGTGTATCACGATCAATCTTTTTCAGATTGAGAAAAACATAGGAATATATTTACTATACATATTCTTTCTTTTTATGAGCTGTGTCTATTCACAACGTTGGCATTAATGTTTCTCCACTTCTTCCTATCCCTCATAGCTTTAAGAAATGTTTGTCTCCTCCCTGTCCTCCAGTCTTGTTCTGCCAAATATTTACGCAAGCTGTTTAAATGTGTTACCAACAGTTTTCGTCTGTCTTTCTTGCTTTTATTATGTCCTGTGAGTGTCAGATTATATAAGCCCCTTCTCTTTATTATGTCTGCCAGAAATTTCAACTGTATCTGATCCAAAGTAAAAAGGTCCTTCGTTTCCATTTCCTTTAAAACATCCTTGCAGGCATGTCGCTACATCACGTGAAAACACCGGTCTCGTACAATCACCGAAGTTATGCAATGTTGATCCTAGTCAGTAACTCGATGAGTGACCGCTTGTGAATATCAGGTACTGTCAGGTTGGATATGCGGGGACGGGGGTGTAGTGGGTTCAGAATTGCTAATCGGAGAACTGAGTTCCCGTTCCAGTTGAGTTGGTTATCTTCACTTAGGCACAAATAGCCTCGGGAAAGGTATGAAGCTACCTTTTCGTCCCCCGGCTATGGATTAACTATTAAGAATTAGTCAAAGTTGTATCACTAAAACAATTATTATCTCAAAAACAAAAACTGCATACAAAATAGTTAGATTTCGGCATTAAATAACCCATAGTGGCTGATATGTCGCTAAAAAATCTAACCATCTGATTAGAGTGCTCAATAGCAAGAGTTAGAGCATCAATAAGAATAAGAAATAAAATGTTTATTTTTCGTTACTCGGAGTTTCGCAGATTCTGAAATCCAGTCTGGAGACAAAAGTTATTTATTTATTTTCATATATTATTTGTTTTTCAAAACATTAAGTTATGGTGTAAATCATTTAAATTTTGTTCTTAAAAGATATTATTGTATAATGTAAGCTTACTTGAATTTATTTAGAATATAAATATTAATATCTACCTCCAACACGCCATAACATTCTTACAATGTAAAAATATTTTCTGGGTTTGAATAATCTACAAACGGTTGATCAACCGCAAAAAAAAGAAACAAGCTGCTAAAACCTTCTTACAGTGTGAGAAAGAAGAAGAAGAAGAAGAAGAAGAAGAAGAAGAAGAAGAAGAAGAAGGGGAAGAAGAAGAGGAAGAAGAAAAGGAGAAGAAGAAGAAGTAGAGTAAGAAGAAAAGAAGAGGAAAAGAAAAGGAGGAAGAAAAGAAAAAGAAGAAAATGAAGATGAAGAAGAAAAAGAAGAGGAAGAAAAAATAAGAAGAAGAGGAAGAAGATGAAAAAGAAGAAAAAAGAAGAGGAAAAGAAGAAGAAAAGAAGAGGAAGAAGAAAAAAGAGAAAGAAAGAAGAAGAAGGAAAGAAAAAAGAAAAAGAAGCGAACGAAGAAGAAAAAAGAAGAAAAAGAAAAAGAGGAAGAAGATTTTTTTTTATAACGCTATGAATCTTCTTTATTCAGGGCCCATGTTGTTTATTTAATGATCTAAGAATAGTATTGAAGTACACACCAAGTATTTAATGAACTGTATTTATTAGTGGCGCGTTATATGACTATTACTTACTGAAAAAATATCTAGATTTCATTTCAAAAGAAATGACAATTTAAATTTGATTTACACACATGGGACGATTTGACCTGGGTTTGCTTTATTTGGTGCGGGTCGATAACGGACACGATGCATGCTACGCAAAATAAACATTTTTTCGCAGATCCGAAAACTTTCCATGAATCCGGTTCAGAGCACTGGAATAGAACGGGAATTCCCACCAGTTACCGGACGTTTGCTTGCAACTACGATGAGTAAAAAATTTCCTGTAATCAATGTTAAATCACAATGTGAAGCTTCATTATCTACGTCAAACCGTTGCACACTCGCACACACATACTCACACACCTATATATATATATACACACACACGCAAATATTTCTAAGGAGGCTAGGTAATCCTCGTTACAGAAACCTGCTCAGGTACATTCGTGTTTCGATACCCGCAGTAACAACTTGTGCAACTATGCTGAACAGTCCTTAGCTTCTGGTGATTAGGGCATAATCTACCTTGATCGATCTAACGAGTTAATTCCCTTAACAATTAATACTGACTTGCGTTGTGGTGCAGGATGTGCATTGTGGTGCAGTGGATATCGATTCGGAACGACAAATTGGGGAGCCGAGTTCGAATTCTAGTGAAATTCCTTGCATTCACTTACGCACAAATAAGCTTGTGAAAGGTATTAATATGTCTCTTCCCTCCAGTTATGGGTTAAATAATAGAACAGATTGGGTTCTATAGCCTTGGCTGGCAACCAGTCTACCGCAGAAAGCAATGGCAACCTACTGCGGGATAATCTTCTGCCCAGTCAGTCATGTCTCTTTCGAGATATGATCGCCTAAAGCGTGTAACACGTATGGCACTTAACTGACTGACTGAATGGCTTCGAGTTTCACTGGGTCACCCATACTTGTGACCATTAAATAAGCTAAGTTTATGAAATAACTGCTATGCTTGGTAGATGATTCTTTAATGTAATTCAAGAAAGGGAGCCTGCCGAATAGTAACGAATTAGTCTAAGAGATTATCATAGTGATGTATTGTATTCAAACTTCAATCTGTACATAGAACTCAGGTCCTTGTGCTACTTAGAATTAATCTTAATAGGAGGGACGGCCAAAGAGGCTTTCCCGTTATTAATCATTTCACCCCATGCAATGTGTTAGTTGGAGTAAAAAAAGAATGCAAAAAAAACAAAAAAGTACAGGTTTCAGGAAGACAAATGGTGATGGGTGTTGAATTTAAATATTTGAAGTTAGAGGTGGCAGGGAAATAAGAAACCGGAATTGATTCCAACTGGCAAGAAAAAATACTATTAAATTAGAACCTACAGTTACATCTAGCTAGTCCAACAGTAAAATCGTGAAACCTAGTTGCTAATCGCTAAAATTCATCAAGTTGTGGTAAGAAGGAGGAAAGAATTTTAAAAGTAATGTTTTAGCGTCTCTAATTCGAGGTGGTGACTTCGTCACTCAAGTATGCCGCACTGTTTGAAGTCGCTGACAACCATGCCTCGAGTTGACCCTAGCGTTAAAAGTGAAATTGGACAAACGGAATTGTTCGCAAGTTGTCGACGATTGTGCTAGCGAGAAGTCACAAACTGCCGTAAGGAAGTGTATTGGCCTTGTTCAAACTGCTGATTAGGGAAGATTATGCGCTCATTACCCGAAGCTAAGGACCGATCAGCATTGTTGTACTATAAACAACAAGTTCTTACTGTGGGTGTCGAAATAAAAATCTCCTGAGCAGGTTTGTGCAACAGGGATTCGCTGGCCACCTTAGAAATGTGTGTGTGTGTGTGTGTGTGTGTGTGGAACGGTGTGGAACGGTTTGACTTAGAAGTCAGTCAGTTAAGTCAGTTAAGTGCCATACGCGATACACGCTTGGGCGATCATGTCTCGAAAGAGACATGACTGACTGGGCAAAAGATTATCCCGCAGTAGGTTGCCATTGCTTTCTGCGCTAGACTGGTTGCCGACCAAGGCTATAGAACCCAATCTGCCCTGCTATTTAACCCATAACTGGAAGGAAGAGACGGATTAATACCTTTCCCAAGGGTATTTGCGCTTAAATGAATACAATGGATTCAACTGGAATTTGAACTCGGCTCCCCGGTTTCTCGTTCCGAGCCGATAATACACTGGACCACAACGCACATCCTTGACTTAGAAGACCAAGCTTTACATTGTCATTTAACATCAGTTGTAGACAATTTTTTTTATTACTCATCGTAGTTTCAAGAGAGCGTCTGGTAACATAGGAGAATTTCAGATCTATTCCAATGCTATAAAACCGGATTCGTGAAAAGCCTTCAGATCTGCGAAAATATTTTTTTGCATTGTGTCCATTATCAACCCGCACCCATGAACGCGCACAGTAAACTGCATTGCGCAGTAGATGCAGCATTTTAGCGACAACATTAGATCATCTTTTACTTCATGTACGAAGCTTGACAAACAGGCATAACTGAAGTCAACTAATAAAGTTTAAAAAATAATTTAATATTGATTTTTGACGTCTAGTAAAAGAGTCTCTAAAGATAGATGGTTACTGTTAAAAGGTTTATTAAGAATAAAGTATGACATGAGTGAAGTAGACGGTGATAGGAGAAGAAGATTACGAGAATGATAACGATTGACCTTTAAGAAAGAAACTGAGAAAACATAATTGAGGATAGAGAAGTTAGGAGTAAGAACGGTGAAAGATCAGAATTAGAGACAAAAGACGACGATTGATTGATAATGCATTTGTTTTCATATCTATGATATTTTGATAGGAAGAATTCTCCTGGAGAATCCCTCAGAAGTACGAGAGAAGAAACTTGTGGTTTCAAGCTTACGGTTGCATTTAACAATTTAAGCAGTGAAATAATGAGGCCTAGCTAACACTCTAGTTAACCAGATACACGCTTGGGCCATTATGTATCGAAAGAGACATAACTGACTAAACATGATTTTCCCGTAGTAGATTGCCATTACTTTCTGCGGTACAATGGTTGCCAACCAAGTCTATATAACCCAATCTGTACCGCTGTTTAACTCATAGCCGGAGGGAGAAGAGGATATTTGCGCGTAAGAGAATGCAATGAATTCAACTGGAATTCGAGCTCTGCTCTCTGATTTTTCGTTCCGAGCCGTTATCCACCGCACTTCCAACACACGTCCGAAAGTCAGTTAAGTGCCACACGTGATACACGCTTCGGCGATCATGTCTCGAAAAAGATATGACTGACTGGGCAAAAGATTTTCCCGCAGTAGGTTACCATTACTTTTTGTGGTAGACTGGTCGCCAACCAAGCCTATATAACCTAATCTGTATTGCTATTTAACTCATAGCTGAAAGGAGAAGAGACTGGGATTCGAACTCGGCTCTCCGATTTCCCATTCCGAGCTGATATCCACAGCACCGCAACACAAATCTAGTACTGTACTTAAATTCATGAAGTTAAGGTACCAAAGAGGAAGGTTAATCAGAATGATGACTTCGTTTTTGGCCATTGAGCCTTCATCAGGTGTTTGTCAATCCAATAACCTTAAAAGATTTTCGAATGTCATCTGTTATCTAATTAACTGAGGTAGATTGGATTTATATTCTAATGATATTTCGTCTAGTCCTTATTTACTACTGCTCAGTTATTATTCTCTATCTATAAATGCACATTAAACACTCTTAATATTGAACCCACAATTACTATATCACCAATTAAAGAATCTACATGTCCAGTCATCATCAGTCAGCAATATGTGATATTATTCTCGTGTTAATTTTTTGAGCTCAAGGCATGTTAGAAGAGAGCGCTTGGAGATTTCTAGACTAGTTGTCAATCAAAGCTATATAACCCAGTTTGTCATGCTTTAAAGTGGGTTTAAATTCAGAGTTTCATTCTTGTAGACCGGTTGCAAGCCAAGGCTATAACTTGGGGTAGAAGAGATGTATTCAAAGCTTTATCCCGTATGTGAATTAAACTCCTCGTTTCGAGCTACTATCCATTACTCTACTGTGATTCTACTTTGTAAATTGCCCACTGGACAATCTTATTTATATCGTCTCGTGTTTTTTTACATCTATTAGTTTTAATGATTAAGTTTTCTTTGATTTTTAATATTATTCGGAGTTATTATCATTAAAAACCATTAATCCGTGAAAGAAATAAGCAGGTTGATTTGTATTGCTTCTTTGTAAGGTACGTATTTTGCTGACGCATCAATTATTATATTACTTCCTGTCACTTCTGTTCGGTTGAGGACCAATAAATTGATGATTTTAAAATTTTGTATGCTTTGCATTTATAGATGACGGCACTAATTAATATAGTATGCTAGCTATGAATTGCAGACACCAAAGTCAAACCAGTACAACAATTCAAATATCTTGGCAATGTTTTATCAAGGGACAGAAAATGCGATGGAGAAATACGAATGTGCATAGTAGTAGAAAATTTAGGCAAAGTGTTAAGAAACGGGAAAATTTTGTTAGAAACAAAGAAAAGAGTATTAGACTGTTCTGTAATATTGATCTGCCGATAAGAGAGCGAATGCTGGATAATCTGCTCACACATGAAGAAGAGGAAGCAACCTCAACTCAGAAATATAGACAGATAAGAATTATTATTATTTTTTGATTCGAGATTTTCTCTAGTTCTTAGATATTTCGATGATGATGATTATCCAGAGCGTAGAGCACATAAGCTTTTCCAAGCAACAATGCCAGTGATGTCAGGTATACATATATACGTATATAGACTAAATATGTGGGCAACGACCAAGTTTAAGAGAAACTGAGAACAAAAAGGACAGTTATACTTGGAATCAGAATGAGACAAGTAAAATGTATAGAATTAATAATGAGGAAAAACAGACTGGAAAATTTGGCACTCAAAAGACATGCTGAAGGCAAGAGAATCTATTGAGCATGTGTAAACAATTGGCAGAACAGCGATTAGAAGAAATTTGCTATCAAACATTGTTAAGACAGAAAGTTGTAGAGAACCATGATTTCACACGTCCCGAAGGGTCACCACAACTAGAAGAAGAATCATTATTATCTTATTCTGCAGGGATGTGCTAAAAGTAACGCTGTACGTATGAAATAATATAAGACATACAATGACAGACGAATATAAGAATAAAAAACACCTGAAAATACTTGACGATATACAACGAAAACGTAACGTCAATCAGAACATCTTCTTCTTCTGTGTGCCATGTACCTTCTGGACGTAGGCAATCATGGCTTTCAACGTTTCTTTATCAATGGTAGTTCTTAGCACGCTTTCCCTTGTTACCCCACCCAAACCCCGTTCTGTCATCCACTTGCTCAGTCGCGTCAAGTATGTTAACGCTGCTTTCCTCCGGCTCTCTTTCTCTCTATCTGACCTGTGAGTATCAGATTCCCCAAGCTCTCCTTTCTCATTACATATCCCAGGAACTTTAGCTGTCTTTTCCTGATACAAGGCGCGTCATGCAATATTATTTTTTTTTCCCCAAATCAGACAGAATTATGGTGAACTTTGTGAATATCAAGAAAATCGAATTTATTTTGTTGTCAATGTTTTTTCTCGTATTATATTTGTCCTATTTTTATTCATTTATATATTATATTGTTAGTGTATTTCCCCTTCCCGTTTTTGACCAGACCGAGTGTCCCTATTATCATTAGTATTTTGATGGTCTTCAGGCCCCGCCTATTCTGAAGATTTGTAGTCCATATAACATCAGAACAACTTGCAGGAGTAATTCAACACCACGCAGATGTCTCTTCAGACTAAGACCACGCATAGACGAAAACAGGGCTACGAACTGTGAGCAAGCCATCTTGTGCAGCTGTGGCAAGAACTATAAAGAAGAAATTTGCTGTCTCTTAAGAAAAGACAGCAACAACACTATAAAACCGTAACACGAGAGAAATAGAAAAATTAAGCATCGCTAAGCTTATATGGAGACAAAGAGAGATCACAACACTCAGTGGTTAAAATAAACAACATCACTGGAAAATGCGAAGACTTAAAGAATCAGCGCACATTGCAGGCCACAAATATCTCCTCAGTCTGCCAAGCATAGAAATGAATGCAGTATCGGAACCAGTAATACTAGAGAAAACAACAATAACAGAAAATTTAATATGAGCTCTGGTAAAAACAAAATAGATATTGAGACACAGGATTTATAAGTCCCAACAATTCACTCATTGATTTCCCCAAGGACACATGGTCCAGTGAATATAAGCATTGGTTGAAGTGACCCAAAAAGTGATTTGACACAAAGAGTTGTGAATTGTGAATTCAACCTTGGAGAGATGAGTTACTTAAGGGAATTAACAGAAACTGAGGATTCCAAAAATTTGAAGGGTTTGGTTTGAAATTCCAACTAATATCACCTGATGAAGGTCGGAGTGTACAACGGTCAAAACGTCGTGAATATATCAATAAATATGAGAACAACAGTCTGAACAATGCATATAGTTTAAATAGTTATAATACCTCATGTCAGAAATATAGACAGACAAGAATATTTATTTGTTTGATTTGAGTTTCTCTCAGTTATTCGATATTTTGATGATGATGATGATGATGATGATGATGATGATGATGATGATATTTCAGTTCTTATCCACAGTTTAGAGCGCATGAGCTGTTCCAAGCAGCAATGCCATCTGCGCACTTTCACCGAAGTCAGGTATCCGCATGTCGTCTTGAGATATTCAGAGATACTCCTGGGAATAGTCTAGGGTGAACCACCACAAAAGAGACAACTTGAACTGCTTCCTCGTACATTTTCTTCCGATTTTCCCAGCCCGGACTGTATTATTGCCTTCTCAAATTTCCGAAAAGCTATCAAGGCACATTCACGTAATGTCCGAGCTATTGCTCTCCAAACCAATCTCAGTAAAAATGGTTGTATCTTACGCAAGTTTCTTTTGCTCATTCTCGGCTACTGACGTTGGTGGATGTTTTTGCTACTTCTCTGCTCTAGTGTATTCTGACGGTGCATTTGTCATCGCCCCGTCTCTACTCTTTTTGTGCCAGCTTAGTGTAACGCCTGACAATGAGTTGTACACTTTCATAATTTCCCCAGTCAACAATTTAAGCTATAAATTACTTGATAGGTTTTATTTCTAAAGCTTGTAAAGATTAATCTGTGCTGTAGAGATCAATCCTTGGTTTTCATTTTCCAAGAAACCAATCCTAAGCCAATATGGCTGCCAGCTATTGTCTACTGCTCCTGCCATACATGTAGGGGATTTAGATAAAATCAAAAGAAAAATGTGCAATGTTATTGATTCTGGCCTGTTTTCCCGCTTTCAGTCAATTTCTCACTGCCGTATTGTAGCTTCCCTGTGTCTTTTCTATAAATACCTTCATGGTAATTGTTCCGATGAACTTTCCTATATCGTACCTGGACTCATTGTACCTTCTCGAGCTAAAGTTTTTCCACCAACATCAAGTGGAAAGATTATATTGAAATAATTGTTAGGTCTGCAGCTAGAAAATGTGTCTCCCGGTGTCGCGCTAGACCATTTTTCACGGCAGAATTTATCTTACATATTTATAAATCTACTATTCCTCTATTCTTTGAATGTTGCTATCACATATTGTCCAATACTTCTGCTTCATATTTAGAGATTATTAATAAAATCTAAAGAAGTATCAGCAATGTTATTGATTCTGACCTGGCATCTCAGCTTCAGACACTTACCTACAATTGTAACGTAGCTTCCCTGTGTCTTTTCTGTAAGTACTTTCATGGCAACTGTTTTGATGAACTTTCCTCTATAGTACCTAGATTTTATGGATTTAAACGCAGTACTAGATTGGCGGTAATGTATCATCATTTTACATTTAAAATGGCTTTGATATAACCGTATAGCCTATGCTAGCATTATTTTCTTTAGCTTGTGGAACTCTCATCCGGATTTTTGCTTTCCAGCTAACTTTGATCTTCGAAAAATTAAATGTAATATCAATCGTTATCTTCTGTTTTTGTAATTCCTGTACTTTTATTGTTTTCCCTCTTTTTTATATTGTTTTTTTTTTATTCTTATATTATTTCACATTCAGTAACCTCCTGCGTCTTAGTGGCTTTACTGCCTTGTTCGAGATAAAATTTTAAAAATGTGTAAGTTTTCTTGTCATAGATTACGTCACTGTATTCCGCTAATCTTTCTGCCCTCGCAACGAAATTTTCCTCTAGCGCGTCCTTTAGTATTCACTCTTAGTTAGTATGTAAAGTCTCATATTAACATACTTTCTACCCCTATCAATCCTTTTCGATCTTCTTCCGGGTCGGTAGAGCCTAGTCATATTTCTCTTTGGGTCTTTTGTCCGTTATCATACTACTCTGTAAGTCAAAGTTTGCTAGGTTTTCGTTGATGGCATTTTTCTGTGCCTTAACCTTTTCTTTTTTTTTACTCATTTTAACCCAAGAAAGTTGGGACCGCCACTATTGCGCAGGGGGTTACAGAGAAAAAAGACTGAGTACGGGGGTATTGACGATAAAAGATGAACGAGATTCAAGTAAACAGAAGATGGCCGCTGACGCTGTTTTTAAATATTTGCAGCTATCGAGAAAGTAAAGTAAACAAACAGAAAAAAATGTTCTACATGCGGAAAATGCGAGAAAAAAAACTTGTGGAGTAGAGTTAAATTTAACTATTTTAACGGTAAAAGAGTAGGACCCAGATGTCAATCTGGTAACACACGTAAATTCACTTGAACGGAGTACCAGAGAAAAAAGCACATTGAAACAGTTACCATGAAAATATTTATAAAAAAGACAGAGAGAAGCCAACGTCTAAGCATTTATGCTTAGAACTAAATTTCTACCATTCAATTTGGATCGATAAAGCTTCTTTATACGCTAAATATACTCTCTGCCCGTCCGTGATTTCAGCCTCTCATTGAGAGTCCTGTCCAGCTGTAAAACTCATAGGTATTTATTTGGATCGTGCCTCTAGCACTTCGGACCGTAGAAAAGTGGTTTGGCAGATTTCGTCAAGGTGATTTTAACCTAAACGATCTACTTCACTCCGGGCGATCTTCCTACGTCGATGGAAATTCTCTGCTTGCCATCGTGGAAAATAAACCGAAATAAGATTTCGACGGAAAAGATTACTAAGAGTTTGTCTCACACCATTTACAGAGACTTAGATTCAAGAAAAACTGCCGACTTTCGGAAATCGAAAAGGTATAATTTTCCACCACGACAACGCAAAATCGCATGTTTCAAAACAGACCCTGCATAAGCTTAAAGAGTTGAAATGGGAACGTCTCTAGAACCGACTCGACTCGTTCGGATTTTTCTTTAGTTCCGCTCTCTACAATGTAAATAGAAAAAAAATTGACCGTACAGTCAGTTGAAAACTACCCAACAACCTTCTTTCAACAAATCACGACATTTCTATGAAAATAGCATCAACAAGTTTGTATAACGATAGAAGACTATGTACTTGGTGATAAATACATGTTTTTGTGAGTATGTAAAAATAACGATAGAAGACTATGTACTTGGTGATAAATACATGTTTTTGTGAGTATGTAAAATCTTGTTTTTAATTTTCTAATCTGGCACGAAATTCTTCAGAGATTTAATTTGATATTGCTATTTTTATTTGTTATTTCTTAAAATTATCTGGAAATTTTACGAAGTTCTTTTGTTATTCGCTGGTTCTAGAATTAATATTAGATTTGGATGTGCGTTGAGGTGCAATGGATATCGACTCGGAATGACAAATCGGGATGTTGTGCTTGAATTCCAGTTGAATTCCTTGTATTCACTTACTCACAAATATCCTTGGGAAAGGTATTAATCCGTCTCTTCCCTCTAGCTAAGGGTTAATAAGACAGATTGGGTTCTATAGCCTTGGCTGGTAACCAGTCTACTGTAGAAAGCAATTGCAACGTACTGCGGGATAACCTTCTGCCCAGTCAGTCATATCTCTTTTGAGACATGATCACCCAAACCATGTATCACATATGGCACTTAACTAACTCACTGATATTAATCTAAAGCAATCGCAAACTGAGAGATGGGCCTATATTTTTGTTTTTGTTTTTGTTTTTTTTTTCGTCTGAAATTTCTAAAGGTTAACTGAAAAAAAAAAAAAGAAAATAAACTATTTCTATATTAACCCTCTAGGGCCATTCGTATCATATTTGATACAGTATGAAAACAAGCCTTGAAAGAAATATTTTCCTGAAAAATTTTTTAAGAGAAATATTTTATAAATTTCAAATGAAAGCAGTACTGACTGCTCAGTCAATGAATACCAAATGTTTCCTCATAGGGAAATACCAAATGTTTCCTTATAGGGAAATACTGTATCAAATATGATACGAATGGCCCTAGAGGGTTAAAATTCATGACCGGACGACTTACACGAAAACATTAGTATGGACCAAAGCAATATTTTTTCTCTTGGAGTTCATCCACCATATCATCAAATTAAATCTGTAAATCGAAACTTTATACATAGACAATTTCTGACAATCGGCAGTTCCAAATCAAAAAGAAGGTGCCTGTTGTTGGAAACAGGCATCTTAGAAAATAAACAGTCAATACTAGCGGCGCGAGTTAATGAAGATTCGGATAAACGTGTGATCATGTCGATCTTCTTTTTCATTGATATGATTCTATCAGACCAGATGTCTTTGGTCGTTACTCATTTGCGTTTCCCATATTCTTAACCATATTTGTTTTGTCTAGAGTTCGTTCTTTCTCTTTTTTCTTCATTTCGTTCTAAATTTATCATTATCATCATTGTTATCTTCTTCTTTTTTTCTTCTGGTTTATTCTATGCTTTTCTGTTTTTCTTCTTTTTCCTGGTCCGGCTTCTCTTCTTCTTCTTACTACTACTACTTCTACTTTTCTTCTTCTGGTTTATTTTATGCTTCTTTTTCTTATTTTCTTCTGCTACTTTTTTCTTATTCTTCTTCTCCCAACTTTTTAATGCTTCTCCTCGATCTACTTCTTCTGACTTTTTCTCTTTCTAACTTTTTGTGTTTTTCTTCTTTTTCTTCTTCTTCTAACTTCTTTTCTTCCACTTCTTTTTCTTTTTCTTCCGGCTAATTCTATGCGTCTTCTTCTTCTTCTTCTTCTTCTTCTTCTTCTTCTTCTTCTTCTTCTTCTTCTTCTTCTTCTTCTTCTTCTTCTATTACTACTACTTCCTTCTTCCTGTTTCATTCATGCTCTCTTTCGCCTTTTTTGTCGTCACCACTCTGTCTATCCCTATTCATATTTTCCTACATTGACATTTTTTCTTTTTCTTGTTTCAGAACAAACGTTCTTCTTTCTCCGTCTTCGTCTTTCTTATTCAGTGTTAGTAATTTTTTCTATTTTTTATGATTTTATTTTGCTGTTCGTTTTCATCGCAATCCATTACCATCTATCTTTCACTTCTTTAATTCTATACCTTTATTCATATTTTTTACTTTCAGTTCTCTTTGAGATATTCTCTTTTTTCTTGTGTACTTCTTTAAACAGGAAATAGTGTGTGGTTATAACGCTGAAATAAGATATGCGCATGCGTGGGGTATTCCATATCCGGCTGTCTGAGACATAAACTCCATATTGATTTTTCAAAAGCTGGTCCCAACTAACTATCCAACCTTGACATATATACATCATTACTCACCCTCACTAAATCTTAATAATTATCGCTTTCTCTTTACCTAAAATGTATGCATGAAAGATTAATAGTTTATCTCTATGTTCACCTAAGTTTTAAGGGAAAGTAGGTGCCAGTTCGATATATGTCCTGTACAGACATGATTTTTAGATTTAACACAAATGACACTATGTCAATCTTTCAGTACTTTATATCATTTGGCCAATCTCAATTAAATACATTTAAAGTGTATTTGTTTTTATATATGTAACAATCAAAATTATGGTAAGTTTATTTAGGTTAAATTATAATTGCCTATGACAGTATTCTCGAATGCTTTTACTTATTTAAATTCATAAGCAGCATATCAGAGATAAATGTTCGATATAATTGGAGAATTTTACACATTTGACTGCAATTTTGATATCATCTTTGAATTTGTTTTCGACGGACAGGTATATGTCGTTTTATATATTCTATGAGTAACATGTTTATCATAATTATTTATAACAGGAGTACGGTGTCTTTAAATACGCTAGCGTACTTGTTTGGACAGTAAAGTTACATCATTTGTACGTTTAGACTTAAAATGGTAGAAACCATGTCATCAGGGTAATTATAAATCACTGTTGGCTACAGTATTCTTTGAATCTCATTTAGTTAATCGGAAATATAACAAAGTATAAATGATTCATTACTATACTTACCTCTGTTTTCATATAACCTGGTCTGTCGTCCTCTTTTTTGATAATTTGAATATTTTTAATCGGTTTCACTTCGAATCCTTAATTTCAAAAGACTAATTCGAACCCTAATATTAAAATCGGTTTAATTTCATATTCCTAATCCTAATCCCTAATTTCAACTCTCTAATCCTAGTTCGAATCCCTAATTTTTAAAACGGTTTCCTTTCAAATCCTTAATGAGGATATTTAATTTCAAATTCGTAATTCGAATTCCTAATAAAATTACCTAATTTTTAAATAACTTTCACTTCGAATCCCTAATTCGAATCCTTAATATCGAATTCCAAATTCGAATCTCTAATTGAAATAACTTATTTAAATTTTTTTAGAACAATATATTACTGTTATCAACAAGCAGACTGGGACACTTTTGTGATTCCCTTTGCGATGTCCCTTGGAATAAAATTCAATGTTCAAAACTCTGAAGTCTCCTCCTGGATGAAAGTTGACATTGATGCTTTCATCATAGCTAGGAAATTCCGACTTAAACCTCGTTCATCTTCTTGGTTTTCTCCTGCTTGCTCGGCTGTCATTGCCCACGGGAATCACTTCTTTCTGCTATACCGGAGTCTGAGTAACACGTCTTTTGTCTCTGCTCGTAATTAATGTCAGCATTTCCTAAATGATGCTAACCTGCTGTTTGCTGATAGAATGAAGCAGCGTATAGCATCTCGCAAGTTTGGTTACAAATATTAATGGCAGCTCTGCAAGAGTGTGCTGAACCTCTTTATTCAATCATTTCGAAGTCTTCACATCAAAGGTCGAGTGCTCTGCTCGCAAATTGTCCAACTACACAATTTACTAGTCTAGGGTACCCAAATCTAATTTTCTAATTAGAACTGAGGCTCAACTGAATTATATATATATATTGTCCATTCAGTAATGATTTTGAACACTCTCGGCCACTAGCGCGTGTTTACATTGTGTATATAACACACTAAAATCTGCCTCTCACCGACCGTCCATATATATATATATATATATATATATATATATATATATATATATATATATACTGCGCTTCAAATTTTTAACGAGCAAACATTTTTTTCATGTTATCCAAAAACTACCAGTTTCACAGTATAATAGGAATAAGTATATGCGCAGGTTGTATAAAAACTGTATTTTTCGCGCAACAGGAAACAAAGGATGTTCTTTTGCAATATTAATACGATATAGAAGTGTTCCAGATGATCAACGAGTGTTATTATAATCGTGCTATTATGGCTCGCAAATCAGACTTCATCCCTTCTGAGAAAGATATCATAACATCTGAACCTTCCAAAGGCAAATTGCATTAGAAATAAGAAATATTCAAAATAATTAGAAGATATCCCCAAATTGTGAAAAAATTTGTTACAAATTCTATGAAGGTACATAAGAAGGTTGATAAGGGTCACTCGAGAGTTGTTTCCCGACGTTCTTTGTCACTAACGAAACATGAAGATAGAAATAACCAAAGTCTGACCAGTGGAACACTTTTTTTAAAGAGTATTGGGGAAACAACAGTGTCCAAAATTACTCGCTTTCGTCTTCTGGAAACGGTTGGGACATCAGTGATACCAGTAACAAAGCCTCGCTTAACAAAAGTACATATAGAAATGCGTTTGAAATGGTCAAAGGAAAACATGAGTGTTGATTTTTCGAAGGTAATGTTCACAGATGAAAGTTCGGCAACTCTTGATGGCCCTGATGGTTGGAGCATAGGTTGGGTCGTAAATTGACGAGATCTCCATCAACATTTGACATGCCAATAATGAGGAGGAAGTATTATAAGTTGGGTAGTATTATTGTAGGTATCATGATTGATCGGTGGAGAGTGCAGACGCTTATATAGCCTTACCCAAAGAGAACCTGAAATCTTGGCTAACAGCAAAGAATCATATTTGGAAGAAACATTGTATTTATGCAAAATAACGCCCGTTCGAATTCAGTCTACGGAAAATTAATTGGCTGGTCATTTCTCCAGATTTCAACCCAATTGATAAGTTGTGAAGCATTCTGAAACGATGAGTTTATGAGAATGGACGCAAATTTAGAAGCAAGAATGACTTATGGCAGGAAATAGTCAACGTATCACGTGAAATTACACCAGAGTAGATCCAGAAATTGACATGTTAATGGATCAGCACCTTTTCCAAGTCATTTTAAAAAAGGAACACATATCTCATATTAAACAAATCCATTATTCTTTTTGAAATCTCTTTACTTTTTTATTTTGATTTAATTTCATCTTAGTTACTGAATTTATCCATAAAAATCAGTAAATGAAGTAGTTAAAGCATCATTTTTTTACACGGAGTTTTATTCCACCTCGCTAATAAACTGACACACTAATATTTTACGTACATGAAATAAATGACTGTAACTTCTGTTTCTTTTTGTAAAACTTTATAACTTTTACTGACTAGGTGCGTATATATGCTCTTTTTCAGATAATTTCGTTAAATTTTATCTAATAGTTTTTGATAAGAAGGAAAAGTTTCACCTCGTTAATTATTTGAAACGCAGTTTATATATATATATATATATATATATATATATATATATATATATATATATAGGAGAGAGAGAAAGGAGGTTAATAAGCACCTGACAATATCTATATCCAACCGTATATAATGCGTATATCACTACGTAATTACATGAAATGTGCATGAAATTATTTATTTGATCTGGTGTACACAATTATATTTTGCGTGAACATGTGTACGTTATTGTATATGCCTCGATATCAGTGTATCTGTGTGTCGGTCAGAATGGCGTATGTCTGGTCCAGTAATTTCCGCTATAGGAAATTAGCCTTTGGGCCAGCCCCCTGCTTCCACCTTTTCTCAACCATTGCGTCTCTTCTCTCTAACAATTCTCACTACCGGGTAGGCTTTCATCTCTTTTCTTTTTATATTCAATACCATGTTCTTCAAATCACCAACCTAATCTCTCTGTTATCCTCGCCTTTCCTTTTTACTCAGCACACTCTTCCTTCTGTTTTTCCTTCGAGTCTCTCTGCAACTGAACATTATTTATTCGGAGTCCAATCGCAGGGAACCACCGGACATCACGTAGGATATTGCCATGGTGATGACGTCAGGGGAGGCTTGTGTTCCGGAAGTGGGCGATGCATTTATCTTGAAGAGGTGACAGGTCAGACACGAGTGGCGCCAGCTGATTGGCTGCTGAAGTTAGAAAAGAAGAAGATTTTTGAAGATAAGTGTTTGTTGAATGAGAGAAGGAATCGAAAAGAATAGATGAAGAAGAGGAGAAATATTGGTTGAATGAAGAAAATTAACATGAGTAGCACGAAAAGAAAAAGAAGAAAACTATGTAGTCAAAGTAACTGGTAAAAAGTTCCTTCTGACAAGGGCGATAACTCGATGTGGAAAAAACTGAGAAGGAGTAAAAGGGACAAGAA
The DNA here is from genome assembly GCA_037127315.1 of Ascarosepion bandense. Taxonomy (NCBI): domain Eukaryota; kingdom Metazoa; phylum Mollusca; class Cephalopoda; order Sepiida; family Sepiidae; genus Ascarosepion; species Ascarosepion bandense. The sequence continues at coordinate 1,338,355 of JBBBDQ010001454.1, read as the reverse complement.
GATAAACAAGATGTAAAAGACGAATATCAAAAAATAAATTTGAGATGGTAAAGTAAATGAAGAAAAAATAAAATTAAGAGAAGTTGTTACAAATAATAAAACATGGAAGGCGAGAATGGACAAGTAAAAATGATGACTTTTGAGAGAAAAGTAGAGTAAGTTAGATGATAAAAAGCAGACGATATCACAACGGTAAAATTGTCTGTAAAAATGGAAGCAAAAAATAAAAATAAAAAGCGGATTGGAAAAACGAGATGAAGGAAAAAAATAAAAGCAATGGAAAACAATAATAGATTACTTCTCTAATTTTATTTTTCTGTGTTCAACCACTTTCACACAGTGAATGACAATGTGATTGATGACATTGAGACATTGCTTAAAACCCAAATGCACATTTTTTGGTTATTGCAAATAGGAAACAAATTACTCTGAAACCATTCAGAGTTTCAAATCATTTCTATTAGGTTCCATGAATGAACAAAGCAGGACATTAAAAATCCTCATCGGCATCATTATCATCATTGTTATTATTATTATCATTACATTTAGATTTCCGCTATGGTTACACTGCCTACCAAATTTGCGGGGTGACCTGCGGCAGGTAATGGTGTGTTGTTAAGACGAACTGTCATAATATGTTTTTCTAACTTCCATAACATCACTACCGTTATATGAACAAAGTTCTTCTTAGTGTGTGAGCTGTATTTATCAAGACAATTTTTGGTATTTCTCTTAAGCTTACATTTCCAAAGATTTATTCAATACGTTGTTGTATTCCTTTTTTATCATTCAAAGCGCACCTATTTTGACCGGCATTATTATTGTTTTCATTTCCCACATTGTTTCTATTTCGATTTCCAGGACTTTATATTACGATAGTTTTTCAAATATCTTAGTTGCTATGTTACGTTTTTTTGTTTTGGGTTTTAACAATTATATTGGCCTATTTGTTTCAAGCTTCCTGTCTCTTAAGATGGTTTAATCCCATTGAATTGTGATGTCTTTTATTTCTGTGACTCGTGATTTGCGATGTTCATACCGGTGTTTATTAACATCTTTTTCTAAATTTTTGCACATTGTCCACTGTAAATATCGCTCCAAACTATTGTGATGATTTTTATATACATTTAGCGCAAGTACAGAACATCCGGAGATTAGATTGTTAGGGCGCTCCCCACCATTTTAATGATAAATGAACTATTCCATGCACTACAAATAGTAGCAGTGTCAAGACCTCGGTGTTGTTGGCGGCAATGTCAGTTGGCATTTGCCTCTGCAACTGCGACACTGTCAGCTCTCTGCCTTCTGGTAGAGGGCGCTCTCTGCTTCCGAGCAGAGAGCAATAATCCAGTCGTGGTTCCGCCGAAGGGTAGAACCACGACTGGGCAAAAATAGACAGACATTTTTTGGCCCGGCTATATGACCGGGAATACCCACTATAAAATGACCATGTGTCACATCCAGCCTACGTGGGAAGGCTAGTAAATACAGTTGGCGGTAATGTCACAGTAGCGATATACCAGTGCTAGAGTGATTAGAACTGTGCTAACAAGTCAGTCGGATACTTCCGGTAGTCAACCGGAAGTGATTATAATCGAACTCTACGTCGTACGAAGATACGTACAATTAATACCTTGTTTCCTGTATGATTACTAACCCCACTTTGTAAATACTATTTTCTTCCATAATACATTTATTTAATATAATTTTCTGTTGTTCGTATTTATTACCGCACACCACAACAGGATAGTCTATGATTTCTTGATATTTGTCACATAAATTACATTTAGGATCAACGTGCATGATATAAACCTGTAGGTATTCTGTAAAACGACTCTGGTAGGGTTTTAGCAACATCGGCTTTATTAACACGTTCTGGATTTTGTTCATGAAGAGGTTTGTCTTCCCGCGTTGTTTCATTTGTTCAAGAGATTTATTCTTGACTACTTTAATATATTTTTTGTTGCAAAACGTATTTTTTTAGTTTTTCTTTTCTTTTTTTTACAAACACCACTAAATGTAAATCTCGTTTTTATTTACAAACTTTTTTTATGATTTGATATTTTTCTTTCTGTTTTTGTGTTTTTTGACTAATTGCATTCTTTGTTGTTTTCAAGTATATTAATAATTCAATAGTTGTTTTGTCTGACAATTCTAGATGAATAAGCGCTCTTTCGCCTTCTTTATGGGGTACGTATAGACGGCATGCATCAGCATTTGGATGATGCATGATAGGTTTAGGAAGAAACTTTCTTGTCTTTGAATTCATTCATCTGACATCATTTCGAGTTCAGTTCAAGATTTTGAAACTATAATTAACCACTGGATTTGAAAAGTTATTAATGGCAATAATTTTGTTCTGAGAATTCCATTCAATATCAGTTACACCCTTCTATAATACACTTTTCAAACTATTTCTTTCATTTTTATGAGGAATGACATCAATTACAACCCGTACTTATATGCTTATTCTTGCACTAAATAGGGACTAAGCTAATGGAGGAGGTTTGTGAACCTTGCAAAATTGTGGTTTTACCAAATTTCATTCCAGTGTCATCACTCAAACATTTTACTGTTTTCAGGAAATCTTCCCGTTCGGCGGTTCCTCGAATAAAACTTAATATCATCCATGTAAAGTAGATAGTTTATTTTCTTTTAAGCTAAATTATAGCCATATTTTGTCCTAGTTAATCCCATTAGCATATACAAAATAGTAAGAGAGACAAAGAGTCACCTATAATTATTTCTCTGCTGATGTTTATTTCACCAGACTTATAGATTTCTTTTATATTACTGCGCTGAAAAGTTTCTTTTCTACATTGAGATACTTTGTTTGATGGAATTGATGACGACAGGTGATACGGTGCATATATTAAAATTCAGGAATATGGTACTCTATCGAATGCCTTATGATAACCTCTCCAGGCAGTACTGTGATTTTTCTTTGTACCGAAGCTGTTTTTTGAGATTATGCTCAAGTAATTGCTTTTTACGTCCGTAAGAGACACGTTTTCACTCTTTTTATTCAAATGTAGCATGACATTTTTTAAGAAGTAATATGTCTGTTTTGTCAGAATAGATGCCATCAGATTGTAAAGATTGAAAAACAGGTACTGAGTCTATAGTTTTCTGGAGCATTTTTATCACCATTCTTGGGTAGAATGAAGGTAATTTCTTTTGGTTATATATGCCGGAATTTTAGTAGGATCATTAACCATTTCTTGAAGTTCTTTGGCTAGTTTCAGGTGTGCTGTATTTCGATAACAAAACCAAAAGATAAGAACTTTATCTATTACTGGATATTTCCAGTTGTGTGTTTTTTCGGTGCATATTAAACATCCTCTTCTGTGATTCCTGCTCATGTTTGTTCTGTTTTATTTTTCATCCGTTCTGCCTCTTGCGTAATCTAATTTGATTCTTTGTTATTTTCTTTACCGCAAACCTAAATTTTGTTCTCAGGATTGTATAAACTCATGTATTTTGGGGAGGAGGAGTTTCACTTTAATGTTATGTTTGCCTTTCTCTGAAAAATTTCTTCGCACAGGTTTGAAATTTATTATGCTGTTTGTAGAGTCTTGATCTTTTTGCATAACATCTGATTCTTTGAGCCTTCAGCTGTATTGTTTGCTTTATTTTTTCTTTAGCTGATAAGACTCCATTTTCATTCCTTATTTTGTACATATTTTTTTACTCTTCTCCTTTTTCTGTTCCTTATATTTTTTTCGCTTGCTAGCTCATCGAATACTGATAATTCGCTCATAAGTTGTTCAATTCCTTTTTCAATTTTATCTTTTCCAAGGAGGATCTTCATGTCTGTCTTTTGTTCACTCTTATGTTTTTTAGTTGTTGCTCTTGCTTATGCATATATTTCTTTGTTGAGATGTATATTTCATCCAGAATTAATATGAGTGCGACATTGTAGAGTTTAATAGTTTTAAGGTTATGTTTTGTTGGTTGCAATTTTGGGAGTTGTTCTCGTTTCTCGACTTCAATATTTTGTGTCTGACTTATTTGCTTCATGATTTTTTTCTTGGTTTCTTGTATACTATTTTTGTTTTCCGTTTGGATTTGATTTATTACAGGATTGTAAGCAACTAAGATCACTTCTTTCCAACTCTTCTAAACTTTAGCATTATTTGATTGGTGTGCATCTCAATTTCTTTATTATTATCTGTGGATTATGTGATGTTAATGCTTTTCATGTCAATTTCTCGCTCCCTTTTGTAGTTTGTGCACCTATTCTGCTTGGAGTTTTTTTATTTCTTTCATTTCAGCAACTGTTAATTCGTTATTTCCCATTATGAACCTTTTTGAAATTGGCCAATATTTTTTCAATGTACTTTCTTATTGCTTGTTCAAACTTTTATCTTCATATGTCATGTTTAGCAAGTGATGTTATTATCATGTTGTCATTTTTCATCATATTTTGATTTCTGCTATGGCCGCACTACCTACCAAGTCTGTTGGAAGACCTAAGGCAGGTCGTGGTGTGTCGTTATGGCTGCATTTCATGTTTTTCTATCTCCCCTATCATCTCTAGATTTACATACACAAAGGTCTCCTTAATGTGTGGGCTGTATTTAACAAGACAATTTTTTGTATACGTCTTAAGTTTGGGTTTCCAGTGATTCTTTCAATGTGTTATTTTGTTCCATTTTTTATCATTCCAAGTGCACCCACTCACACTGGCACAACACTTGTTTTCAATTTCCACATTTTTTCTATTTCAATTTCCAATTATTTTGATAGATTTTCAAATTCCTTGGTTGCTATGTTACAATCCGCTGGACACGCCATATCAAGTTTTTCTTTCTGGTTTTTAACAATAATATCCGGCCTATTTGCTTCACTTTTTCTGTCTGTGTAGATGGTCTAATCTCATAGAATGGTGATATCTTCTATTTCAGTAATCGGTGCAGTGTTTGTTTACAGATCTTCCACAGTGTTTGCACATTGTCCAATGTAAATATTGCCCCACTCTATCGTAACGATTTTTTTTCATTTGGCGCAAGTACAGAATATCCTGAGATTAGATGGTCTATTGTTTCTTGGTATTTATCACAGAACCTGCATTTTGGATCCACTTTATTATGTATAATATTTGCCTGAAAGTTTCTAATGAAAGGACGTTGGTCTTGTGCTGCAAGAATAAAGCCTTCAGTCTCAGACTTTAATCCAGATGCACGTAACAATCGATGAGTATTAACTTTATCAACAATAGATTTATTGGAACGCTCTGGATATTGGCCATGCAGAGGTTTGTCTTGCCAGTGTTGTTTCATCTGTTCATATTTTTTACCGCAATAGTTGGTCCTTGGCTTCTGTTTTGCTTTTTCACAGAATCTACTAAATGTAAATCTTGTTTGTATTTGCTGCCTTCTTTTATTGGTGAATATCTTTTTGGTTTCATGTTGTTTAACTAATTGTATCATCCAGTCCTTTGTTGTTCCTATGTATGTTAGTAAGCCAATAGTTGTTGTCTTGTGTGATAATTCTAACTGAATAAGACCTCTTCCACCTTCTTTACGGGGTATGTATTGACGGTCTACATCAGCCTTTGGATCTTATGCGTAGAAAAAATCTTTCTTGTTTTAGAATCCATTCGCTTGATGTCGTTTAAAGCCCAGTTTAAGATGTTGAAACTATATTGGACAACTGGGATTGCAAGGCTATTAATGGCCAAAATTCTGTTCTGAGAATTCAATTCAGTTTTTAATATCAGTCGTAGCCTTCTATAGTGCTCTTTACGCACTATTTATGTCATTGTTTTATGGTGAAATTTTTCACTTTCATTTACACCTAGGTATTTATAAGCTTCTTCTGGCTTTTATTGTTACAGCAGCGTCTAAGCTAATTGAGGATGTTTGTTGTAGATTTTCTCGTAAGACTGTAGCACATTTATTCAAATTGAATTTCATTCCAATGTCTTCGCTGAGGATTTTTACAGTTTGCAGAAGACCTTCCAGCTCGTTATCATTCTTAGCATACAACTTTAATTCCTCCATGTAAAATAGACGGCTTATTTTCTTTTGGGCTATTGTATACCCACATTCTGTCTTGTTAAGTTGACTGATTAGTTCTATTGATGATATGCAGAATAGCAAGGGAGACAAAGAGTCACCCTGAAATATACCTTTTTTGATGTTTATTTCACCAGACTTATAGGTTCCATTTATATGATTGAGGTAAAGGGTTGTTTTCCATATCGACATTCATTGTTTGATGAAATTGATGTTGACGAGTGATATCTTGTATATGTTTAAAGTCTTTAAGATCCAGGAATGTGGTACACTATCGAATGCCTTACGATAATCTATCCAGGCAGTACTAAGATTTTTCTTTGCATTGTAGCAGTTTTCCAGGATCTTTTTGTTAATAAACAATTGGTCTTTACATCCGTAACACCCTTTTTGTTCAAGCGGTAATATATCATTTCTTTCCAAGAAGAAATATGTCTGTTTTGTTAAAATAAATGTTAATATTTTGTATGTTGTCGGAAGGCATGTAATTGGTCTGTAGTTTTACGGGTTGTTTGTGTCACTATTCTTGGGTAGAAGAAATGTAATTCCTTTGGTCATCCATGCAGGAATTTTAGTGGGATCGTTAATCATTTCTTGAAGTTCTTTGGCTAGTTTTTATGTGCTGTATTTAAATAATATAGCCAAAGGTTAGGAATTTTGTCTATCACTGGAAATTTCCAATTGTGTGCTTTTTTCAGTGCACATTTAACATCCTCTTCTGTTATTCCAGTCCATGTCTGTTCTGGTTTATTTTTTATTCGTTCTATCTCTTGTGCAATCCAATCTACTTCTTTGTTATGTCCTTTAGGGAAAGCCCATATTTTTCCTAGAACTGTATAACTTCTTCCATTTTGGTGGGGACAGTCACTTAAAAAAAATTTCTTTGCATCGGTTTGAAAAATTTTGTTTTCTCTGTAGAATCTTGATCTTTTCTCATAGCGTCTTAATCTTTGAGCCTTTGGTTGTATTGTTTGCTTTATTTTTTCCTTAGTTGATAGGACTTCATTTTCATTTCTAATGTTGTATTTTCTTTCGACTCTTCTGCCTTTTCTAGTTCTTACATTTATTCCTCTTGTCAGTTCATCGAGTACAAATAATTCACTTTTAAGTTCTTCGATTTCTTTTTCTATTTTTCTTTTCCAAGGTGGATCTTCATGTCTGCGAAACTGCCTTGTTTTTAATTTGATGTTCAATTTTTTGTTGCTGCTATTACTGATGCATATATTACTTCATTGAGATTTATATGAGTGTCTTCTTTATCCAAAATTAACTTGAGTGCTGCATTGTAGAGCTTAATAGTTTCGAGGTTATGCTTTGTTGGTTGTAATTCTGGGGGCTGTTCTCGTCCCTCCATTGTAATATTTTGTATTTGACTTGTATGGTTCTTAATTTCTTCCTTGGCTTCTTGTAGACTGTTCTTGTTTTCCGTAAAATAATTCTGTTCAATATGTTCTGAACTCGTTTTATTTTCGTCTTGTAACTGACTCAGATTACACCTTTCCAGCACTTCTAAACTTACAGCGTTATCTTCACAGTGATTTGTGTATATTACGGTTTCTACATTATGACCTGTGGCTTGTTTGATGTTACTACTTTTTATTTCTGATTCCGGTTCCTTTTCATATTTTGTTGATTCGTCTATTCTGGTTGCAATCCTTTTATCTCATTAATTTCAGCCTCTGTCAATCGGTTATTTCGCATGATGTAACTTCGTACATTGGTTAATTTATTTTCGTCACTGTACTTTCTTTTTTTTTTGTCCAACCTGTTCCCGCCAAATGTCATATGTTTGGCGAGTGATGTTTTTTAGAGGTTTGAGTAACGCTTCCTGAAATCCAGTCATAACGACTTTGTACCCCTCACGAGATCATTTTATTTTTTCTTTCTTTAAATATGCGGTTATAAATCTCGCTGGAGAATTTATTATTATTATTATTATTATTATTATTATTATTATTATTATTATTCTTTCCTATTGACATGGCAATCTTTGAAGATTGTAACATATCTTTGAAAATCTTCAAAATACTAGGATCTTGAAGTGAAAATTTAAAAATGTAACACATGAGGACATCAATAATTCTAGTTTTAGTTGGAGCCCTCGGATTGATTAGAAAAAGTTCCGATTGACTCATTAAAAGTATTTTTGATAGTCCACGCCTGAAATAAATTCAAACAGCTGTACTCACATGTCCAGATTACACATTACGAAAAGCTTCATCTATGTAAAATGCGTGGAATCAGTTGAAGATGTCATGAATCTGTTTCAGACCTTAGGCCTCTAGTTGGGGCCCAGAAGGAAATGTGTATACAACAAAATCAAAGAAGTAATAATAATGATAACAACAACAACAACAACAACAATAGTAATCACTAAGAAAGATAAATTGATAATTTTCAAACAAAGAATAAAAAAATAAAATAAAACTGAATCAACAAAATAATATATAAATAAATAAACAAAAGAAAGAACAAATAACAAAATCATATGATAAAATATTGATGTGGATGTTTATGAAGCTATTCTGATCTTAGGTCTCTGGTTGGGACCCGGAAGGAAATGTGTTACCTCAGAAAGCCAAGGAAATAATAATACATAAATAATGCCTAGCAATTATCCCAATACCTACTGGGAGTGAAAAGCTCTACGTAGATGTTTGCATTGATTCTGCTATGAAAGAATTCTAAGAATATACATTGCATAATAACGGGAAATTTGTCATACGAGCCAAATCTTCTGTCGGTTTAGCAAAGGGACGAATGTAGGATGAGAAATTTCTCAAATGTGAAGCTAATAATTGAACAAAAAACAGCTACATGGGCGTTTCACGTGACAAAGAGAAAATACGGGAGATGACATAGGCGTCTCCGTTAATAGAAGCACCGAACAAAGGTATTAGAAAAGTATATTATGGTTAAAATGAATCGGACACAACGTAGATTCGCTGAAAATAAACATGAAGTGCTTAAATAATAAGCAAAAGCAGAAAATTGGGTTCGAAATAGTATAAAATCTGGTACCAATATGATTGTTAAAATGATTTTGTAAAACAAATATTTTCAGCGGTCAGCAAGATAGTCAGTGTATAGCTACAACGAAGAATGAAAATGTTACAAAATTTGAATTATGTGCGGAGAGACGAGACAATCACCTCTTTGATAAACAAATATAACATTTTTTTAATCGTTTTACTCTAATCAAGCCAATAATGCCACTAAAACGCATTAGCTAACTGAGTGTGCAAAAGCATAAGTTTTTAGTGAGAAGAAAGGACAAGTTAACGGTTTTCAGGAATACAAACAATTGGCGATTCAATCTGTTAAGTGTCACACGTGATATACACTTGGGCGATCACGTCTCGAAAGAGACATGACTGACTTTGCAGGAGATTATCCCGCAGTAGGTAGCCATTATTTTCTGTGGTAGACTGGTTGCCAGCCAAAGCTATAGAACCCAATCTGTCCTGTTATTTAACCCATAACTGGAGGGAAGATACGGATTAACACCTTTCCCAAGGATATTTGTGCGTAAATGAATGTAAGGAATTCAACTAGAATTCGAACTCGGCTCCCCAATTTTTTGTTTCGAGCCGATATCCACTGCACCACAACGCACATCCAGATGACGATTAGTGTTGCATTTAATTTTTAAAGAGAATAGGTGGTAGAGAAATAAGAAACGAGAAAAGATTTCCACAATCGAGAAGTGCGAGAAAAGAAACGATTATAATATAACTTATGGTTATATGTAGATAATTCAACAGAAAAAACGATGAGACCTTGTTGCCTATCTTTTAGTGCGTTTAAATGCACGCAGTCAAGGAAAGCTCGTCAGAATAATTACACTGTAAATATTTATAGAAAGACAAAGGGAAGCGTTGTCAGGGCGGTATGAAAGTGACTGGTCAGAATTGATAACATTATAGATCCTTCTCCTGCATTTTGTCAAGATGTATAGCATGAGCATCAAACTAGACATGACAGTATATCTCACGCTGTACCAACTAAAAATAACGTTAACAGGACATGTAGATAATTTTTTAAATCATTTCACTCTAGTGTAAGGACATTGGTAGAAATGTGCAGGAAGAATTCTGACAAGAAAAGATATCTGGTATCTAAGATAAAACTTCCCTAGCAGTAAACCATTATTTTATTTCAGAACCAGATACTCTGTGACTCATTGGAGTCCTAGGGACACCACATATACTGCAGCAGCAGTAGAAGTGGTGTTTCTTTCGGGCAAGACAGACGGACGGATCCCAACCTTCTCCAAGATGATTTGAATTTAGAGTTTTCCTTCCCTTATACCGGGCTATAGAATCTAGACTTTCTTGCTACTTACCCATAGCTTGGGGGAAGAGATGGATTCATAACTTTCACAAGGGTATTAGCATGTAAGTGAATGTAATGAATTTGACTGGAATTCGAACACGCTTCTCTGATTACTCACTCTGAGCCACTATCCATTACTCTACCGTGTCTCTATATAGAAAAATAGAAAAAAGCTAGATAAGATTGGGTTGGAAAGGTCATACTTTCAAAATTCTATAAACAACAGAGATTTGAGCATGTAAATGAATGGTAAAGAGACGAGACAGGATGAATTTTCGTGAATAAAAGATGGAATTTTCAGAAACTCTGAAATGGATTCAGCAAACAGACCGAAGGAGAAGGGAATTCATTTTTCCAAGAAAGGTCAAATGATTAAAATTGAGAGAAAATGAAAACCTGTAAGAATTTGGACGACGTTGGATCATTAAAATGTAGACTGTCACGCAGTTATTAATTGAACTTTTATCTAAATGTTTCATACTCACGACGGAATTGCAAACAGAGTAATTATAAGGAAAAAGAATAGTTGTTGTAGAGATAAAAAATACTTGTTGCCTGTATTTTATGCTAATGCTACGAAATTATTGATGTACAAACCTAGAACAATAAATACTTTATGTGACAGTTTGGGCAATTCGACTTGGTGTAAAGATCAGCAATTTTGTCTCACTAGAAAAAAATTATGACTGAATAGTGAGGTCAATCTTCAATTGGTGCCCTATTCTTTTAGCCTGGTACCACATACGATTAAAAAATAACCATAACTTCAGAGATAGGGGCACTAGGAACTGTTTGAAAATCAGCAAGAATATAAAAAATACTTGCAGCTATCTGTCATCGTTACTTATATGTGTCGAGTCTCATCAGGATGGAGGTGATCATCCCTCCAGATCTTAGATTCCATTATGGCTTTGGCAATGTTGCTAAGTCCCATGCCACCACCACCGTTCCTTTATCTATTCAGACAAGCTTGTCAGGTAGATGCCTCTTACTTTCCTTCTTCTTTCTTGCCGTCAATACGCAGTGTGAGTGTTAATTTTTCCAAGCCATCTTTCTTCATAATGTGGCCAAGAAATTTCAGTTGCCTTTTTCTGATTCTGAAAAATTCTTCAGAATTCTCAGTATTCTTCTGTAGAACCACATTTATCCCTATCCGTAGGTAAATTGCCCAGCATTCATTCTTATATAAGAGGGTGGATATCACCTAGAAACTCAGTACCCCTTTCTTTATTCCTAATGTATTTTTTGTTTTGTTTTGTTTTGTTTTTTAATAATTGGCTTTCTTCGCTAGTTCCATTCGTGCTCGGATTTCGATGTCACATTTTTCGACCCTATTTTAAAATAATTCCCAGATATTTATATTTAACCTTCTGAATTTGCTTTATTGTAACATCGATTCGAAAAATTTTATATGCATGAAAGGTTCATATTATGATCAACAAGTGACCTAATTTTGGATGAAATCGGACCAAAGGTTTTGGAGAAGTAGGGTTCGTTAAAATGAAGACACACAGACAGACATCCATTTTTATATGTATAGATATGCTAAATACGTATTTTATATGTATATCTTTTGTAGGATGCTAGTTTGTTTTCGTAAAAATAAGTTACAATAATGTTAAGGGTATCACTTTTTTGTTTTGATGTATAAAACATTTTATATTTAATATTTATGATATCCAACATTTATTCCGCAAAAATTATTGTTAGACTGAATGTGAGTCTGTGTAAATATATAATATGAAACAATGAATATAAAAAACGACAATGCATATTATTTGCATTTGATGTGCCAAGCAGTTAAGTGATACATGCTTTCAAGATATGACTCACTGGATAGAAGATTTTCTTGCAGAAGTTTGGCATTACTTTCTGTGGTAGACTGGTTGTCAATCAAGGCTACATAAACCGATATGTACTGTTATTTAAGCTGGAAGGAAGAGACGGATGCATACCTTTTCCGAGGATATTTGCTCGTAAGTGAATGCAACGAATTCAACTGAAATTCAAACTCGGCTCCCCGATTTCTCCTTCCGAGTCGTTATCCACTGTACCACAATACACATCCTACATCTAGTATTTGTACATAATTGAAATGAATCATTTCACCCCAATCAAGGTGGGGCAGCCTCTCGTGCGCATAGGATTACTTTGACAGAAAAGATTAGGTATTAAAGAAAGGATAAATGATGAACGGGGTTCAAGAAGATAGAAGATGGAAATCGACATTGCATTTAATTTTGGAAGATTGTAGCTATCAGGGAAGCAAGTAAGCGGAAGAGAATTCCACGGGCGGGAAGTGCGAGAAAAGAAACAATTGGAGTAGAAGGTTGCAATTAAATATTTCAACGGTAAAAGAGTGGGACCTAGATGTCAATCTAGTAGCACGCTTACATTCATATCTGGATGGCGCACCAGGGAAACATGCTCACCAGAAGACACAGAGACACCACGTCACATCGGCGAGAATATGACTGAAGTTTAGATGCTAAGACAGGATGAATTATATTGCAGATATATCTTTGGGTTTTTTCGAAAACCTTGAGATGAACAGCAAGTGCACTCGGCCAGATCTGACAACAGTACTCAATGCAAAGTCGAATGGTAGATTTGTAGATGTGCAAGATGGATTCTGACGAATTTATAAGTGTGTGTGTAACAAGCGTGTGTAATAGACACGTGTTTGAGTGTGTGTGTGTGTGTGTGTGAGAGAGAGAGAGAGAGAGAGAGAGAGAGAGATCAAAAGTCAACAGAGGACCAAAAAAGCTACAACGGGAAGCAAGAGTTCAAAAGAGAAAGACTGAAAATATAATTACCTTTTTATAGGTTTAAACAACGCACTCTAACGAGCTTTTTGGATAAACTAAGTGGGATAACCGATATATTCAGTGTTTAGTGCTGATAATTAAGACAAATATTCCCGATGACGCCACGAAGAAATTCTGCCACAGTTTTGTGGTCCTCCTGCCGAGCAACATACAGATTGTTAATACTTTCTTGTACCCGCATACAGAGTTAACGAACTCTTTTTAGACACAATCCTGCCAACACAATCTTACTGAATAATGGGCCTCATTGATGCTTCTTCACACTGAAATCAATCACACGCTAGACTGAAGGTTTAAGAATTGATTATTCAACCCTTCGCGGATGTTGGTACGGGTATTGCTGTTGTGATAACGTCATAAACATTCCATAGGCGAGGGGCAAACACATAAAATGTGACACATTTGATAATTAACCTATGAAAGGCGCAGAAACAATGTTAACATTGTCCTGTTTTGTTCCAGTAACATTTTTCTGTTTTATTTTTCGCGGCATTTTTTTACTTGTGAATTTTTTATCTGGATTCGTGCAAACATACAAGTTATGAGCATGTAAACCAAATTTACATGTAAAAGACAAAGTGTTCTAAAAAAAATAAATTTATCGGAAATTTTTAAATTCCAATTAGTAAGTTAAGTTGCATACGTGATACATACTCGTGAGATCATGTCTCGAAAGAGAGATGACTGACCTGACAGAAGATTCCTCTTCAGTAGGTTGCCATTACTTTCTGCTGTAGACTGGTTATTGCCAACCAATGCTACAGAATCCAGTCTGTCTGCTATTTAACCCACAGCTGGAGGGAAAAGCGACGGAGTAATACCTGTCACAAGGGTATTTGCGTGTAAGTGAATGTAACAAGTTCAACTGCAATTCGAACTAAAAATTCAAAGGGATCATCTTATTTTGATTTGATGGTCAGTTTTTGATTTTAATCATAAAAAATAGAAAGAAATATGTCAGTGCATGTCGTTGTGTTAGCAGAGCTCATGGTTAATTTGAAAGAAAGAGATTTAAATGGAAAATGTGTGAAACTCAACAGATAATTGAAAAAGAACAGCACAGCTTTTTTCTCGCACGCCTGTTACAGAAGACAGTTTAATCAATGCATTTGGAACAGTTCCCAAGACTTTGCAGAGATACTGGAAGAATTGTAAACAATGAAACGACAGAATTCATCAAATCAACTTGAATACAGAAATGCTTGCTGCAGTACTCAGGAGTATTGTTCCACTTGATTTCCAATTAATGGCACATATATTGCTCATGAGAAAACAAGCACTATAAAAACAATTTTAGCAAATATGAGAAATAATTTATTAAGATATGACAAAATATTAACGTTCGACAAGTATGGTAACACATTTACATTTAAAGCAATCATTTATAAGGAGAGCGTTAAGAAAGGACTAAATATAAGCTACAAGAAATCTGAATGCATGGTCATCAGCAAAAAAGAAATATATACCAATTACAGGTCGGAGATATTAAAATCAATCAGATACAAAAATTTAAATACGTGGGAAGTGTTCTAACAGAAGACGGAATGTGAACCACTGAGATCCGAGGGACGCATTCCAAAAGCTAAGTAGAGTATTGAGAGACAGGAAAATTTCATTGGAAACAAAGAAAAGAATACTGGACAGTTTTACAATAGCTGTCCTCCTATATGGCAGATAATGTTGAACAGTTTCCTCACAGATGACGAAGGCTACGCAAAGCAACAAAAATGTGGTTCTACAGAAGAATGCTGAAGATAACCTAGACCGAAAATGTGAGCAACGACAAGGTTTTGAAGAGAATAGAAACGAAAAGAAAGAGATAGCTGAATTTCTTGAACCCGAGAAAGGAGGGCTTCAAAATTCTAATGCTAACAGGACGGATACAAGGAAAGATAGGCAGGGGAAATGCTTGTTAGGTTTAAATACATGGATGGTAGATCCGGGTTTTGGAGAAATAATGATAACAATACATTAAAATCAACAAAGAGCAGGAAGACGCGGAGGGCTATGATCGCCTACGTTCTGAAGAAATACGGCACATAAAAGAAGAAGAACCCCATATGTACCAGTGACATTCCCGTTTTGCTTGGTAGGGAGTGAAAAAAAAAAGAAATCAACATACTCCTCCCACTCCGTGTCGACAAACAAGGGAAAAAATAATTAATTTATCAAACTTCAAAATAATCAGATTTTATTGAACATTTCTGAAATTATTCGTCAATAAATATAATAATTGTTTTCATTTCTTTTTATTTTGTAGAAATATTTAAAGTTTGTCATTGAATTAAAACGTGAACATACACACGGACACATACAACCTTGTGTTGTGTCTCTTAGAAATAAATGTATTTGCTAAACGTTTTACATATATTTCAAATTTCTATCCATATCCGTATGCAATCACACTTGTATGAATATACAAGTTACATACATACATGCTATGTATATATAATTTCAAAATGCGTACATTTAGCTTTAAACACACACATACATACATACATATATATATATATATATATATATATGAACATTTATATATATATATATATATATATATATATATATGACTATATATATATATGTGTATATATATGACTATATATATATGACTATATATATATATATATATATGACTATATATATATATAACTATATATATATATATATATATATATATATATATATAGTCATCCGCAGACAGATCTGTTTCGCTGTATCACAGCTCATCAGTACGGTTAGACTCCGATTGCTTTTAACCCAGGATTGAAACCCGACCGAATTGGCGTCAGTCAGCGATTCTACCTCTGGGCTATGGGCGTAGAAGAAGGCAGACTTTTAGCGCGTATATTATCATTATACACGCCCAATAGCCAGAGTGCTCTAATTCATTATGTTTCATTATAAACGACTGACAAGGTGCTACGGTTAATTTTTTTATTTAATTTTTCGTGAATTCGTAGCATTTTTTCTTTTCTGAACGGAAATTAAATAGAAATTGTGCTAATGTCTTAAATAATTGACCGTAGTACCTTGTCAGTCGTTTTTAATGAAACTTGCACAAAAGAGGAATTGCTGTCGAAATACATAACACACACACACACACACACACACACACACACACACACACACACACATATATATATATATATATATATATATATATATATATATATACTAGCAGTAGGATAGCCCAGTGTTGCTGGGGGTTTTTAGTGGTTATGTTAAAATAGTAAGGTCAAGTGCTTATTCTAAATCGAGGTTGCCGTGATGCATAAGTTAAAAATAAATGTGAAATTATTGGTTTTGTTGTATTTTTAAAATGGAATTCATGCTTGGCCAATTTTGCCAATAAACGGGAATGATGGATGTACAATTGGAAGAACGTGGGAGAGCATTAAGGGAGCCTGTAATGTGATGCGATGACGTTGTGACGCAGAAATAGATATATTTTTAATTTTTTAATTTTTAATTTTAATTTTCAGTTTTATATTTTAAATTAAAATTTTAATTTTAATTTTCTATGTAGATGTAATCTTAAAATTATTTTATATTTTATGAATTACACAACCTTGATTTCTTTTTCCTGCATTTTCATATATTTTTAACATTATCATTTTTTTAATTTAAATTTTAAATTTTAGTTCTAATTTAAAAATCTTAATTTTAATTTCTTATCTATATGTAATGTTCGAATATTTAAATTTTTAATCTTCTTATTAAAAAAGCAGTAACTTAAATTTATGATTTAATTCCCATCAATATCGAGTGAACTTAACTCAAATCTATTAAACTGTCAGTTTGAAATATGCACCTGATGATTGCATAACGCGTGAAACTGAGTCGTGCTATAGACGTAGGAATATATATATATAGGAAAGAATATTAATAAAAAAAAGTTTTGAATTTAAAAATGTACTTTTTTTGGACAGTATTTGTTTAGTTTTATTATTGTATTTTATATTTCAGACCGCCCTCGGTCCTTCATCAGAAACGATATATATATATAGGTATGTACAAAAAATCACTGCCGATTTTCGA
This sequence comes from Ascarosepion bandense, assembly GCA_037127315.1. Classification (NCBI taxonomy): domain Eukaryota; kingdom Metazoa; phylum Mollusca; class Cephalopoda; order Sepiida; family Sepiidae; genus Ascarosepion; species Ascarosepion bandense. The sequence continues at coordinate 1,321,134 of JBBBDQ010001454.1, read as the reverse complement.
TACCTCAATTTAAATTTAATTTTTAAAAATAAAAACGTTTTCTTGAAGCTTTAATTTTACCTTTAATTGAAAGCCAAGAGATTAAATTTACTAATTACCATAAGCAAAATACCCTGGTTTAATTTAAACCGAAATTATATTGCTCGGAATCAAAAATTTCACTGCAAAAAAATTTTTTTTTAAATTTACCGCCATTATTGACGAATCGACAGATTATGTAAACAGTAGCTAAATTTCTGATTTAAAAATCTTGCAAAAAAAAAATATACCTCCTTGACACGTTATTTAAGTTGATTTTTATAATTGAAACCTTCCTTTATCTGATTTCAAACAAGTATTAAGTGCTTACTGACTTGATATTTACGAAATAAATCACTCTTTAAAAACAGTAGCCCTCTTGTCAGCGCTTATCTAGGCGATAAATTACGTGTTGACAAGTAGCAGGTGTGAATGACGTTTGGATGGCGGCCGTAAGTGACAAAAAAATCGTGTAGCTTAAAACGTAATATTTGGAAATTTAAATTTTTTTTTTGTTTTTTAACTAAATAGTAAAATTAAAAATTTAATATAATATTTTCAGCAAGTATAACATTTTATAGAATTTTAGTTTAGATTTATAGCCAGACTATGCTTTCTTAATAAATAAAAATAAAATATGCTTTCTGAATAAATAAAAATAAAATATGCTTTCTGAATAAATAAAAAGAAAGTATGCTTTCTGAATAAATAAAAAGAAAGTATGCTTTCTGAATAAATAAAAAGAAAATATGCTTTCTGAATAAATAAAAATAACATGTGCTTTCTGAATAAATAAAAATATGCTTTCTGAATGAATAAAAATTTAAATTTCTTTTAAAAGAAAGAATTAAATTAAAATAACCGAACTGTTATTTATTAATATTTTTCTGAAATATTAAATATTTTTATGTTTAGATATTACATATTTATCTTACATTATTAATATGCTTTCTGAAAAAATTAAATTTCTTTTAGAATAATTTTAATTTAATAAAAAAAGAATGAAATTAGAATCAAAGTTTGGTTTGTTTAGTTTTCGATGTAAGGGGAATTCATCCAAAGACTTGTTAACTTCTAAAAACAATACGACCTCTACGGAAACTTGTTTCGATCCGTATGGAACACCGTACTTAATAAAAATTTCCAAAATTTAATTATTTTTAATTATTTTAAAAGTAAAATGGGTGAATGATTTTTATTAAACTTTTCAATTTTCGATAGGCAATGTGATAATCAATTCTTAAGTAAGAGGAAATTAAACAACGTTTTAATAAAAGGTTTTTTAAATATTTTTAACACTTTTATGAATTATTATAATAAAAAATTAAAAAATAAAAACAATTATTTCAAAATTTTATTAGTAAACGAAAAAATTTTTTTTCTTCAGAGTATAATGTCCTTAATAATTATTATTTATTCCAGCAATTAAAAGTTTATCAAATTAAATTATATCAGAGATTTATTGCATTTTTATTTTACTCTTCGGAGCAGATTTTCGGCCAGGTTGTCCACTTTAGAATAAAAAACATAGATGATTTATATGCCCCAATGAGTCCTGCATTTAACTAATAAAAAAAATTTATACAGATATTAAAATTTATTAAAATTTCATGGATTTACGTAGAGGGGGGGTAACAGAGTTAAAAAAAAATATTTTCACCAAGAAATTTAAAAAAATAATAATTTCAAAAATAATTTCATTCATTTATGAATGAGTACTGAAAGTTTCATTCAAATCTGACTATTATTTGATTTTTGCGAGAATTTTGAAATTAATGTGTTTGTTACCGTGAAAAAAGTGGGTTGTATTAGCATTACCACGTAACCTATTGTAATAAAGGCGTAATTTTTTTTTTAGCCGCTAACTCAAATAAAACAACATTTTCTATCAAAATTTCGAAAATGTTAGCAGAGATTCAAAAAATTTTAAAAATAATTAAAAATTGCTTTGATCTTTCCTCTTAATAAAAATATAAATATTTTGATGGAAAAAGTTAGTTTTATTAAGTTTATGAACTTTTTTATTCATACTATGCTGTTTCATGCTGTTTTTTAGCGATATTTTGTACGTACCTATATATATATATATATATATATATATATATATATATATATATATATACCATTGTGCAAATTAATTGAAACAACTGCTTTAGTTTCCTTTCTTTCATCATCATCTTTCATCTTTCATCTTTCATCAATTTTAGACCCACTGGAGTTACAGGGTTTACTCGATTTCTATTTTTCCTCATATTAGGTTATTTGCAGTGATGTGCAGTAATCTGAATCAATTTTTGTGATGCATAAAAAATTTTGGGCCTTTAAAAATATTGCGTCAGAGTTTTATCGCGTCCAAACACTATTGTCTCGACTGTAGATTAGTTGTACTACAGCCATTGTCTGCGATGGACATTACTCCACTGAAGCTTATGAATATTGTAATGTTACACGAACACACTGGCAAGCCTTACAGAAAGATTGCGGATATTTTTGTTGTCAGCCTTTCAACGGTCAATCGTGTGCGCAAGCTGAAGAAACAAGCTGGACTTATCAGTCTAAAATGTAAAGGAAAATGCGGTCGGAAGAGAAATTCAACGCCAAGAGACGACATATACGTGAAAGGGTGAAAATACAGGAAAGGGTGAAAATCCTAGGAAGACATTCGTTTTGTTTCAATTAATTTGCACAAGAGTCAGCATACACAAACAGTTTGAATGAAACTGAAATGAACACTTGTGACGTGAAATCTAATTTCTATCTGGTAACGAGCTCTTTTGAAGTAGCTTTTTTATTCTAATAAATCTAGTATTTTAAACGGACAAACAATTTAAGTTTAAGACTTGGTCATCTTGCCGTCATCGCAGTAATAGTATGGAAAAAACTGAAGCAAAAATGATTACACTTCTTTCGCGTCTATAAGGGCAATATATTTCCCTCAAGCCTCAGGTTGATTAAACTTCTTTTCTTCTTGAATTAAAAAGCCGTCATCTGAATACTTTAACTCTGATCCCAGCACGTATTTGACAGAAACAATTTTTATTCTGTACTTTAAGAGCTGAACACAAAGAATATTCATTGTTCCAAACAACAGAAATCAAAACAATTTAAATTAATTATTGATATTGTAACTTAGAGTTGAATTGAAAAAATGATTGTAGAATTAATTCGCATTATTCCAATTGTTTCGACTGTTGTCATCTCTCTTTTTTGTTATAGTCGCGACGTTTCGGCCGTTGTACCCTCTGGTCTTCTTCCGGATGTATTCCTTTTAACTTAACTCTAAATTATTTGTTCATTACTGCTGTAGCCAGATATTAACCTCAAGGACACATGGCCAAGTGGATAAAAGCGTTGTCAGTTCCAGTAACTTGACCCAAAGAGTTTCAAGTTCAATAACTGACTACAGCAGTGACGAACAAATAACTTAAAGATAAGTAAATATAATATTAGCAGGAGACATTCGACATTCATTGACCGATACACTAGTACTGCTGACGGTGGAAATTTATACATTTTTTTCTTTTGAAATAGTTTTTTTTCTGGAAACATTCTGCAACGATTTCATTTAGTTAAGAGATAATAAAAATAATACTAATGTTCACCCAATAAAAGGCCCAAGAGGCACTCGAGATAGTCTTTTAGTGTCGAGTGCTACATGCGGTCAAGAAATGAACTTCATGGATGTTATGCAGAAAAGATAACGGTTAACCCTAGATTTGCAGAAGTCAAGATTATATTGATTGGGAAAACATCCTGCTGCGAGCCTGTTTCACATAGAAGCAGCCTTTGGAAAGAAGCTGTCTTAGGGGAATATATTTCTTATCAATGGAATACTAAGGACATGGGGATGATTCATAGTTGTGGAAGTAGCATTTTAAAGGTTAGGGTTGTAGTTCTAAGGAATGTAGCTCTTTAGAACACATAAAAATCACAATAGAGCAACAAGGGAGGGCCACGATTCGTATACGGAAAAGGGATGGTAGGGTGGAAAAAAGATTACCCAATCAGAAGGCCGTGTAGACACATTTGAAATCAGGCAAGTGAGGACTGGGCCACTCCAGAACGGATTTGGTAGCAATACTTCATTTTTTGTCTGATCTGTCTTTTGTGAATATACATTATAGCAGAAATCAAATAGTTTCTGGAGTGGTACAATGAACCAACCATTTTTCCAGCATATTTAGCTAGAGATGGGATATATATATATATATATATATATATATATATATATATATATATATATATATATACGAGTTTTAATTGAGGCTTTCATGAGCTTGAGTCTCAATAGAAGTTTAAGGTAAGGATGGCTCTTCCTGAAAGAAGAGCCATCCATCATGATAGGTGAAAAGTTGGTGTCTGCTCTTTGGTGATGGAACGATATTGGTTTGCTGTTGGTTGAGTTGAATTTCATCCTTTAGAGCTGGTTAACATAGAAGAAAGAAATTAGGACAGCCGAACAAATAAATTCCTCCTGTAAAATAGACACTCGAATAACGAAGACGGTTTTAGCAGCCAGAACGATTAGTTTAATAACAATTATTTTTTAATGATAATTAGGCATTGTTATGAACGATTGTTTTTGTGTTCGTCGAATTAGTCACTGATTTTATCGATGTCAGAATGAGTAAGAAAGAGGCGGAGAGAGATAGGCATGATTGAACAGAAAGAAGAGTGGAGAGAAACTGAGAGCTAATTAGATAGTAGAAGAGAGGGTGTAGGTCGTCATGGCCTCATGTCTCACTGTCTAGTAAGGCTTATAAAAAAGATTCGTCTGGGCACGAGGGATTAATCCTGCAGACACATCCCACGTCAGCATATTTAATAGTGAGTTTTGCTTTATTTGCGTTAATATCAAGATTACGCAAACGTCCTATCATGTTCCATATCTCATTTGATTGTTAATTAAAAAAAAGAAAGAAACCAGAAAGCAACATCAGCGAGTACAGCAGTAAAATATTTCTTAAGAAATGTATCAGAATTCACGATTGTTTTGGATTTTCTTCGCCAATTTTTGTTGAGCTGTGGTGAAACTTCGCCGCAAAGTTGTAGTGACCGGTTGGTGTCGGAAGTAAGACACGGAACACAGGAGATAGGTTCAAAACAGTGTATTAGTATAAAGAAATATTCAAAAGAAGTGTTAATAATAAGTAATATAGAAATAAGTAAGTCCGAAGGTATTATTACGCTGCCGGACTAGTAGCTGTCGTCACCTGCTGTTGATAACTGCTGTACTTGACTGATGGTAACCGCAGTATTTATTCGCCTTCCCATTTAAGGCAAAGTGTAGTAGAATTCTTTTAAATTCGGTTATCCGGGCCATATAGCCCAAACAAAAATTTCTATCTGATTTTCCCCAGACAAGACTCTACTCTTCGGCGGAGCTTCAACTGGGTCATTACTCTTCGCCCCAAGACATAGAGCTCGACAATATGCAAGGCAGTCACTGCACGTAACTGCGGTATTTAATTGTCTTCCTACTTAAGACAATATGTGGCAAAAAAGCCTTTTTAATGCGGGTTATCCGAGCCATATATCCAGGTCTTTCCTGTCTAATTTTCCCCAGACAAGACTGGTCGTAATTGTGCTTTAGAAGTCACACAGGTAATTTATATATATATCAAGAGGAAGAGTTCATTCCTCGTAGAAGGGTACCATAACAACTATAATACCTATTATAATAAAGACCGTTGTATATATATATATATATATATATATATATATATATATATATACACTCCACCCACGTCTATTGAACAGGTGTAGAGGCTCATCCCTTGTTCCCTGTTCTGTTTAGGATGTGGTTTCCGGCTTTCTCTTTTCCAATCTTTTCACTCTTACGTAGCCCCCTGCGCATCTGTGGCGTTACCGCCTTGCTCGAGGTGATATGATTAAGAAGTAAATAAATAAATACACAAAGGATTTTATTATCATAGGAGGGATATATATATATATATATATATATATATATCCCTCCTATGATAATAAAAACCTTTGTGTATATATATATATATATATATATATATACAGATGAAGAGAATCAACAGATTTACAATCCTGTGCCCTCCCGCATTTACTTTTTTTAAGTGCCCAATACAACATAGATCGTAGACCATGATATAATCAATTTTTTTTTATTTAAATTTAATTTACATTGCGACACGGAAATATCTATGTTTCTAGATTTATCTCGTCATCAGGAAATATTAAATAACATTGAACATTGATTGATGACGAAATAAATCTCGAAACATACAAATTTCTGTATCGCAATGTAAATTTATTTTAAATAAAAAACAAACTTATATATTTATATACAATATATATCCAAGTCTTTATTATTAAAGGGAAGGTATCCTCTTTACTATAATAAGGACCGTTATATATATAAATATATTAGGACGGATGTACACTCGTATAAAATAATACTGCTCGGATTTATGATTAAAACATGTGTCCGAAGAGATCCCAGTTTTTACTCACCGCCTGAATTTGATAATGTAGCTTTTGCAACATTGTATTAATTTTTCTGAATATTAGGAATTACATTTTGCTCAGCAATAAAAAAAAGAAAAATAATTTCTGATATCTTTTAAAAAAATAAAACTTATTCTAGTAGTAAAGATTAACTTCAGCGATGGGGCACCTCGACCTGGTGTAATGGTTAGCAACTTTTTCTCGCTAGAGCAATTACGAGTGAGTAGTGAGTTTGATGGGTTCCGCATTCTTTCTACGCTTAGAAAATCACCATAACTTCAGCGGTGACTCTGAAATCAGATTCCTGTCCTTGCTAATTCCAGCAGACTACATAGCACTACAGAGCTATCAATAACTTGCACCAGAACCAATTCACAGAATGGATTCCTAGCTTTATGTAGCTTTTTCTATTTATCTACTCAGTCATTTACCCTAAGATGAAACGTGTCCAAACAAGGTATCCATTACTCAGCAGTGATGTTTTCTGCGGTAGAAACCGATGAGCCATGGTGTCAATAATGGTACCTTTCAAACTCTATGAAATGCGGTGTCAGTCAGTTAAATGCCATACGTGATATACGCTTAAAAGAAACATGACTGACAGGGCAGAAAATTTTCCCATTAACTTCTGCGGTAGTTTGGTTGCCAACCAAGCCTATAGAACCTAATCTGTCCTGCTATTTTACCCATAGCTGGAGGTGACGTATGTGAATACAATGAATGCAACTGGAATTCGAATCTCGGCTCACAGATTTCTCGTTCCGAGCCAATATCTACTGCACTACAACGTAACATCCGTGAAATGCTGTGTGAGCTATTTTAAGAAAATTAATCGGTATTTTTAAATGCGATACTATTTCTTAATATTATAAACTGGGGCTCTCAACTTTTTTGTGATAATTCGCGATACCTAAGTTTTAAAATGAATTTTTGAATATATTTCTTAAAACTTTCATCTTAGCTTTAATTGTAAACTAAAGAAGTAAATAATTTACTATTTCCAGTAAGCAAAATATTCTGTAGTGTATTTTTCAAACATAAATTATATTGATTGGAATTGATTCACTTTTCTTTTACTTTTTTTGACGTGGGGGAGTAGTCGTCTTTCATCGCAATGTAATTTTCTTTATTAAAAATCTTTCAAAAATAAAATATACTTTTCTGAAATTGTATTACCTTATTTAAAGTGTAATTAATATGATTTGAAACAAATATTATTTACTTTAAGTTGAAAATAATAAAAAATGGACTTTTAAAATAAATAGTAGTAGTGATTTACAGACCAGTCAACGTTTTCAAAATGGGCATACACATAAAAAATGAAGAATTATTTAAAAAGTCTTAGTGCGTTATAATTTGCATTTACCATTTCAGTTTTCGCTCAGTAAATATAGTATTTACTTAATATAATAACCTAAAGCGAACAAAGTTTTGCAAAATTTTAAAAAGATTTTTGAAACTTTATAAATTATTGTAATTTTAAAAATTCTTGTAAAAATTCATTATTCATGGATTTTCTTTTCTTCAGACTATAATCTCCTTAATATATATTATTTATAAAAGCAATTAAAAGTTTATATTGTCATAGTTTAACTGAATTTTTTATTTTACAATTGGGAGCATATTTTCAGGAAAACGGAAACTGAAAAAAACTGAATAATTTACTTTCTCCAAGGAGTTCGACGTTTAACTAATAAAACAAAGTTTTCGGACAGAATTTAATTTCTAGAAATTCCATGAAATTAAATTGGAGTGTGGGGTAACAGATGTAAAAAATGCAATGCTTTTACCAAGACTTTCTAAAAATAACAATTTGAAAAATAAATTCATTCATTTGTGAATAAGTTCTGAACTTTCATTAAAATTGGACAATTATGTGATTTATATTTTAACATAAAAAAAATCGAAAAGGTCCATTCTGTCGCAGCAGTACAGAAGTCAAGACATCTTTCCTAGATTGCTTCTCGTGCTCCGTGTGTGTGTGTGAGAGAGAAAGAGAGAAGCTACTGCATAGAAATGAGAGGTAGCCGACCTGTTGATACTTGTTCTATTTTTACACCTCTCGCTTTCACTTCAAAAGAAATGATTCCTGTTATTCCTGTAAAAACGGAAACCAAAAGAAAACTGTGGAGTTGATTCAGTCAATGAAACATTTTTTTGAATCCAGATTGAAGAAATGCAAACTGACTTCACAATTTCTCGCATACAGAGACAACACAAAACTTTAGACATTAGTCAATCGGTGAACTTTTAACCCAGGGCTGTGGGGAGGCACGTTTCACCGATCGAACCCTGATAAACGGGTGCTCTATCGGGATGCCACATGTATTGGGCGCTTATTGAGGCTTAAATTCAACCCAGGCCTCGAGCATATCTCGTACATACAATCGATCGCTGAATATGATGGAAAATGTTCCTGTACCGCTTTAGTTAGTACCTGACTCTTACTGCCACCCCTTACATTGACAAGAGTACTGTTATCATATATGGGTAGGATCTGCTCTGCTTTCCAGCCTCGATAGTGTCGGAAAACGTATCCGCGTCCTTGTTGGTGATGAATTATTTTCCAGACTACGACCCATTTTTCACAGACGAAAAGTCACCAGTTAAACGCTGTTCTATCGCTATTTCCATAGAAAGTGTTTAGAAAAACCACATTCTTTAGTTCCACAAGTTTCATCCTTCACAGCTAGGGTCTGTCATGCCTTGCACATTGTAGGGAACCAAACTCATTTCTTTTGTATGCCACTGGTGAGATGGAAGCTCCACTCGAACAGCTTCTTCCCACAAACCGCTACATTGTTGAACCGACTCCCAAGATTATGTTTCCTCTGTCGCTACAATCTTTACCTGTTCAAGTCTAGGGTCAACCGTTATCTTCTCCACATATCCCCATAAAATATGCCTATTAATCTATAACCCTTTATATGGAGTGGCTGTCGGAACTTGTACAGAGTGAGCATCACTGTAAATAAATACTTTTCTATCTCAAGGCCGGTAGGTACGAATTTCACCGTTTCAAAATATAGGGATATCTATTGAAACACGTGTACCCACTAAACATAACGTTTATTTTAATAAGAAAGTATGTAATCTATACAGTGCGTTGACGGGTGGGTTAAACGCAACCAGTATTAAATCGGGATATAATATGATGAAATGTTTATCATTCTTCTCAGTCACTAGCTATCCTGTTCTTCCATTACCTGCGGATACCAGCAGTTTTAATATCATTCTAATGTCTGTCAGGTATTTTGATTTTTTCTGTCTCGGTTGCCTGTATGCTATGTGAGTGCGAAATTTTCTAAGTCCTCTTTCCTCATTATATGCCTTGGAGGTTTCATCATGTTCTTTCTGATGCTACATATGTCCTTTTGATTTCTATTTTCACTAAAACATTGTCGTTCCTGACATGTTTAGTCCATGGTATTCTCGGCATACATCTGTAGATTAACATTTCTATTACTTCGTATCACTTCATCCGCGATGAGATTGTCTAAAATCCACTGCCATATACGAGGAGTGATATTACATAACAGAGGTCCTATTTCTTAATTTCTTTGCATTATTAGTCCTCTGGTAAAACACTTCCTAGATATTTAAATTTGACAAAGGCGAAATTTTTATAGGTGATTCAACCTTCACACATATGGTAGGAAGTAAAGTGATTGTGTGGCATCAATCACCTTATAGGAAAAAAGTTTGCTTGACTCGGACGTCGATGATTGGAGAGCGAGAACATGTAACTCCCTCGGGCCAGATATATAGAAAAAGATACAGAACATGAGCAGATATAGAAAAATGTCCTTGGAGAAGTAGCGATTTGCATTCAACTGCATTCAGGTAAAAATAAAGAGAGGCCATGAAAAAACCATTAAAAGCTTCTGAACGCAACAACAAGTATATTTGGAATTGCATGCAAAGCCGAATCTCGCATAAAATAACACATTACAAAGTACAAACAAAGAGAAAATAAATAAACTATAAAATTTCAGATTGAAAAAGACCTGGATGCTCAACAGCTTCAAATGATTCGGACAAAAAGTATTCATTTTATATGACAAAATACTTCTTTCCCAACAAAATAAGCTCTTAAAAATACGAACGAAGAAAAAAATAAAGGCACAAAATTTCTGAATGATAAAGAAATTGACGGTCAGTAAACGTTCCAAAGGATTCGTTTCATATTCTTTAAAAATAAATTTGATAACAGAACATTAACTCGTACGAATAATTCGAATTAAAACAAAAGACATCAAATCTCTTAAGTAGAATTTTTAGAAGCAATTCGTATTGGCTTAAATGTACACTACCAGCCATAATTATTAGGCCATACCAGTTTTTAAAAAGAATTATGTATTTCATACTATTTTTAGTGTTTATTGCCAAATGAAAATAGAATGGTTCTTTTGTTATAATTACTTTGCATAATTTTAAGAGGCAAGAAGATGAACTCGTCCGAATCATCCTAAATTTTCTTCATTCTTTCATTGATGAAACTCCAATATAGTTAATTACTAAATATTTATAAATTCATTTGATACACATGTTATTGTGCAATATTAACAAAAGAACCCTATTATTTTCATTTACAATTATTCACTTGGCAATAAATAGTAAAAAAATAGTATGAAATACATCATTTTTAAAACATTGGTGTTGCCTAATGGCTGGTAGCGTAAGTTTTAATGAATATATGTTTTTGTAAAAATAAAAATAAAAATTGATACAAGTCTAAAAGTGGGGCTGGGGAAGGCTGATCATCATCTTTCCTATATTAAACTTAATTGGCCACAATTATTAACCCAAACAAACTATACATTCCTTGCACCAAAATACCCACTTCTTACTACAGCCACCATAATACCACAGAGTTTCCATGAAGTCTAAACTAATCCCATATGCACAATTTCTCTGTGGGAGTGAAAAATAGAACAAAAACTTTCAAACTCTAATAAATATTTACAATATAAGAAACTAATTAAAATGGTGTATATAATACAACCCCCATCCTTGACTGGTAGAAATATTAGTTAATCGAACGAAATTAATGCGGACTTCGATAAATTAAAAACCAATCATTCGATCAACCAAAAGCACAACTACACACGCATTCAGATACGACAACTACCACGAAAGAACACACTCGAAAAACAAAACTTGTCCCACATTCACCAAAGAACTGACATTTCTAGTTATCTAACAGAGGAGTAGATGAGAAATTAAACTAAAGAATTAGGGGGAAAATAAAACGAGCCAATTAACATACATTCCTTAGCGAAGTTAGCTTGGTATAAAAATTAAAAACAAAACAAACCTAAACTACTAATTAAACTCCTTTCACTTGATAGTTACGCCCAAGAGTCTCCCATCTTTTGCCAAATTCTATTTGAAAAAAATATCACCTTTCCGTCTTGATTTTGACTGTAAACTGATGCATATAGAATAAAATCAGATGGAAGATTCTTGTCTCTATAGAATTCATTCTGTCTCGTCGTCCATATCTCGACTTTCATAGCACCTATTAAACACAAGAACATATAGTACACAGTCCTAAATAAAAATGACATCAAGGACAAACAATTTCTACGCAGCATGGGAACCATTATGTATTTAATAAACTTGAACAATGACTTTGTAGTGGAAAAAGGAGTGACCCCCAGGTCTTCACTGTCTCTATGGCATGAACACAGTTGGGAAAATTTCCAAAACCCGGTGGAAGTTTTTTTATCAACCCGGAGGACCTTTCACATCATCAGCCAGATGAGTGATGCCTCATCGTTATGTAGGCATTTCAGCCCAGGTGGCCAAGGCCATACCAAGAAAGCTTTTCGTTTCGTTAAACCTAGCTCGCAGATCAGACCATCTTAAACAAACCCCTCCCCAACATCTGATATAATGTCTTACGAGACAACGCCTGGAAGCCATTCGTTGCCCATACGAGGAATATGAAAGCTAACTGGCATACACGATAGAAAGAGCACTCGCCTCGTAGTAAAGGATGGGACTTCTCATAGCACGAGTGCAAACTTCTCAGAACCGGAAGTTCTTTCTGGCGTCTTCCTTCCAGAAGTTGTCATTCCCATTCGCTAGCAAACATTCCGTCTACACCTTCTTCTGCACCTTCGACTAATTCATTTCTAGCAAGAAATCGGAGCCAAACCACATGTTGAGCATCTTGACTGACCCTTCTGTCTATCCAGAGGAAAAGCAAGGGAAGAGAAACCCCTTTCTATACGTCCAACCGCAAACCAACAGATTTATTGCGATTGACCTTGACTTCTGTCACCGTCACGTACCCTCTGATCTCTTTTCCGATCTGATTCGACTTTAACTTACGAAGGAAAGGCTTCAACACAGGAACATAAAGCAAAGGCAAAAACAGACAACCTTAACGAATGAAGCGGAACAACACGAAAGTCTCCGATCGTACCTTATTCACTTCCATCAGCGCACCAGGAGATCCAAATGCAAAAGAATAGCTCGAAACCAGCAACCGAAATTAAAGCTCCCAGGAAACGATGGTCAACTCTATTTTGGACTGATGCCCTAGACTGATCATCACTGTCGTCTTGCTCGATAATCAAGCGTACCAAATGAACAGCACAAGTCTGCTCAGCTCCAATCAGACTAGACAATAGAGCTTGCAAATGGTTGTCTAAGATCTTGGTTAAAATCTTCAATTCTGTATTTAACATCAAAGCCCGAAAGTTACCTATCCTATCGCAACCGTTCTTGTTTTTGTGTAATAACTTGATCACATCCCTAGTGAAGCGCTGAGGTATAGGCCCCTGCTAAATCCAGTTTTTGTAAAACAGTTCCATCAAGGGAAAAAAAGAACGTGTGATTGCCTCAAGTAAAGTTCGTAAGAAAGACCATCTAATCCAGGAATTTTGTCTCGACTAACCAGCTTCAGCACTTCCTCGATCTCACATCGCAACCAGCCATTTCAGCTACCCGGAGGCGAAGAAAGTCGCATTAATAGGCATCTAACTGAGCTTGTCTCAGACAGGACTCCCTGATGAACAGAACCTGAAATCAGCCACGAAAAGCCTTGTGTATACCGGCGTTTGTAGTAACGGTCTGCTTTATGGCAATGTGACGCACTCGATATACCTACATGATGCATTCCTAACTTCCTCTGTACGCAGTTCAGCGACCATATTTGTCGCCTCGAAAGACATTTTGACTTGGCACTAACTACCAGAGCTTGATCCTTGTTGATAAATAAGGAGGCCGTCTCTGCCCTAAGGCAATTTCTTTACTATCATGGGATTTAATCACCCGAACAAACTTTTGTTTCGCACGCCGTTTGTGCCTCTAATCGAGCTAAATCAAATCGGTGATTATAATCAGCAGAATATATCCCACTACTTATTCCCAATTACAGCCCCGCCATTTCCCACTGTAACATTAGTAGCACTCAGTCCTGGAAATCTCGATTACTAAATAATGATGTTAAATTTCTAATAGCCAGCCATCCCAACATTAGGTTTATCTAAGTTTATCCGAACTCGGACGAGCCGATGATCAGATTAAACTATCGAATGAAAACTTGAACAAACTAACCCATTATTGACTCTTTTAACTAGAACGCCCCGCAGTAGCCGAGCCGCCTCTAAGTCCACACCACCTTCAGCGGGTACTCATTACGATAATTATCGACAAGATCAAATTTGTTGATAAAGTCTTAAAATAGTTTCACGTTTCGGTTGTTAGTACCCGATTTTTCTTCTATTCGATCTATATTGGGGTCAAGAACTACCCGACAATATGTCACCGAAAACGGTTCAATCCGCTGGAACAAATCAGGTCGCTCTTTATGGTAATTGGGCGCATAAACTCCAATGAGACGAAGAGAACATGGTAACATTCAGTAACTGCCCGCCGGATTTGCAAAGACATCAGCACACGACTCATTCCAAGACTTGCACAACTAACCAGGAAACACCACACGAGCATCCATCAAAACATACCGAACAAAGGACAAACTCGTAGACAGAATGAATTCATAGTCGCGGGTTGAAAACCAGACCTCCTGTATACAACATACATCCACTCCGAAAAGCTGAGGATCGCAAGTAAGCCTCACCCAGCTGAACATGGACCTCAGGCCCATATCCCTCTTGCCATCAACCAATGTCCCAGCGGAATGTTAACTTTCAAGCGTTATAATATGAGGGGTAAACAAAAAGCGAAAGACTTCCTGAACACAATTTATTTTCCCCTTATACATAGCCATCATCAAATAACAGCCAAAGGTGGATATGAGGGCTTGAAAATGGAAGCAACTACGGGTTTTGCCATACCGGTTTTGATCGCTGGCATACCTATTACAGACCAACGGAGGATTTTCGTCGATGAGGGCCAGAACTTAGAGGCCTTGTTCTCTGGTCAGGAAGAGATCAGTCTCTCCATACTTCCAGCACGTTGATTTACGGCCGGACATAATGACCAGACATTTCTGGCCCTCTACATTTGGACAAATAGAGATGGGAGTGAAGGCTTCACGATTAATCATAACTTCAAAACTCCACCTCTCAGTCAAGTCATCGGAGAAAACACTAAGCATATTCCCAAATTGAGCAAGAAAAACAGAAAAATTTTCCCCTGTAAAGAATAGAGACACATCAAATACTGATAGTAGTCCTATGAGTAACTGTACGTCCCACTTGAAATATCCATTGGCTCTTATAACTTGTAATCTTGTAGTTTAACCCCCAGAGACGTCAGTGATTTTATCATGGTCTTTTTGGTTGAGCGACGCATTTCGCGCGAATGCTTGTCGCTCACAAAAACTGACATATTTTTTTACCCTTTGTAATTGCTGAAGATCTACCAAGAACCCATTTTCTTTTATAAAATATTCGTACCTCTTGGCTATCTCTAAGAATTCCGTCATGTTGATTATGCACTTCGGTGGGGAATCCAATCAAGAGGTTGAGACCCCGGCTACTAAATTTTTGTCATTGCTTTTGCTGCAGTCGTTATTGTTGCTACAGTAGTCAGTTGGCAACACCTTTTCAAGATTTTGGCTACTATTGTACTCCATACTTTTCCTTGAACTTATTTGTTCGTCAGTTTTTTGAGTACTTTTTTTTTAAATTACTACGTTCTCAGTAGAAACTGTTGTTTGAGTTTTTTTATCGAGAGGCACGTTATTTTTCTCACCGAATAGTTCTTTTTTAATTCACCGATGTTTATCGGCCATTTTTAGTTACTTTAACTTACATTTTTTTAAACTGAAAAAAAAGGGAAAGAATAAATAAACAACAGGAATCCCTAAACAGATGCAGAACAATGAAAAACAAATTTATGAAGACAATGAAAATTAAAAAACACTACCAAAGCTGGTTTAACCAAAAAGGTTTTGGCGTATAAAACTTTGCAAATTAAAACAAAGTCCTTCTTGAAAACAAGGAAAACAAATTTAACAATGAAAAAAGAGAACAAGAAGACAGGCGAAAAAAGAACATTTGACGTGAAAAAATAAATCAAATGAATTTACTGAAACAACGCAATTGAGTAAAAGGTTTCCCATTTTAAAACAAAATTTAAGCCAACAAAATAAACAAATTAGAAAATGAATGCTACAAACGAAAAACTTATAAAAAAAGAGACACGTGTAAAGATTTTTACCAATTAAACAAAATGGCCGACGTAACACGAAATAAAAACAAACAGATTAGACAATAAAGTAACGTGTAAAAAATTAAAATCAAAAGAATTATGCAAAAAAAAAAGATATCGGAGAAAAAAATTAAGTTTACGGATGGAGGTTAAAAAATAAAAGAAACTGAAAATTAAAATACAGTATACACAGAAAAGCAAATCAATAGACTGCTAAAACTAGATGTTACACCAGCAACAATAAAATAACGGGGAAGGTGAAAAAAATTCAAACAAATTTTCCGATAAAAAAAAGTAAGATAAAATCTTACATATAACAGTTTTTCCAATACAACAATATGAGTTCTAATCGGTTAGCGACAAAGACACAGCAGGGTGTTGCAATCTGTGTAAGTAAGCATTAATGGACCCTGAATACGAGTAAAATTCTCCTGAATGTATGTATTGAGGACAGATCCATTAATTGGGAGTGTATATCATACCCTACCTTATTCCTACCCAAGAAAAGTCCATACATTCTTTGCTGTTTATGAAGCCGTGTTGAGTAGCCAGAAGCCTGATAAGCTTCTTTCTCGTTCTCACTGGAACAGCATTTAATTCTGCTGTGTTTTCATAGTCTACGAGTGAATTGCTCATCCTCTGAAGTATCAGTAGGTAGTTGTGATATCTTCTGAGAAATCTGTTCGTCGTCACTCGAGTGAACAGAGCTCAAGAGCTCCTTATAATTTCCAAAAGAAGACAATGTTTCTGTTTCTGTTTCTGTCTCTTCAAAATCTGTTGAAGTGTCTATTACGACTGTCTGTCCCGATTCGTCCTCTGCTGGAGCCAAGTCTCTACCAGCTATTTCGGAGCCGCGCGTTTGACCATAATAGGCGCCTATTTCTCTCTGCTCGTAATGAGTGTAAGAGAAATGACGCTAAGTTGTTGTTTGCTGAGAAAATGACGCAGAGTATAGTTGCCTGCAAGTTCAGCTCAAAAGACTATTCGCGAGTCTGTAAACGTGTGCTAAACAACAGCAAATCTTTCATCCCTCCCTTAATCAATACATTTCAAGTACACAAGGCATCTGGGGACAAGGCTGAGTGTGTTGCTCACAGATTCTCATCCAACTTCACATTTGACTCTTTTGGAGTATCTGCACCCGATTTTTCTCTCAGAACTGAGGCTCAACTAAGAGATGTTCACCTACCCCTAATCTATGTTATCTAACATAATTTCAAAACTTGACTCCCATAAGGCGAGCCGGGAGCGACGGAATTTCAGTGTCTTGAAGAAATGTTCCTTGAACTCTCCTCTGTCCTTGCTAAATTCTATAATTACTGCCTCTCTGTTTCCTGTTTTCCTGCTTGCTGGAAGTCCTCTTCTGTGGCTCCTGTATTTAAGAACTCAGGGAAACCCTCGGAGCCATCCAATTATCACCCTAGCCGCCTACCAATTTTCGGCAAAATGTTCGAGTCTATCGTCAAAGCTGAAATAGTCTAACATCTCACCGCCCATAAACTATTCTCAGACAGACAGTATGGTTTCCGTTTCGCCAGTTCTACTGCCGATATGCTAACGACCATCACCGAGTACATATAATGGGCCCACGATAAGTATGGCGACGCACAAGGTGTTGCCCTAGATATCTCCAAAGCATTCGATAAGGTCTGGCACGCTGGCCTTCTGCACAAGCTACAGAGTTATGGTACCGCTGGAAGCTTGCTTGGTTTGATCCAGTCTTTCCTATCAAACCGCATAATGAAATCATCTTGAACGGGCATGCCCCCACATCTTACCACACGAACGCTGATATCTCCCAGGGATCTATCGTATGCCGGAAGCTCTTTCTGTTCTTCATAAATAATCTTACTGGCGTGATCAAGTAGGCATCTACACTGCTGAAAACAAGTATCAGTAAGATATTTGGCGAGGCGGACAAAGATAACCTTGCTGCTGATCTTGAGAAGGACTTCCATTCTGTGGTAGACTGGGATAAGAAATAGCTTGTAAATTTTAATGCTTCTAAAACGAAGCTGCAGTCTGTCAAACACCACAGGCAGCCCTTCTAACCCTCCATCAGCATGGACCAACAGAGTCTCCCTGAAAGCAATACACTACTAGCCTCGGTCTCACCCTCTCTTCTAACCTTGTGGAATCATTTGCAATTAAATTCTGTTTTTGATCCTCGCTGAATCAATTTGAATCAATAGCTAAATCAACTGAATCAATAGCTAAATCCACTGCTAGGAAGGTTGGGTCATGGTTTCGGGCCAGGAAGGTTTTCTAGCCTGAGTTCATCATGCACATATACAAATCAGCCATCCGACCGTGCATTGAATA
The DNA here is from genome assembly GCA_037127315.1 of Ascarosepion bandense. Classification (NCBI taxonomy): domain Eukaryota; kingdom Metazoa; phylum Mollusca; class Cephalopoda; order Sepiida; family Sepiidae; genus Ascarosepion; species Ascarosepion bandense. Next base: position 1,302,687 of record JBBBDQ010001454.1, on the reverse strand, counting down.
CTGTTGTCATATTTGGTCGGGTGCACCTGCTATTCATCTCAAGGTTCGCGATTGGCTCAAAGAAGAATCTGTAATGTGATCGGTCCCGACCTGGCGGCTCGTCTCAAGCCACTTTCTCACAGACACAATGTGGCTTCCATCAGTCTTTTCTACAAATGTTTTCATGGCTTCTGCTTCGACGAGCTTAGCTCACTGATGCCCTTCCACAACCAGACTGATAGCTAGGTCCCACTCTTTTACAGTTAAATCAACCAAATGCAGCCGTCACTTCTACTCCATCAGTTTTTTCTTGCATTTCCCGCCTGTGGAACTCCCTTTTGTATACTTGCTTCCCTGACGGTTACAATCTCCAAGAATTTAAATGCAATGTCAATTCCCATTTCTTATCCACTGGACTCCATTCCTTCTCTCGTGCTTCCCCCATCATCCCGTGTATCTTGTTCTTTCATTTTCTCACCCTACCTCTACAACTGTCTTCACACCGGCATTTCAATCCTTCTCTTGGCACCTTTTTTTTCTGACACCCCCTGTAACCGGTTCGTCTTTCTCTTTGCTCTCCACTTGCTTAAACTTTTACTCTTCTCTTATGTAACCTACTGTGCACCAGTGAAACAATTAAAAATACTCCATGCTCATCTTTAAATCGCTGTACGCATTTGGGCATAAATGACGCCTCTCTGTCCGAATGAATATATGTGGATGGCCCACAGAAGGCAAAAACTGAACAAAGTGCTTGTGGATACATTTGGGCAGGGGATCACGAAAGGAAAATCACCAATAATCGCCAATATTCTCAACATGTATTTGCCACTGGTGGTTATGGCGCATTCTGAGTCGTCAGTCTCTACTACCAGAAGTTTTGTATGATTGGGCGTACTAATGGCTTATTTCGCTATACAACTCTTTAAAACGTTAAACGTTTTATCTTCCTCCTTATGTCACTTTGATTTAGTAGCTACCGGCTTACAATCGAGTGTTAGAGGAAAAGTTCTGGGTACAGTATACCCATGGATGCTAGGATGCAAACTTTAAATGGTGGCTTAAAGTCTCTAAATGAGAATTTCTACTAATCAACCGTGATCTCTATTGTTGTAATTGATAAACAGCCGAATGTCTCCACTGATGCCGAACAATATACCGTTTCCCTCTCATTTGTACTACTACAAACTTTAGCCCAGTGTCCCTGCTTTCCGCATGTACAGCATTTGTCCCTTATAGCGAGGCATAATGACCTTGCAAGTTTCCTTCCTCCCTCTCCAACAAAAAAGAAAACACATTTGCTGTTATTTAAGGCTGTTCTTTTTTCATTTCTCCCACCTTTTTTTTTTAGAAGGGGGGGGGGGACTAGTTTTTATTCGATTGAGGGATAAAAAAGGTGAAGTTGTCTCCGGCGTTACTGCATTTGTATTCTACTTCTTTGCAACAGAAATAGATTTTGTAAAATCTAGTACTGTTTCATAGTCATAGGCCTGCAGTAAAGTTAAGGTGTTATTTTCGAGCATTCTTTGTCGGATATCTGTAGACCGAAGCCCGTTTATGAATGTTATATATCGCCGTACGACGACAAACAACGAGAACACGCATATATAAAAATATAAGGTTATATTTTTATTCCTGACGACGAACCCGTGTGGAACAGAGAATGGAAGAGTGAGAGCGCACATAGAATGGGTCGACGGGAGTGTAGTCTTGCCTGTGGTGTCTCTCTGCTTCCACTGGCCGTTCTCTGCTGGCGAATCCGTGTGTCGAGGTCTTTTTATAGTCTTCTAGAACCGGGACTTTTCCTTCCGGTTTTGCCTCGCCCACGCAACGCCTACGTAATTCCAAGAGACACCTGTTCTGTTTGCCTCCGTAGTCATTTCCGCCGCTGTCGGAAATAAGGTCAAACGAGCCCGACTCATAACCCTGCGACATCCGCTCCAGGCCCCGACAGGATGTATTTCTCAAACACCTGTCTTGTCGTTCGCCGACCCCTTCACCGACGGGAAACACCATCGATTGCATCAACCTTCCTCGGGTGGGGCCAGATTGCTATATTACATGAAGGCATCTTGTATCAATTTGGCTCGATATTATTTCGTTGTGCGTTGTAATGCAGTGGATATCGGCTTGGAACGATAAATCGGAGAGCCGAGTTAGAATTCGATTTCATCCGTTGCATTCATTTATACGCAAATATACTTAGGAAAGGTATTAATCCGTAACTTCTCCATCCAGCTATGGGTTAAATAGCAGGAAAGATTGGGTTCTATAGCCTTGGTTAGCAACCAGTCTACCACAAAAAATAATGGCAACCTATTGCGGGAAAATCTTCTGCTCAGTAAGTCATGTCACTTTCGAGACATGGTTGCCCAAGCGTGTATCACGTATGGCACTTAACTGACTGATTGTGTCATTGACACCAATGAAAATAAACAGTCCTTACTTAATTTTACTAAGGCTTGATAGAATGCATTAAGTGAATCTGAGGGCAGTTGGCGCCTCGTAACCAGTAAGTGTCTAGAAACCATTTCGCTTCTCTTTTTTATTTAGATTCTGTCTAGTGTTGTTAAAGTCACTTCGTCAGAAAGCGCGTCTGAAAAATACCTGAAAATTTGTGTTGAGAAATATTTCGACTGGTAGCGAAGCTTATTAGAATTTTCTCCGCAGTAAGTTCTTAAGAATGTTATAAAAGTTTTTCTCCAGCGACGATATATTTGTTCGGAACTAGACGCGTTGGGGTAAATAATATTTTTTTCTAAATAGAATAGATTAGCTATTATCAAAATGGTTAATAAATCTGTAGTAGAATTGCTACAGACAATTCGTATTGTAAGTTTTAATGAACTCTGAATACAAGCAGAGTTCTCTTAAATATATGTATGAAAAAAGATCCATTAATAGAGAAAATGGATCATAACCTCTACTCCCACCCCAAAACTAACTTTTACTGCTCTTTCAAATATAAAACATTCAAATACATCAACAAGGTGAGAATACAGTAGCAACTGGCTGATTTGCAAAAACAGAAAGATATGATTCGTTAATGTTCTGTGAAAACAAGGCTGTTTTATCTTTTCCGTTCAGTGAAAATAACCAGTTGAAATAGAACAAGGAGCGGAAAATAAAATAGAAAAACAGAAAATACCTGATAAATAAATACATAGGGGACATCAACTGATTCGAACGATTCGTATAAAAAGTTTTACAGCTCTGTAAAAATCAATTTCTGCCCAATGAAAATAACTCGTTAGAAAATACAAAGGAAAAAGCAATGAAAATAAAAACGATGACTGATATATAAACTATGAGAGAATAAACGCTTTCATTCGACTAACATTTGTTAATATTAAAAGGAAAAATAATAACTTAATAATTCGTATTTTTTTTTCTGTAGGCTTAAAATAAGTTAATAAAAGGCACTGGGAGTAAAAAAAAGTATAACATATAACATATCTGATTGTTTTTTTAAAATACGGGGGACACTAAATATTCCATATTCTGCCGGTAACTGTTTACATTGACTTTATATATATATATATATATATATATATATATATATATAAGACTCTTATATATACATATATATATATATATATATATATATATAAGACTTATATATATATATAAGACTCCAAATATTACATTCGTTGTATAGCTATTTCAGCGAAAAAATCTTCAGCGACGATCAAATATGGTACAGAAACTCACATACAGGTCAGTCAGTTAAGTGCCATGCGCGATACACGCTTGGGCGATCATGTCTCGAAAGAGACATGACTGACTGGGCAGAAGATTATCCTGCAGTAGGTTGCTATTGCTTTCTGCAGTAGACTGGTTGCCGACCAAGGCTATAGAACCCAATATGTCCTATTATTTAACCCATAACTGGAGGGAAGAGACGGATTAATACCTTTCCCAAGGGTATTTGCGCGTAAGTGAATGCTAAGAATTCAACTGGAATTCGAACTCGGTTCCCCGATTTCTCGTTCCGAGCCGATATCCACTGCGCCACAACGCACATACAGGTAGTATACTTAAAAACATATCCATACACAGGAAGTTTACATAAAAAAGTGGGGAGTTAAGAAAGAAAATAGACTAAGTTCGTTGATGAAGAAGCGAAATTTTTCTCGCTGAAATAGCTATACAACGAATGTTTATTTATAGTTTTATTTGGTATAATATACATATTTGGCTCTGTAAATAAATAATGATATTTATATCGATCCCTCCACCTGGATCATTTTAACATTAATAAATGGAGGCAGAGACACGAGCAAGGCAACGTCGACTCAGGTTATTCTATTTACTATAATTTATTAAACTTGACTACTAATTATGAAAGCTCTTTCCACGTGTTTGCTCTTGAACAGTGTCTCACTATATTATTTTTCGAAATAATTATGTTGTCGAGTAGTGAAGAATATATATAGTTGCCTTATATATATATAATATTACAGGGAAGTGAAAGAACACGTAGATTAAAAAACCACTGTTCAAGCATTTACTTTTATAAAGAGTGTTCGATACAGAGTAGAGCTTAATATTGTTATTTTGTTATTACAATTGTTTATAAAAACATAATATCACTACACAAAATTTTTATATTTCAGAACAAAACTGTTCCTCTTCAGGTGATATGTAAAAATAAATGAGGAAAACGATTTTTTTAATATAATATGAATTTCTGGTTTTTAGAAAATTAGGGAGTGGTAGTTGGAGAAAATGAATTTTGATGAGTCAAAAGTATTCAATCAAGATTTAGAATTATGTAAGCCATGGAGGTTTTAAAAATTTGGGTTATGGAAGTGGGCAGTATAGCTTAGATCTAGACATGTCATTTTTAATTTTGTTCGGGTAAAATACATATTGGAACCTTAGATTTTTTAAAGGGTAGACAGTAATTTTAATCCTGATTACAACCCTCTCCCTCGAATGACGTCAGGAATTGGTACAGGGTGGTTATCACTGTTGAAGAAAAAAGACTTCTTGAGATCAGTAGAAATCAATTTCACTGATACAGGGATATCGGCTGAAGCACGCATATCTACTAAATATAATATTTTTAGTAATAAGAAAGTGTGTAAGCTATGCAGTGCCTTGACTGATGGGTTGACTGATAGGTTGAGTATCAGAAGTAAAATGTTTATCATTTTCCACTCACTGGCTGACCTGTTCTTGAACACTCTGTTGATGTCCGCTGTTTCTGAGCATGCAAGCAACGATGAGGTGTTAGAAAGAATGGCAACAAAAAAGAAATTGATACTGAGTATCAGCAAGAGACAACTGAAGTTGCTGGGACATGCAATGAGGAAGGAGAGCCTGAAGAACCTGATACTGACTGATCAGATAGAAGGAAGGAGAGACAGAGGAAGGCAGCGGATAACATATCAGGGTCTGATCAGGTGGATGACGGAACGGGGGTTGCCAGGAGTAACAGGAGCAAACATACTAAGAGCTACAAGGGATAGGAAGACATGGAGAACCATGATCGCCTACGTCCTGAAGGGACAAGGTACATAGAAGAAGAAGAATGTCTGTTTGGTATTTATATAATCTTTTATTTATTTATTTTATTTTGTCTTATCTTATTTATTTGCTTATTGTTATTAATACTCGATTAAAACTGAGAGCATATTCCGCCATGGAAAGCGAATATCCTATTTTATTGGTTTTAACAGTCATTCGGCCGTCAAAATAGGTTAAATCCTGTCCGCTTCCTATATCTACTCCACGTCTTTACCTGTTATCATGTATTCATTCTTCTTCTATGTGCCGTTTTCTTTCAGGACGTGGACGATTTAGATTCTCCACAATTTCTTGTTCTTTGGGGTTCTAAGTAAATTTTGTCTTTTTGCATCTTTCTAATCCGTTCTGCCAACCATAGTTGCACAAGCTCGTTGTTCGTTCTCCATGTGCCGTGTGACTTGAGGACGTTGGTGATCACTGTCCTCTACAATTTCCTAATTTTTTTGCAGCTCTTTTCTAATCCGTTCTTTCAACCATTTGCAAAATTTCGTTGTTCTTCCTCTTCTTTGATGAAAGTCAAACATTGCTCTCTATGACTATTAAAAGATAGCAATTTCATTTTGGAGGGGTTAAAATTTGCTAGTCATTTCTTGTTCTAGTTAGCAATTAATTGTAGAACATTTTCGGGAGCAGCTGTCTTTTTACGTTGTCGGACCTATTGGACTTACTATTAAGACAGGAGGAAATATTTATTATCAGCATATACACCTAGTTGTAAAATGATGTCATCGAGCAGATCGTTGGTGAAGAAGAGAAACAACGTAGGGTAAAGTATAGGGCCCCGGGGAAGGGACTACAGTAGCTAAATCAAATGATGTAAAAGCGTGACTAATCAATACAGTACAAAAATATTTTTACTCTAATCATTTGAAGCAGTTAATGACCTCTTTTTATTACACTATTTGTTACGAATGAATGGACTAGCTTTTCTCTGTGAATGTTATTTCTGACCAAATAGAGGAGCCGATGAATAAATTGTCTTCTAAATTAAGCAGAATTAAAAATAACACTGAGATCTCATTTAACAGATATAATTACCAGAATTATAGAAAACTATCTTAAAACAGTAAACATTAAATTTATTCAATAAAATCGTCATTGGCTTCAACCGCGGCCTCCAGACGACTTTGTAATCTCCTGCATCAATTCTGGGCGATTTCCTTGTTTGAGTCGGTTAATGCTGCCATAATTCTTACCTTCAGTTTATCCTTGGTGTTACAAGGAGTTATGCACAACACCTATAATAATCAAGAGAGTTGCAGTGTGAGGAGTTAGGTGGCCAGGTGTAAGGGGTGATGTGGTCCTAGAAATTGTCTGATAGCTATGACTGAAATTTCCTGACTGTGTAACCTGGTGCACAGTCCTGTTGCCACTGTCTTGACCCATGGCAGCTCTACTTCATCAAGACACTTGATGGGCCTTCGTGTTGAGCGTGGGGCCCTGTGGGAAGATGAATGAAGCCGTAACAACGCCATCACTAGTGATCACTATAAACACCACATATATCATCCAACTCTTTCCGAATCCCCGGCACTGGCCTCAGGTTGACACCCAAACACCCTGAAATGTTCGTATTAGAGCTTCCGGTGCAAAAGCCAAGCAGTAAATTATGCTGTTTCTAAGTTTCTGGAGGAGTGAATTGCGGCATGGTGCTCATCTTTCACTCAGAAAGTGCCCAACTGACCCTAGTATACGATGCAGTCAACAAAATAAAAGACAGCGCGCATGCACGAAATTCAAATATGAAATGGCAACAATTTAACCATTGCACCCGGTATTTGTGTACATTTGTACATCTACATGCGTTTTCCGACTAAATATAACATGAAATACAAAATAAATAAAAAGTATAATTTACTATTTTTATCTATCTATCTATCTATCTATCTATCTATCTATCTATCTATCTATCTAAGTCTAACTGTTTTGCAACCAAATATAACATACAATAAACAACAATAAAAAAGAAAATACAGTATAATTTACCAACTACTTTCTCTCATTTTTCTCTATTTCTCTCTCTATAACTATCTATCAAAGATCCTTCTCCATATATCTTTCTATCTATCTGTCTAAGTCTCTTCTTAATTTCTTTTGATAATTTTTCTTTATTATCTGAAAATTGATTTTCTTTCTTTGAAAAACATAGTAGTGTCTCTCTGTGCATTCTTCGCGATTTTAAATTCAGAGTTTTCTTTCTTCTTGACTAGTTGCCAACCTTTACTATTTAACCTATATCTGGGTGGTGAAAACTGTGCGAAAAAAGAGATATATGTTTGTCATTTTGAAGAGCATTCGTGAAAAATATTTTTTAAATTGACTTGAATTTTATTAATCTCGCAAACTAAATTAACTTTTCTAGACGAATGTTAAGAATCTAAAACGTAAACACATTTTTAAACAAGTAAGTAATTTTATTTATTAATCAGAGATATTTTGTATCGTTTTACACGGATATGAACCTGAGAAGTAATGATTTTTGAATGAATCTGAACAAATAAAATGTTTTAAAAGGCAGGTAGAAATTAATTAGCCTCTTCGTAGCTGAGTGGTCGAATAAAGCTACAGTTTCTCCAGCAATAGAGAGCGCAGGTTCGAACCCTGTCAGTGGGTGCATCTTCTTTATATATATATATACAACAAAGTTTAAATTTTTAGTGTGACACATCTGGCCCTTTAAGAATTCATCGGAAGAAAAATTGTTCAGGTTGATGGGATTACACGAGAGCACGAACAAAAGACGATTAGAATTTTGAATTTAAAAATATTTCTTTCATTTCATACATCTTTCAGACATTTTTCTAGAAAATTGTTTTGATATATAAGCATTTTTAAACCGTTACTCCATATATATATATATATATATATATATATATATATATATAAGTGTTCATGTTTTTATGTTGTGGGTCATTCGTTTTAATGCAATCCTTTTTCTGTAAATCACATGAACCACTTAGAATGATTTTATTCCTCTCGAGTGTCTGTTAATATTTAATTGTATCTTTCCAACTCAAAGAGCAGCAAATGTAGTCTTAAAGACCATCGATCGATGTGTAAATGTTAATGCTTAAGCGATAACTTTTAAAACTGTATTTTTTCACGCTCCTAAACACTTTCAGTGATTGGCGATTCCTGTCGACTGTTCTTTCATGCAATCGGGATTCTTAATAGTCAAATCTATTTATCTATCAATCTATCTCTCTATTTATCTATAAAAGTCTCTTTTCTGAGTATATGTATGTGAATGTTCATTACTTATCTATCATAAATCTATCTATGAAAGTCTTTTATCTGACTATCTGTCTATGAAAGTTTTTCTTCTATACTCCTTCTAGTGTAAACTGTTTCGACAAAAAATAAAACCGGAACCCAAAATTTTGATGATCTTCTTGCAAGCAAAATGACGATATTCTTTACTGGAAAAACAACAGCAAAACAGATATATTAATAAAAATATAAAATTTATCTTTATTCACATCGTCAGTGACGTAGCCTGTGAAGTCATCACACACGAATCAAGGTAACCAGTCTGTGTTCTCAACTCAAGTGCTTGTTAAACTGACGACTGCTACTATCTGACTTCACTTAAATAGACGAACCTCATTTAACACCTGGCAGTCGTAGGTGGGTTTTCTTATTTTTCGGGCGGTGACTTCTTTAACACCGAACGTCAAAACAAAATTCAGCTTGTCACCTACATTGTACACTCAGTGACATCTCAAGACAACATTTATCTTTTGCAAATACACTCCCGGGCGAAATTCCACACCGACTAAAAGTATATAAAACATTTTAACATCTATCTATGAAAGTCTTTTGTACATGTACATATGTTTTTCGACCAAATATAACATTAAATACAAGATAAATAATTAAGAAGAAAAAAGTATAGTTTACCAAATATTTTCTCTCTCTCTCTCTCTCTCTCTCTCTCGCTCGCTCGCTCGCTCTATCTATCTATCTATCTATCTATCTATCTATCTATCTATCAAAGGCTCTTTATCTATCTTTCTATTTATCTATCTTATAGTAAACGTACGGTCCATCTATAAAAGTCTCTTCTTATCTGTCAATCTCAGTTTGTAATCTCAGAGTAATCTATCTCATAGTAAAAAAGAGATAAAGAAGAATATATTTGTGTACATTTGAGTACAATTCTCATATCTAACTATGAAAGTTGTTACCTATCTCTCTATGAAAGTCGCTTATCTATCTCACTGTAAAAGCTCCTTTTGTACCTCCGTTACCTGTTCCTATTAACGTAGTTGAGCTCTCTCGGATTTAATCCTTTCTAAATTAATTGATCTCCCCCACCAACCCCTCATGGATAAATTCTGCCTGGAATACTTCCTGAAAAATATTCAACATTTCCCTCACAGAAAAAAAAAATCATCAGCTTTGTGAAGAGATTGCGATGGAATGCGCATTTTTACCTATTCCCCTCCGACAGATTTAACGAGCCAAGGGTCAATACGTAGAATTTGGCATTGCGCTTCTCTTTTTTCTTAGACGAGTCTTACTCCATAGACCGAGCCCTAATTGAGTCAAACTCTGCCCGAAGACAGAGAGCTCGTCTAACTTTTCAGGCAAGTCTCTGTCCATAGAGAGTGCCTCGACTGAGTCGAACTCTGCTCGAAAAGAAAAAGCTTTTCTATTTTTCCCAGCGTAAACTCTGTTCGTAGACCAGGCCACGACTGTCCGAAGACGGAGAGGTCAACTGACAAATTCGGGTATAGCGGAACTCTAAGGATTTACCCAATGTCCTCTCACTGAGATAGAATGTGACACAAGGCCGGGCTTTACACAAGGTCGAACACATTCGGGCAAAAGATCAAAGTTTACGCAGCCCCCGATATACGCAGGATGGGAATCTCAGCTTGTCTGTTCTTCTTAGCCGCATCTCTGTCCATAGACAGAGCCTCGATTGAGTCGTTCTCTACTCGAAGATAACTTGACCGACAGTTTCAAGTTCGAGCGGAATTCTGGGTATTTACACGTCCTTCTCACAAATTCAGGATGATACACAAGTTCGGGTTTGACGTGGGCATTCTAAGCGCATACAATCGGGCAACATTTTTCCACGCCCCGCATACGCAGGATAGGGCACTTGATCATTTTTCCCCAGCCGATCTTCAATCCGTAGAAATAGCCGAGTTATAACTTGGTCTTCCGAGCGCGTACATTTGATCAGCTCTCTGATAAGCGGGATTGGGCTTGTTTATTTTCCTCAGTTGATACTCTAAGAAGAGAAATTTCGTGCTGAGGTTTGGCTATTTACTCCGAGTCTCCTCATTGAGACGGGATGTGACACAAGTTCGAGCGTTACGTGGAAAACCCGAGCGGGGTGACTTTGGCCATGGATCAAAACTGCCAACCCCACTCATACGCACGATCAGGCAGTACGCCTGCCATTTCTTCTCAACTAAGCGTCTGATGATAGACGGAGTATCGACTGAGTCGGACTTTGTCTGACGGTACAGAGTCTGTTCAACTTTCTCAGCTGAGTTTCATTTTGTAGAACGAGTTTCAACTATGTCGTTCTCTGCCCGAAGAAACCAAGCCTGACTGACACTTTTGAGTTAGCTTGGAACTCGGATTATTTGCCCAAAGTTTTTCTTCTGAGACGGGATGTGACAGAAGATCGACCTTTACGTGAACAAACCGAGCTTGGGCACTCTGGCCAAGGGTAAAAGTTTTCCCAGCTCTCGCATATTCGGGATCGGGAACTAAGCCTGTCTATTTTTCACAATATGTAGACGGAACCTCGATTGAGTCGAAATTTGTCCGAAGATCCAGAGCTTGTCCGTTCTTTCAGCTAAATTTCAGTTCATAGACCGAACTCCGACTGAGTCTTTCTCTACTCGAAGACAGAGAACGTAACTGACAGTTTCGTGATAGGATCGAACTCTAGCTCTTAACTCTCTTGAACTTCTTTATTTAAGGAGCCTTGCTTAATTTATTTCTATTGCTGGAGCTGTTTTTTTGTTTTTGTTTTTTTTTCTTTGCTCTACAACATCCTCACTTTTGAGATTTTTTATTTTCTTAAATATTTCCTTTTAGTTAATATTCAACCTCTCATCTTGCTACGAACTGAACTCTGCATTTCTTTCGTTTTAGGCCATCCACTAGTTTTTCTGTACGTTTCCTTTTTATGGTACTTATAATTATGCATTCAACGACTTCTTGGCGTGTCGGGAAGTTAAAGATATAATACAGTACTAGTATAGGTTCTTCCTTTCTTGCGCTCTGAGCCCTTCAGTAATTCTTATCTTTAACTGAATCTAATACCTTTTGTATTCTCATTGATGCCTTTCACCATATAAATCATTTTTCCAATTCATGGCCTTATTACGCTGTTTTCCCATATTTCGTTTCCATTTTATATATACTGAAAAACTTTTTTTCTCTAATTTAGAAAAAAAAAAATAATTTTTGTTATCTGTTCTTATTCTTTTTTGACCTGCTAACAGCTTGTCTAAAACCGAGTTAATTTTTATTGCAAACATTAATTCTACCGATGTTGTGCCTGTTGGTGTATCGGCGTTATCCGATATACTCTCAATAATTTTTGGGGCGCTTCTTCAGTCACTTTTTCATTACTTACTTTTTACCAAAGCTCTCTTAAATGTACTCACAAACAGTTCAGTTTGTCTTTTTCACCTTGAATGAGCTGGCGGGGTAGTAATATGTTCAACTGTGAACATTTAACAAAATTCTTTAAATTCGTAAGCAGTGAATTGTGTACCGTTTGTCCGGGATTATGACATCCGGAATGCCAAATCTTGCAAACAGCTAATGTAAGATTTTAATTTTAATCAATATATCATCTAGTTAAGAAACCAGGAAATTATTATCTGCTAGCATAGTGTCCGTAACTTGTTAAAATATGGCTGGAGTTTTTTCAAAAAAGAAATTTCTTGTGCGTATTTATCGTTGTTAACTCTGAACATTCTTCGTGAATCTTATTTTGCAAATATGCCTCAGAAAGATCTAGCTTTGACAAAATTTTTCAACCGTTTAATTTTGTAAATAATTCCTCTGTACTGGATAATGATTTGATTCTAAACATTTGTTTAATCCAGTCGAAAATCACTATAAGCACGATTTTTTCTTTACATATTCTGCTGGTAATGCCCACTTTTAATGATCAATTTTTTCAATTACACCCATTTTTTTTAGTTTGTATTGTTCTTTGTTAACTTCATCTAATGCTGCGAACAGTACACTATGTTTCGGTTTAAATATTTTAGCGTTTTTTTTTTGTTTGTTTGTTTTGTTTTTTTTACTTTAAATTTTGTTTTGACTCTGGAACACCGACCCAACTTAGCCGATAGATCATCTGGACAACATTTATGCAAATTTTTCCTTTAAATTTAATTGTTCTTTTTTTTTTTTTTTTTTGACTGGTCTTTTATTTTTGCAATAACTCAATTCCATCTAGTCAGAACCGAATACTAAGTTCATAGTATTTTTAACACATAATCCTTAGATTTTACATACTTACAACGAAATGAAAGGTTGCAAGTCATATCTCCAATAACAAATAATTTCTCACCCAACACACCACGTATAATTTTCGAATTTTCGAATTTCTTTTTAATATGTTTTCCGCTTGCTTTCCATGTTGTTTCATTGATGATTGTATACTGTGTCTAGTTGAATTTTTACATCCGTATTATTTTCGCATACACAGTTTTTGTTTATTTGTTCGTTTTCTGTAATTATTTTTCTGTCGCAACGCTTTGTACGAAATATTTTCTATGCTTTAGTTTTACAGTTCGATATGTTAGTAGTAATTTAAATTGTTAAATTGACAGGCGTCTCCGAGATGTAACCTTTTACTTCTAAAACATAGGTTAATTTCGATTTTTCTACATTTTCTTGTATATATGTGCATTATTTTTCCTCAGTTTTCTATGTATCCCGTTCTCTGAAATTCGTTCGATATTTCATGTTAGTTTTTGATTCTGTTTTAGTTTTGTTAAGATTGTAGCACGTATTTTTGCCTCTTTTCTCGCCGTTTACCCTTGAAAGAAAAATATCCTTGAAACATATCCCGAGCTTGTTTTTCACACTTCTTGTTGACGATTCAGGTATATGTGTCAAAGCAGTAAATGACACTGATGTAAACATCACTGTCATTTACTGCTTTAAAGCAAAACTCTTTTGGATCTTTTCTAGTATAAAATTACAGTAATTTTCATGTTCTACTGATGCTAACTTTCTCAACAAAAGTCTTTTTTTCTCGTCTTTCAGTCTTTTCTGTAAATATGCTTGCACCTTCTAAAAAAAGCAGAAAAGGTAATTTCATCATCTGATCTGTATGTGAATTCAGTTATGTCATATGCCAAAACGTCAGGAATGAAAGAAAAAAAGATTTACACTGACTTGCGAAATTTGATTTTGTCTTTATGCTTCAAAATTGTTTTCATCGATTTTGAGTCAATTCTACTCTACGAGTCATCTAAATTCGAACGCGTTAAAAAAAGATATTCGCAAATCATTACAAAAAAATAGTATTAAAAAAAGAATAAAAAAACTAGATGACCCGTAGAGTAGAATTGAATCAAAATCGCTGAAAATAATTTTGAAGTATAAAGACGAAATCAAATTTCACAAGTCAGCGTAAACAATTTTATGAACAATGAAAGTGACGGAAGGGACTTAATGTGCGAGTGTGAAAAAAGACCAACAAACACGTATATAAACTGTTTGACCAGCTCACCACTTATCTCTATATGTACATGATATTTTGGCTATCAGTAAAACAAACGTAACTCGATATGTAAAGTGACAAGTTTATTTGCCTGAAGAGAGTCAACTTTAGACTCGTGTAGCAACACAAATACCATTATAGACAGTTAATATATTAAACAAAAAGCAAGTAATAATAATCATAATACCATCAGTAAATCTATACTTTAAACAAAACGTTCACGGCTTCTCGCACTGTTTTCTTATATATATATATATATATATATATATATATATATATAACTTTTACAAAATCTGTTACGAAATGAATTAACTCCGACAGATTTTTAACTTATTTGTTTAAACATTTTTCCTTTATAATTAAACAGCACATTTATTTATATCTACCGTACTAAATAATCAAGAAATCAGGTTAGGAATCTATGCGTCCTACGACAAGGTTTGAACCCGCGTCACCAAGGGGAAGCCGTCAATTGATCTGACGTGCCTTAGACGTCTTGACTAGGAAGGACTTACAAAGCCCGAAATAATAACTTTAAACGGTATAAGACATGTCCGATCAATTGACTGTTTCACTTAGGGGACGCATGTTTGGATTTCACTGGAGGACGCATATTTTTCTAACAAGATTTCTTGATTATTCAGACCGGTAGATATAAATTGATATTCTGATTAAATATTTAAAAAAAACAGTGTATCTATTCAAATACGAGTATCCATTAAAAACAATGTTTAAACAAATAAATTATATACACATATATATAAGTGTGTGTGTGTGTTTGAAAGTGTATTATCTAACTATTTATGAGTAAGTCTTGTCTTGTCTTGTCTATCTATCTATCTATCTATCTCGATATATACGTATGAAAGTCACTTAGAAGCATATGTAACATCAATGAATTTTCATAAATGCATATATATGTATCATCAAAGAACATTTCTGCGCACAACAAACGTATGGTAAAGAACCTTGTTCTATTCATATTCATTTGTTTGTACTTTCTAACATCCTGCTTTCTGAGGAATATAATTTTTTAATCAATTTATTGCTGAATATAATGTCGTCGTTCTTGTAGATTTATTATTTCTGTAATAAGAAAACACGTTTACGATCTTATTGATTATGTATGGCGATGAAATACTTCGTGTATTAACACACACACATTGCTTTTATTTAGGAATTTAATCATTCGTGATTGCATTTTATGCAATTAATATTGAGAATAGGTTTATCGTTCGATTACAGAAATGAGGTGATGGAGAAATAACTGTATTAGAGGCGAATCTCCACGCTGGCAGATGAATATCGATTGCTAGTTAGTTGTTGATTCAGCATTTTCCTAAAAGCCTAATTCTTATGCAGCGCATGTTCTGAGGGAGCTTAAATGTTTTGGAGAACGTCTGGAATTATGGCAACCTACCACACGGGTGTGGTTTTCTCGAGACGGAGATGGTTTTGCACTATTTTCAGTATACAAGATATTTCGTGCTTCTTTTTACGTAACAATAACAGAAACAAAAGAAATGAATATTGTTTGATATCTTTTTTTCTTTTTTATTCTGTATCAGTAAACCTCAAGGCGGCAGATTTTACACGATTTCTTCTTTTCTTTCTTTCTTTTTCCTTTTTTTCTTCATTTATTCACTTCTTATTTTTGTTCTTTCTTTCTCTCAGTCATTCATTCATTCCTATCTTTTTTTCCTTTATTTCTTTCTTCATTTATCAGAAACAGCAAACAAAAACAACAGAAAGAAGATTTCTTCTTTCTTTCTTTCTTTCGTTCGTTCGTTCTTTTCTTTCTTTCTTTTTTTCTTTCTTTCTTTTCTTCAGAACAGCCAACAACAATAAAATGAGATAAAATTTACCTTTCGTTTGTTATTAATTTCCTAGAAACGGCAAAGAACATCTCTTTTATATTTTATTTTCTTGCTTTCTTTTTTTTTTCATTCATTCATTTATTTACTCTTTTTTCTTTATTTATTTATCATATACTGCCAAGAACAGAAAGGAGATTCCTTCCTTTCTTTCGTTATTAAATTCCAAAAAACATCAAAAGCGATTTGTTTGTTTCTTTGTTTCTTTCTTTCATTTTCTTTTTTTCTTTCTTTCTTTCTTAATTTATCAGAAACAGCCAACAAGAACAAAAAGGAGTTTTTTCTTTCTATGCCAAACAACAACCACAACAATAAGGAAGGACGGCTACAAAATAAGCATCCTTCTAAACGGGAGTCTGTCATGGTTCGTAACTTATTTTCCTCATTATTTCTGTGATAATGTGGTCAGTCTATGCTTGATAAGAAAAATTAATTCACGCTGGTGTACATAATTACAGTACTCTAAAAATTCACACTCTATTTGCCTTCATACAAATAACTTCGCTTTCACGCTTTACTTGTGTCCATTAAATGATAATCTGCGATTTATCCACAATAATTTGAAATGAAATGAAAGCAAACATTTTTTGAATTATAATTTTCGGCTCTTATTCCTTTCATCTTAATTTCACTTGTTTTTCAGGGCAACAATAAAAACAAAAATTACAGCGACGAGACTCAAATTATCATCCCTTATCCTTAAATCGTTCCTTCTAAGTCATCTACATTATCGATTAGGCTACGAAGGTCAAACGATTATAGTCATACTTTTTTTCCATATCGCCTTTATTGCTTACTCTCCCCGAATGCCTGATACGCTGTGGGTTTTTTTTATTTTTTTGCATACAGTAGTAGTGTTAGTTGAAACATTACTCACTTCTCTTGGATAGAATTATGACTAATTTTTACTGGTGTCCCTTTCTTTTTCATTTCAGATCGTTATTTTACGGTCATTAATAATAAATATTTGAAATAAGGGTGGACTGGAGATAGAACGCCAAAAACATGATAATCTTGTGAAATATGTCGTACCTCTTTAACAATCTGATGTGAATATATACAAAGCAAAATTCATCTTATGAAGTTTGTGTAGAAAGCAACGGCTATTCTTGTAAAATAGCCCTGTGTCAAACGTGACCGAGCCTACCACATTTGAAAGAATCAACAGATTGAACAATAGATGAAAGGGTTGTGTTGGTATTAATAAGTGTAATTTTTTATGAGAATAGTGACATCAGATTTGTTGTTTTGAAATAACATTAAGTTTGAAAGTTTCGCATAATAGTAAAATATGCTTCCTCCGGCAGGATCCAAATCTGCGTTCCCTACGAGAAACCGTAACTAAATCTTAACCGATTGACAACACAGGAATTAATCGGGAAAAATATGTGTTCAAAAGTATTGTTCGGCCTTTGACTATAAGTCCCTGCGTGGTTAAGCGACTAAGACACATCAGATCGAATGACGGTTTCTCCTTGGAGACGCAGGCTCGAATCCTAACAATATTTCTCAATTATTCAAACCAACAAATTCAAATAAATATACTGTTAATTAAAAAATAAAACAGAGCATCTACTCAAATAGGAGTAACTATTAAAAATAATGTATATACAAATAGTTTTTTAAATATATATATATATATATATATATATATATATATATATATATATTGAATGAAAGGAATTCTTTGTTGGAGCAAAAAGTGAGTTCATTGATATTTATCGGTTTCTCTGCAAAAACAAAATCTTTGATAATTGCCCATTAAAGCAACTGTATAATGACTTTATTGCCTTTATATATATATGTGTGTGTGTGTGTGTGTGTGTGTGTGTGTGTGTGTGTGTGTGTGTGTGTGTGTGTGTTAAAGGTCAAATGCCAATCAGATATGGAAAGGAATCCAACATGATAATGAAAATAAAAACGTTTATCAGTCTAGAATGTTTCTCTATAATTAAAACTTTGTTAGTGATTGAAAGAAAACAAACAAAACGATAGAACTTTGGCATTTCAGTTTTATTTGGGTTGACTTTTTTTAAGTCGGTTATGTATCTTGTTCATTAAAACCGTAGATGTTTATATATGTAAATAAGTTTGTCAAAATTATAATATATCAAATTTCACAAAACAAAAAATTGAAAGCATAAACGATGACACAAAACTAGGCAACTATTATTTAAAAGCTACATAATTAACACGAAAGAAATTTAGTTAATCTTATTTTAAAAACTCTTTGGTGTTTAAATGTTGATGCGTTATACCGAAACTGGTCATCAAGGTGTCGTTCAGTTAAGAAACGATATATTTGAATCAGCATTCCGAGCCTCATTAGTGACGAGTAAACGTCTGCAATTGAGCAGAAAATAGTTTTGATTAAGGAAGAGAACAAATAATTTGTAACTTTTTTGCTTGTTGACTTTAAATAGATTTTTTCCAACTTCCTTGAATACAACTGCATATTTAGCAGAGATATATACCCGCTCTTTGATATTGCCCTCTTTTTCTCCTGGTAGTTTTTCTTTTCCTCTTTCCCTCGAAAAGACTCACAGTAACATTTTGACAGATGTCTTCTGTTGAGTTTTCTTGAAACTTTCGTCACAAGCTACAAGATTTTCTGGAAAGTATAAATGGAAGCACTCCAAGGCACAAATATGCAGGATCGTCAAAGAGATTTAAACCTGATTATAATAGTAATAGTTCTCAAGTTTAATTTTCTTAAGCATATATCCGGTTAATCTGTCAAGAAAACATGTTTATGAATAAGGAACAATGTCTGCATCAATAAATGTCTAATAACTATAGAAATATATACACCATTTCCCATGCTGCAAACGTTTTGTGTTAGGGCCTCAAACAGATAAGATCTTTTCTGAATTTTAGATAAGATTGGCGCAGCTGAATCTTCCTTCCATGATTTTCTCAAATTGGTCTTGTGAGTAATCGTGAGGAAATGTCAGTGGAATTATTCATTATGTTTAATAAGCTAGAATTTGACTGCTGATTTCTAGAAGATTGTAGACTGGTGAGGATTTCTAGATGATTAAATATTGGCAAAAATTCATAGAGAATTGAAGATTGGCGAAGATTTCTAGAGGATTGAAGATTAAAGTAACAGAATCTTCACCCCTTCATTTTCTCAAACTTGGCTTTTTGAATAATCGTGAAAAATAGATGTTGGAAAATTTATATCTTAATAAATCAGGATCTCAATTGATGATTTTCAGGCATGATTGGTGCAACTTAGTTTTCATATATTTATTTTCTTAAATTTGGATTCGTAAACAATCTTGAGAAAATGTTGTTGGAATATTTACTATGCTAATTATTTATAAAGTTTACCTTTTTCAAGGCCCAAGAGCCATTCGAGGTAGTGGATTACAGAGTAAGATGCATAGTTTATGAAGATATGTGGGGAAGATAACGGTTAGCCCTAGATTTGAACAGGTCAAGATTGTAGTGATCGGGGAAGCATCCTCCACAGAGCAGCGGTTCGTAAGAAGTGGCAGCTCGAGTGGAACCTAGATCCCATTAACAAAATGAATGAGGGTGGTTCGTTACAATGGCAGGTCTTAGCCGTAATGTTTAGAGCTGGTGGATCTAATTAATGTAGTTCCTCTAAGCACTTTCCATGGAAATAGCGATAGAGCAGTGAGAGGCTGATGACGTTTCGTCTATGGGAAAGAAGTTGTATGGTTGAAAACAATTCCTCAGAAAGACTATGAAGAATAAAATATCGTGACATGGATATAAATAAGAAGTAGGGTAAATGTAATTTAAGAACACCTCGACAGCTTTTAACAAAGGCAGTCTAACAATAAATAGACTGATCTGAAAATGAATTGAATATATGGATCAGAAACCGACGAGATGATAGAATAAAGTAAATAACAAAGTAGTGAATGTATCTCAATCTAATATGTTTCATTTTTAATAAAGCGTATTCAAAAATCAAGGTTTCTACCTCAATTTCTGAAGAAGCCTCGATCTTTTACCTCGATCTCTGAAGAAGTATTAACAAGAGTAAAACACGTTAGACTGAGATGCGCTTCTATTTTCTTATTGGTCCTGGAAATCTTTAAAATCCGTTTATTCTCCTCAGAACATATCAAGATTCTTTTTAAGGGTTTTTTAAGGAATAAATTTTTTAATAATTTAAAAAAAAAACATGAAGCAGTTTGATTATTTTCCTTCAAAACATAATTTATTGTCACCATTTTTGCTTGAATGTTTATACAGAAGATTGAGTTCAAATTCCAGTCGGGTTTGTTTTATTCCCATGCGCGCTTATATATTAGATGTAAATGGAAAATCAATGTTATTCTAAATATGCTGTTAATACAATATACACACGTAAAAAAGAATTAATTGTACAATCCAAAAATATGTTTAGGCTTTAATAAAGTCTTGATAGACCGTAAAATCAAATGAAGCAATCAATAAATGAAGCAATTAATAACTGCATAAAGGATTGTGTTGATCATGTCTCCATGGCTCTCTGAACTGTTTTCCACCTACGTCTGTTTATCTCTTCTACTCGATCGCTGTCTGTGACTTGTTAACTTAATGAGAAGAGGATGTCCAACGTAGCTTGTCGTGTTTTAATCGATTTAAAAAAAAGTATTATGACATCTTCTGATGACACTCAACTTATCAATTATTGATGGTCGAGTGACTGTCTTGGTACAATGAGCAAAGGCTTAGCAATTCGAAACTCACATATGAAGAGAGGTATACATGAAGAGATTTAAAATGTAGATAGGAGCGGTTTCAAAGAGAGAAACGGATCAGACTTATGAATGAGGGTTATATACGTAAGGGTGAAACGTTTAAAATACATTGACCATTTTCCAGTGGGGAGAAATCGGTGTGGGTCTAATTAATTAGGCGTTAATGCGGGTTGATTGTTTTCCTAATGGTTTTGTCTGGATTGAATCACGGAAACGAAATCAATCTGTCGATAGAAATTAACAAGATAAGAAAAACAAGTTTGATTTTTTTAAATTTCATAATGTATGATACCAAAAATAGGACTGGAATTTTGTGATTCATCCCTGAATTTAATGTTTACTTAACCTAGAAAGACAAATTCATGCAGCAATATTTATGAAGAACCCTGTAAGAAACGAATTCACTGCCAATAATTCAAAAGACAATATCAACAACCAAGACAAAGCTGCAGAATTAATGCTCCAGCCTAAAAATGAAAGAATAATATATCGACAACATAACATACACAAAAAATATGCCTACTATGGAATCATTTCCATCATCCTGCTTTTTGTTTTGCAGGACCTGGATTAATATCACCCAAAGAAAGGTGTGTTCTGCCTGACAGAGGACCTCAGCTTAACATACGCCTGTCAACATGTTGAGACTTGTCATAATAATTTGAGGCAAGGTTTTACAAGGCTGGGTGCTCCTCCTGACGCACAACTCAGACAAGTACACCAAGTGTTTTTATTGAGAGTTCATCTCTAGAAAGGTTGCCATTCAAGGCTTGAAAACTCATCCAAAAGAAAATAATTGCAACGTTTAAATTATTAATTTAAAACAGTGCTCAATATAAAAATAGAGCAATTAATATTTATTATTAATTATTACTTTAGAACATGTGCAAACTACAAACGACTAAAAAATTGTGTTTTTTGTTTCGATATAGAAAGAACAACGTTTCATCAGGTAGTTAATGATTGTAATAAACTTTTTTTTAATTCGTTTAAGAACAAAACTTTTCTTATTTTTGTAATTTTTTTTCGTACAAGGTAAAAAGATATTAAAATAAGGGGGAAAAGAAGGAAGAAAAGATCAGCAAATAAGATGAGAAATCAATAGAAGGATTGCTCATAATATTTTCTGGTTCTTTTCTCCTCTAGCTTTCCCCCTTTTTAATATCTTGTTACCTTTTATGGGAAAAAAAAATTCAAAAATAAAGGGAAGTGTTGATCTTAAGTAATTTTTTAAAAGTAAAACGTCTATTACGATCATTGCTAACTACCTGATGAGGCATTGTTCATTCAATGTCGAAACAAAATGTACAATTTTGTAGTAGTTTTTAGTTTGCACATGTTCTAACGTAATAATTATATATATATATATATATATATATATATATTAATTAGTTTTTGGTCATAACTAAATTAAACAAGTGCGCAGTATTATTAAAAAGTCTTCAGTACAATTAAATTGTAAATCTTTTGAATAGTTTTCATCTAGAAACGAATTATTTTGCAACTTAGGTTTCTTCCTTTTGGTGTCTTTAAGCGATTTACAATAACTGATTTTACCGTTTTTTAAACTCTCATGTAACAGGGATATTTTATGAACACGCAATTTTCAAAATTAGGAGAAGGTACTTTAAGGTCTTGGAACACTTTCATCCATGATTGTGTGATCCTAGTAGGTATTTATTGGTATAGTTACACTTGGATATAATTTCTGTTCTTTCATTTCTTTATTGTCTCGGAATAAGATAAAAGCCAATTTTTCCTTCTGTTATAACCTGCATGTTTTACCACCGTTGTAAGATTTTTTTTTTTTATAATGCTCCAAGTTATATCGGGACCTTTTCCATACTTTAATTTTAATTTCCACACGTGGCTAGCCAGTTTTCTACAATTTTTTAGATTTTCCAGTTTAAATGTAGACTTATGGTTATTCCATCTAGCTTTAAAAATATCTTTAGTAGAATCCGTAATATGTTTTGCTTTGACCATGTATGTCTTTTTCTTTATCTTTGCAAATAATCCCTTTTGTATTTCAAAGTCCGTTAAGTGGGCATTGATCTTTGTTCCTACACTTACATTCCTTGTCAATGGTGTTGTTTTGTGCGTTGTTATTTAGATTTCTGGCATTTTGTTTTTATGCAATTTTCTAAGTTACAAGTACAGCTGTTACTCAGTTTGATTGAATTCCTATTGAAAATTTTGTTTAATTCTGAGCTCTTTGGAAAGTGTTTATCGATTAGTTTAAAAATATTTGTCCTATTTCGGTTTTTACTTCTAAGTTAAATGATGGGTTGAATCAGATAACGTTTCGATTTCTATTATTGTTTTTATTTGTTTGCTTGGTTGGGGTTTGTATTCTAAAATGTTTTTATGGCTAAATTTTTTTAACGCATCTTCATAATCTTTTTTCTTTTCATTAAATATTGCATTGTTTGACAATTTTTTATAGCCTGCGCTCTGTTCCTTTATTGATGTGTTTGATTATGCTTGTGGGAAGGTTAGATCTTGTGTTTACGTATTTTAAAGTTGCGTTTGCTTTCATATATGGAGAAACACTACCAGTTTGTATGTATGTATGTATGTATGTATGTATGTATGTATGTAAGTGTTACCCCGAGGTAACACTTACATACATACATACATCGTCAAAAACAAATTAATCATGCAATATAGAGAAACACAAGCTATATGCTATAAAGCCGAAGTGAAACGTTTATGGAGATATAAAAAGTGATGAACAATTTGATGCCGAAATAATGATGATTTTAGAAGAAGTATCAAACCACGAAAAAAATAAATCGAAAATTTGTTCATAATTTCCATATGACACTTGCAAAAGATCCATAAATCTAATCCGATAAACACGCTTAGTTTTAATCTCCTTCATATCGTTTTTAGGTTTTGTTAAACATTATTAATTTAGATTTAAAACTAATGAAATATTAATTTTAGAAAAATGGAAAATATTCTTTGTCGATTTTGTTAATTGAACAAATATGGCAGAAAATTCAGTTGTCATACAAGGAAGTGTTGAAATGTTCGCGATCCTCTCAAGAAGAGATTCTGTGAAGAATTCTGATCTTGTGCGATTTGATTAGATTTTAAATATCTGGGTCGGACAAGAATTTATGGCATTCCCTCGTATATATTATAAGAACATAAGAGATGTATTGTCATGATTTATTTTAATCATTTCAACCCTAAGCAAGACGGGGTGGCCACTAGTGCACAGAGGGTTACAGTAAAAGAACAGACTAGATGCAGGAGGTATTGGGGAACAGACAAAAGATGAAGAGAATTCAAGAAGATAGACGATGACAGTTGGCGTTGCGATTACATTTTTAGAGATGATAGCTAAAAGTGATGCAAATAAACGAATGAGAGTTCTGCAGGCGGGAATTGCGAGAAAATAAACTTTTGAAGTAGACGTGACTGTTACATTTAACTATTTCAAAAATAAAATGGTGGGACCTAAATGTCAATCTGGTAGCACGCTTAAATTCATGTGGACGAGCACAAAAGAAAAGATGCTCGGCAGAGCAGTTGCCATGAAACTATTTGTAGAAAAGACAGAAGGAAGCCACGTCATTTTCGGTGAGAAAATGACTGAAGTCGAGATGCCAAGACAGGACCTTGCAGATCCTTCTCTGGATTTTGTTGAGAACCTTGAGATGAATAGCAGAAGCCTCTGACCAGATTCGCAGGTGTTGTGACAAGTTAATATTCAATTTCCAAATAGATTTCGGTTGATATATTCTTGCGTGTTTTTCAATAGTGTAATTTGTCTAGACACAATATATAATTGTTCTAGAGCTGTGCATCAGCAAATTTGCATTAATTTCCTTTTTTTACTTTACAGGTTATCATTTTATAACAAAATGAATTAATTATTTGCAAGAAAACTTTATAAGCATCACAATAATTACTGTTATGGAATAAATTGCTCACAGTTGAATTTAGGAATCTTTTTATAAGCCTTTTTAAATCTTAATTAATTCGTGATTTCATATCTGATTTATTTCTCAATAAAATTTGTAGAAATTATTTAAAAAAAACTTTTGATATATTCATTAGAAATCCATGTAAAAATATCAATTTAGGTAATCAAAACAATGAAAAGATTTTTAATGGATCTGAAGCTATAGGGAGATGGTTAATGTTTATTTGATTCGGCCTTGTGTCATACATAACTGAACTCCCTACAGTTTACAGATTTATTCGTTATCATCATCAGAAAGTTGGAAATTGTTTGGTTGGTTGGTTGTGTGTATTTGTGGTAGAATAAAGTATACATTTTGCATGTTAAAATAAAAATTTATTAAATGAAAAGTATAACATAAGTTGTAGAAGTACATGTTTAATGAGAAAGTTAAGGGTATCAAGAGTTCATAGTAGTATGTGTGAATGTATGTTATCGTTGAGTAGGAATGTTGATTGAGAATAGAGAAAAATAAGTAAAAGGCATCAGCACACGAGAAAAAAGGAGAAAGAGAACCAACATGCGATGCGACCTTACATCCGGGTCGACTTGAAGTTTCTCCCGTTACATTTTAGTGTGTTGTCTCGCTGCTCCTATCTGACTGTCTGGCTGACACTGACCGAAGCCTTTTATAGTCATTCAGATTTTTTGCACTGGATCGCTAACTCTTTTTAATCTTGCAAATCGCTTCCATTGGTCAGAAAATCAATTTAACATCTACTTGCGAATCCGGTTTCGACTTTTTCTTTAAGCACATGATCAATTCTTTTTCTATCTGGCAAAACCAGGATTTTACACGTCATTGTGAATTTTTGTATAAGTGAAGAAGAAAGTTGCTTTTAATTCTTAGTTTCCTATCCACCACAGATCAAGTTTTTCAATTTTGAAAATTATTACGAAAAACGTTGAGCTCTATTTACACTTCACCAAAGTGATGTAGCTCACAGAAAAATAAACAAACGACTCGGATTACAGGACAGGAGAGTCGAGTTCGAATTATAGTTGTGTTCATTGCATTCACTTACGTTCTAAAACCCTTTCAAAAGATATGAATTCATCTGTTCCCACAGCTATCGGTAAATATCAGAGCAGACCGGTCCTTAGAGCATTGGTTGTCAACCAGTCTAGGAGAAGGTAAAACTCTAAATTCAAACCATCTTCTCATATGTAGGTCTTCTCTTTTTAAATTCTCAGAGGAGGGGCGGAGTAACATCAACATCCTCAAGAAACTGGCAAGCCATTGCACTATTCTCTCTTGAATGTCATCATGAATCCCATTTGTTAGATGGAGGGGAGTGGTAAACACAGCGGTGCAATATGCGCCGAATAAATAAATGAATGAATAAATAGATGAATAAATGAGTAAATAAATAAATGAATGAATGAATGAATGAATAATGAAACTTACACAAAACAGGCTGTCAATTTTTCTTTTATTTATAATCTGGCAAAACAATAAAAATATATCAATTTCCAGAGATTATTTTTTGTAAACATCTTCTAGCCAAACTAGCGTGATTCAACAAATATAGAAAAGGTCAGGTTGATTTTTTTTACCCTCATTCGTAAGTCATACAGATCGAAGCAACTACTTCTGTAACAAAAAGGAAGAAATACGAAAAGAAACATCTAATTAAAACTGACATCGTCTATGAGTAGTCGTGACAAATGTAGAATAACCTAAAAAATAATGAAATAAACACAGCGAAGCGTCTGATTGAGAAAGGAAGCGCTGACAGAGCTTTTCTTCTTTGTAATGTAAATGAAATCACATTTGCTGTCTATATATTGAGACTGGCAGTTTACAAATAATAATCAATGTATAAATTGATATCTTGCAAATACGAGGTCGTCCGAAAAATAATGAACGATTTTAGATTCACTTTTATTTCTACATAAATATATTGAAATTTAAGTATTTGGCTATATTTCTGAGATGAGGTAGTATTTACAGTATTTACATTATTCGGACTATTGTCCTCATCTTTGTTGCCATTTGTACGACGTTTCGGTCGTTGCACGATCCGGCCTTCTTCAGGTGCTAGAAATTTCGAACCGAACCCTATATTACAATCACTGGGGTATATGAATTCCATTCCTTGCGTAAAGCCTCGATTGGAAGTCATGAGTTATCTCCCTCTAATCCTGGAAGTTACTTCTTCACCACTGCTGTAGCCTGGTATTGAACTCACAATTCTAAGAGTCAAGTCAGGATCTAACATACGTCTATATCCACTGGGCCATGTGTCCTTAAGGACAACTGAATTT
Organism: Ascarosepion bandense; assembly: GCA_037127315.1. Classification (NCBI taxonomy): domain Eukaryota; kingdom Metazoa; phylum Mollusca; class Cephalopoda; order Sepiida; family Sepiidae; genus Ascarosepion; species Ascarosepion bandense. The sequence goes on along the minus strand of JBBBDQ010001454.1, from coordinate 1,275,615 downwards.
TTTGGACTTATAAACCTAATGTCCAGTAACCCTTTTTTACCAGAGTTCATGTTGCAATTTTTTCATGTTAATGATTTTCTCTCGTATTTCTGATGTTAATGGTTTTCTCCAGTATTTTTTACCAGAGCTCATATCTAGTATTTCTTATAATAAAGTTTTTCTCTAGTATTTTTTACCAAAAAAGGGTTACTGGGCATTAGGTTTATAAGTCCCAAAAATTCTGTTGTTCTTGTCAGTAGATATAAACGTTGGTTAGTTCCTGACTTGACTTGAGTTGTGAGTTCAGTACCAGGTTGAACAAGTAACTTGCAGAGTTAGAGGGAGATAACTCATGACTTCCAATCGAGGCTTTACACAAGGAATGGAGTTCATATACCCCAGTGATTGTAATAAAGGGTTCGGTTCGAAATTCTTAGCACCTGAAGAAGGCTGGAGCGTACAAGGGCTGAATCGTCGTACAAATGGCAACAAAGATGAGGACAATAGTCGGAATAATGTAAATACTACTATATATTGAAACTGTTTAAATCAGTCAAAATAAGAACCCTGACCATCTATGCATTTTTACCACCAAGTTAAAATGTTATTTATGCCTTTATCATGACACACCAATTGCGCAAGTATAATAATATATTAGAATATATTTTTATAATCATTTCACCCCAAACAAGGCAGGATTTATTACTGCTGCGCAGGAAAAAAAACAAGACACAGAAGTTTCTGAAGAAAGAAAAAGAAATAGAAGTAGAAGAAGGCAATTGATGTTGCATTTAAACTTTTGAAGATTGTAGCTCTCAGGGAAACAAGGATACAGAAGGGAGTTCCACACACTGGAAGTGAGAAAAAAGAAACGACGATGTGGAAGTGGCGGTTACATTTGATTATTTTGACGGTAAAAGGGGGAACCTGGATGGCAATCTAGTAACGCAAGTAAATTGATGTGGTTGGGGCACCAAGGAATGAAGTGCATCAGAGCAGAAACCTTAAAAATATTTGTAAAAAAGACAGAGAAGAACCACATCACGTCGGTGAGAAAGTAACTGAAGGCGAGCTGTGAAGTCAGGATCGATTACGCTGCAGATCTTCCTTTGGATTTTGTAGAGTACCTCGAGATGAATAGCAGGAGTATCCAACCAGATATGGCAACAGTTGTCAATACACGGATAAACTGTAAATTTATAAATGTGCAAGATGAGTTCTGGCCCGACAGAGTGACCTAACTTTACTAGCGGTAGATACAGCGTTCCACTCGAAGTCGGTTGAGAGAGTGAAGCCAAGGAGGCGCAGTGTGCTATTTTCTAGGATACTAACATCATCCATACTAATGATACGCAGGAAAGTTTCTCTAAGGAGAAGTTTCGTTTTGGAAGCATTAAAATTTACATTTCTTATCCCATTTCATCACAGATTGGAGGTCATTTTGAAGAGTAGTAGCGAGGTTAATTTGCCAACCTTGACAGTTTCTTATTGAGACGGTAGTAAATGGTGGTGTCATGTACATAGATGTTTATTTAGGAATCGATTACATCAGGAATGTCAATGAGGAATTTAAAAAAATGGCTTGTATCTAGGATAGAGCCCTGAGAGAGGCCCGCGTTCGTATGAAAGGATCTGGAAGCATTCCCGTTCAAAACGGTCTTCATTTCACGATTTGATAGGAACGGTCGGATTAAATTGAACAATTGTCCAGAAATACCGTAACCTTATAGCTTGCAGAGAGAGCCAGCATTGCAAACCCTTTCAAATGCTTTAGAGATATCTACAGCAACAGCACGGGCTTCACCGTTCTTATCTTGTGTTATATATCGCCTGTTATATATATTCAGTAATGGCGAAGCGGAAGCCATATTGTCTGTCAGAGAGTAGGCTGTGAAATATGAGATGCTGAACTATTTTAGCATTGATAATAGCATCGAACACTTAGCCAAAAAGCGGTAAGAGGCTAATCAGTTAATTAATTGCCATTCTTGATACATGCTTGGATGATCATGTTTCGAAAGAGACATGACTAATTGGCCAGAATATTTTCCTGCAGTAGGTTGTCATTACTTTCTGCGGTAGGCTGGTTTCCAAACAAGGCTATAGAACCCATTCTGTCCTTCGATTTTAACCCATATTTGGAGGGAGAAGCGACGGATTAATACATTTCCCTATAGGTTTTGACCGTATGTGAATGCAACAAATTAAACTGGAATTCGAACTCGGCTGTCCGATTTCTAGTTTCGAGCCTATATTCACTGCACCACAACGCACATCCTTAAGAGGCAAAAAGGGCGATCATAAGAGGGGTCAGAGGGCTGCCCAAATAATGTAAAACACAATCTACGTAGGAGGACTTCCAACAAGTAGGAAAGCAGGAAGCAGTGAGTGTATTCTAAAATAGGGTATTATTTTCAAAACAACCTAACATTACAAACAAATGTGACTTGCCTAGATTAGGTGGAACGCATTCAGACGTTCTGTAATTAAATTTGTCGCTGATATTTGATCTATATCCTTAATTTATATTCTATATTGACAAGAATTAAAAATAAAGATAGAAAAAAATCAAAAAATTAAACATATTTCACGAAAATCTCAGAATTAATTTACTCGTAAGAAATAAAGCAAAATAAAACAAAGATGAGGACAATAGTCCGAATAATGTAAATACTGTAAATACTACCTTTGATTATTTTGACGGTAAAATTTTATATTAACTTTTGTTCTCCATTCTTTGATTGTAAATTTTTCACCGCGCACACATTACGGTCATATCACGTTGAATACACCAGTTCCCGCTCCATCACCGAAGTTAAGCAATGTTGAGCTTGGTCAGTTCTTAGATGGGTGACAGCTTGGAAATACCAGGTGCTGAAAGCGTTTATGGACGGATGTGCGTTGTGGGTAGATGTCGGCTTGGAAAGGGAAATCTGTGAGCCGAGTACCCATTTCAGTCGAACACTCTGCATTCACTTGTTCTGTATCTGTCTTTGAATCTATTCTTAAAGAATCTGACATATTTATCTAATACAAGAACATGTGAAGAATTTCCAATAGACAGACATACATACACAATTATGAATACGCATTACCATCCGATGCCCGCTTAGACATACAAGAATCTTCACAAACTTACATCTACAGTTTTAATTGCTAGTGACACGGGACTGACCAATGAAAATTGATCCAAACTAAATCGAAAATATCGGAGTTTATTTCGTTTTGTTTGTTTTCTCTCAAACTGACGATAAATAAAATTCAATAAAATTGACACATTAGATTATATGTTTCCTATTTGTGCTATATGATTTTTAACACACACACACACACACATATATATATATATATATATATATATATAAAGCATATATTTTCTTAAATATAACAGACAGTGAATGTCTATAATGTTTAATTATGAGCCGTTCTAAACTTCTTATTTTAGTTTTAATATTTGATGAAAATAAAGACAAAAATTGTCCATTTGAATATATTTTATTACGCTGGTCATTGAGCTATGTTTTCGGCTCACATGAGCTATCATCAGAGTGATTGTATGAATATTAACACAAAGATATTCACCATAAAAGATTATATTCTCTCATGCTCGCATAGAAGATTGCTTTGCGACGATAAGGGTCAAGGAATAGCAGACACAAGTCGTAAATTCGTGATTCGTCATACCACGTTAGAGACCAAAATTATAACAAGAGAAGCAAACTCTAAATACTATATAATGTGTTGTGACTAGTTTGAAATGTGATTTTATTGAGTGTAGGTTGCTTTGCTTTAATGTAGATGGCCTCCAATGATTGAAGTTTTTTTTTTTACTTTGTGTATATGTGATTATTGTTGTGTTATCGACTAATATCTGTCCAAGATTACATACATGGCTGACTTTTTCAAAGAAATCTTGCTTTAGAGTCGGTCATGATAAAACATAATGTACATTCATTGTTTGTGTTTAAATAGTTATCTGCTGCCTTTAATACACTAAATATATATATATACATATATATATATGTGTGTGTGTGTGTGTGTGTGTGTGTGTGTGTGTGTGTGTGTGTGTGAATATTCTCAGATAGAGTATATTTGTAAAAGTGACAAAAAGAATAAAAGAGAAGAAAAAATATAATTCGCCGATGTTGTCTCTGTTGGCTTGGAAAAGTAGTACTTCTTTCAGGAAAGGTGTTGTATACCTACCTTTATCAAATAATGAAAATGTTACTATCCCCTTGAATACGTGGAGAAGGACCCAGATGGGGCTCCACCGAAGGGTAGAGTCTCGTCTGGGGTGAATAGACAAGAGCCCGACCCAGTCTTAAGCTGGGTCTACGGAATATTTTTGGCTGAGCTTTAGGGCTCGAAATCCCCACTTTTATTGACCTTATGTCGCATCTGCCTTGGTTGGGAGGTGGTAAATACCGAGTGATTACACGTAATCCAAACTCTCACGTGGTGGACTCTCTGCCTCCGAGTGGAGAGGGACCGAGACGGAGCTCCGCTGAATGGTATAGTCTCATCTGGAGTAAATAGACAAGAGCTCGACCAAGGCTTAAGCTGTGTCTACCGGATATTTTTGGCTGTCGTAGCATGTTCGTCGAAGCGTAAGGAGTAAACTTCAGAGCTGCGTAAATTGTGATGGACAAAAGTTTGCAAGCCTGCATTGATAAAATTTAAGCGCTTTTGTGCAGAATAAAATTTAATTGTCAATGTAATAATTGTATTAGTGATAATAAAACACTAAAATACTCACAGCCAACTCCACCCAGTTTTATAAACATCCTTATATGCAACACAGGTATATTAGCAGCTTCTTTTTATAAAAAAGATATAAGATTTTCTAATAAAGTAAGCAAAACAACGAATGAAGCAAATGTGTCAAGTCTGTATTTGGAAACTAAATAAAACCTTTACTAAAATAAAATTACTACTTAATAATATTGCATAATAAACAAAACCTACCCTTGAAAATCGCTAAAGTATTTACTGAAAGCGTTCAGGATAATAAGTACTATGAGTCGTTCTTTAACGCTATCCTTAGAAAAGATTCTGGATACTTAAAAGATGTTCTGTTTTGTCGTTATTTTTTTAATTATTAAACAGGATATATTTTTTTACATCTACTTGCCTGAATAAACGAGACATTTTGTTAGGAAAAATAGAGCATCTACCCAAATATAAATCCATTAAAAATGATGTTTAAAGATATAAATTAAAAATATGTCAGATTTAATCCATTTCATAATGGATTTTGTAAAATTTTATAAATAAATTGTCTTTGTTTATATTAGGATACGAAAACAGCAGATATAAATATTTTGAAAAACGGGAAAGATGTGCCTTCTAAGCACTATTTCGACGTTGTCGCGAGATCTAATGGCAGTTCCTCTAGGAGACGAAGATTCGAATCTTGACAGCGGATGCATATTTTTCTAACAAATATTTCTCGCTTATTCAAGCCACTAGATGTAAATAAATATACTGTTCAATAATAATAAAAATAAGACATCTACTCAAATATGAGTATCCATACAAAATATCTAAACAAATAAAATTATATATATATATATATATATATATATATATATATATATATATATATAAGATGTTTCATATTAACGTATAAGTAGATAAAACAGAAACAGTATTATTCATGTAATTTTAATGATTTTACAATTGGATCATGTTATTTCAATAATGTTATGGGTCGTCTAAATTTTTCATTAACTATATAATTAGAAAAGTCATTATTAATAAGAACTTTTAATTTTTAGTCAGAAGAGTAATTTATTTTTCGTAGAAGAGTTAATTTTTGCACGGTTCATTCTATCTATCTATCTAAATATATATATATTAGTCATCCACATACAAGCCCGTTTCGCTGTATCACAGCTCATCAGTGTGGCTAGACATATCCACTTGCTTCTGGATGGTCTATTAAAAATACTTTTATAAACTTTATGGGAAGGTTCCTCTCACAAAAACAAAGAAAAATGTTCATATATACATATGTTCGCAAATCCTTCTTTTAAAGATAGTTTAATGTTAAAATGTAAACTATGTTAGATTTGTCATTTCTGTACCTTGTGGCTAGTTTGTCTTCAATGTTTAACGTGTGTAGTAATCAGAAGTGTTCCGTTAACAATCCCAGGATATTCATATTGTGAGCAAGCAGATATGATTTTGGCATACACCCGCGTTTATGGTAATGAACATTAGCCTGCAACACTTTGCGTTTCCAGACCAAAGGTAACCGTGTTAACCAAAACTTTCTGCAATTTATTATCAGTCAGGAAACTATGACAAAAATAACAAGTGTTGAGGTTAATTCTTATTGATCAAATATGTGTCGCCTAACGTACCTAACGTACTGTCTATGTTATTCTTTCATTTTTTTCCTCGGTCTCTGAAGAAGCTTTAATAAATATGAAACATGTTAGATTGAGATAAGTTTCCTATTTTGTTTTTTTAACTTTATTCTATCACACATATATATATATATATATATATATATTATGATATATACATTTCAGTTAAGTGCCATACGTGATACACGCTTTGGGCGATCATGTCGTGAAAGAGACATGACTGACTGGGCAGAAGATTATCCCGCAGTAGGTTGCCATTCCTTTCTACGGTAGACTGGTTGCCGACCAAGGCTATAAAAACCAATCTGTCCTATTATTTAACCCATAACTGGAGGGAAGAGACGAATTAATACCTTTCCTTGCGTAAGTGAATACAAGGAATTCAACTGGAATTCGAACTCTGCTCCCCGATTTGTCGTTCCGAGTGGATATCTACTGCACCAGAACATACATTTCAGCATATCATAAAAATCTTAGCCAGCTGAATAACAAAGAGGAAAAATTTTTTTTTCAATTTAAAAATATTAAACTAAAAATGTCATATTTATCACTATCACACCTTTCATACCATTTATATAGCATTTACGTTTATATTTCTACCTGCAAGAATATTAGTTCAACTGATGAAATCCTTTTTAAACGTCGAAACACATTACACTGAATTTTTCCAGCTTTGTCACTCAATTTTCAAATTTATCACTCAATTTATGTCATTCAATGATTTACAGATACCGAATAGCAAATCGGGACGAGAAGTTATACTTGCAGTCTCCGAAATATAGTTTCCTAGCAATTGTGAATTAAAAACAAACTAAAATTGTTTGTGGAAACGATTGCGTCTTTTTTCATCTTGTGATGTTTAATTCATTACGACTGGAACATAATGCTGTAAAAAGGATTATGAAATAACTCGTGGCTACATGAAATAGGTTTTAAACTAACATAAGAAACCAATTACGGCAGCAACAATATCGAACACACGTGTAACGCTTAGAAATTGGTGAATCTTCTCTGTCTTTTCTTACACATTCAATATTATTCAGAAACATGATCATCTTCTGCGTATAATTGATGTTGTTAACGCAATATTTAGGCCAGTGGTTGCTAAATGGAGCAACACGCTACATAGGTGCGGAGAAAGAAGATAGCAGGTGGGTCAGAATGAGTGAAAGACAGTAAAAAATTTAAAAACAGATTTTAAAAATCATACACGAAAACTTAAAACGTCAAAAATAACTTTTAATTGCATGCGTAAATCACAGTATGAATAGTTATAAATAATTATTGACCGATTTCATCATTGTGCTATTTTTGCATTTGATCAAGTATTAAGAATATAGTAACTAAGGTCAACAAATTAGAGAAGAGAGTAATCAATGATATTGTACAGACTGTGAACCCGCGGTTATCTCCCTTTAAACCTCTCACTGTTTTCTTTATTTTTAAAAGTATTTTTCATGACTTGAAATTTGTTGAGACGTAAGTAAATTTTTAATCTGAAAATGTGGTCCAGAGGAAAAAAAGTTTGGAAACCACTGGTTTAGGCTGATTCATTCATCAGCCTTCATGAAGTTCTGACTGTAATAAAAGAAAGAAAGAAAGAAAGAAAGAAAGAAAGAAGAAATTTTCTCCGAACAAAATCTAAAATGTTGACGAAAAATGTTAACACTGAACTAATTTCTTTTCACATCTTCTACACAGATTAATCCACAAAACAACATAGGATACTTAAAGGATCCTTCTCGGTGTTATTAACACTATATTTAATATCCATTCGTGTCATTTTTTTTTTCTAAACAAATTATTTTCATTATAATTGCTATGCGTATCTAAACAGAGAAAAAATATGATTGGTTGCGGTTGGTATAATTTAGTCAAAGAGTTAAAGTGTCATAAGTTATAAACACCTGGGAAATCAAGTCTACTTCGATCCATGATAAGCACGTCTTTCCTTTTCTCATCTTATCGCTATTAACTATATTTTTTACATTTTGCGCAAGAATTTAGATTTTTGTAGGGAACAATTTTTTTAAAACGTTCCGTCTCTGTGGACTGGCCTTGAACATTTTTGACGTTCTCGCTGTGGCACATTTAGTACTAAAAGAGACTATAATATTCCCACACCATGCTCTTTCGAGACATGATCACCCAAAGTGTGTATCACGTATGGCACTTAACCGACTGATATTGTCTTTATTCTATTTTAGTACTAAATATGATACCGCGAGAACGTCACAATTCTTCAATTATCGCTTCAGTAACGCGGGTAGTGCGTCTGACTCCGACGCTGCCAATCATCAGACAGATGAAGATAAGATGATGATCCAGATAATTCAAGATAAGATAGAACATGTTTTACACACACACACACACACACACACACACACACACACACACACACGCTCGCGCATGTACGCGCACACACACACGCACACGCACACACACACAGGCATACATAAACATAATATATAATTTAGAAATTAAATGCAACGTCAATAATCATCTTTCAGCTTCTTGATCAGTCTGTCAGTTAAATGTCATACGTGATGCACGATTATGCGGACATGTCTCTTTCGATCCAGGACTCAGAAAGAAGAATATTTTCCCACAGTAGGTTACCAATGCTTTCTGCGATAGACTAGTTGTCAACCAAGGCTAAAGAACCAAATCTGACCCGCTATTTAACCCATATCTGGAGGGAGAAAAAAGACGCTGCGAGTAAGCGAATGCAATGAATTCAACTGGAATTCGAACTCGGATCTACGGATTTCCCATTATACAACACAACATCCCTTCATCTCATTACTAGATGCTAATTAATTTTCTACAGAGAGACATAATATACTCAACAGTATTAGTTTATCTCAGCATGTCATAGAGATACTTGTTCTTTCTCTGTTTATGTGTGGTGTCTCTTCAGGGCATAGGCGAAAATGCCCCTCCACATCTTCTTAACCTTGTAGCTATTAGTAACTTTTGTCTTGTTATTTCTTGTAAGATTTATTACTCTGTCATCTATTTGCTTAAGTCCATCAAGTATGTATCTCTTCCCTCTATCCATCATGTGAGAATCAGATTTTCGGAGCCTTATTTCTTCGTTACATGTCTCAGAAGGAATCTTTTCCTGATTTTAAGTATAAGTTACCTTTCTCACAATATTCTGCTTAGCATCTGGAATGTGTCCTTGGATATACCAATATGCCTTAAGATCTCTGTGTCGCATCTTCCGCCCTCTGTTAGATCACTTCCCTGGTATTTAAATTTCTGTACCTGCATGATCTTAGTATCCCCGATCTGTAATTTTCTTATATACAGAGAATGTGTCGAACCGACTCGTGTAGTCGAACACGGATCTCCAGACAACAAAAGTAACCGTTGAATGAATTGTGCTCCTGGAATCATGTGACCACAGATATTTAGTTTATAAAGCACTCTGACAGAAGTCTGAGTGTATTCTGTGCTTTGTGTCATTGAAAAGATTGTTTCTGAGTGAATTACTCGAGAGAATTACTCCAAGAGTATTATTGTGTATTATTCGAAGGATTCGTTTAGTAATTTGATTTTACGCGAAAATACCAAAATATTATATATTCGCTAGAAGCGAGTTACCAAGTTTTCTTCGTTATAAACTTGGCAACGAAGATCTTGTTCTGAACTTTCACGAGGACTACAGAGAAAAATACGTATCCTACACGTAGTAATTGAAATATTCAACAGAATACAAGGACAATAAACAAACTTAAATCAATAATGTTTCAAATGTTGGCGCTGCAGAGGCAACAGCAAGAACTACAGTCAAATAACCTGAATAACCTGAAATAACCAGACGAGATAAATTTTGAGGAAACTAGGAATATTATGAAAATTTTCTGAGATAGAACCTCATTATTTAATGCCCAGTGGAATTGTCTAAACCTAATAAAGTGTGACGATGACGGTTTTGTCGCCTATGCAAGAGTTGAAAATGTGAGAATTTTTTAGTTCCGACTCATTTAAATGTGATATTTGCTCAGGGTTTAACTTCAAATAAGGACACGAACATAAGATCCAGGATTCTAACGAAAAGAGAAATCGATTCAAAATTATTATTAATTTTTGTTGTTGTTTGTTTGTTTTTTGTTTTTTTAATCGTTTCACCCCAAGCAAGGCGGTACCGTCACTGGTACGCAGGGGGCTACATAAGTGATGAATAAAAGTTTAAGCAGAAGGAGAGCGAAGAGAAAAACGAACCGGTTACAGGGGGTGGGGTCAGAAAAAGTGTGACAGAGGGATGGGAATATCAGTGTGATGACAGTTGCGAGGGGTAGAGAGAGAGAAAGGAAAAGAACAAGATACACGAGGTGATGGGGGAAAGGACGAGAGAAGAACTAGAATCAAGTAGACAAGAGATGGAAATTGACATTACATGTAAATTGCGCAGAATATTCATGGTCGGAATCTCTGCCTTCGGGCAGAGAATAATAACCCAGTCGAGTCTCCGCCGAAGGGTAGAGTCTCATCTGGGGAAAATTAAACAATTAATCTTTGCCCGGGCTATATAGCCCGGGTTGCCCACATAAAAAGGCCTTGTGCCACATTTCGTCTTAAGTTGGAAAGCATCTAAATACTATTCTGTGTTCTGCAGAATATTCATTGTCGGACTCTGTGCCTTCGGGCGGAAAGTAACCCAGTCGAGAGTCCGCCGAAGGGTAGAGTCTCGTTTGGGGAAAATTAGAAAATAAATTTTTGCCAAGGCTTTAGGCTTGTGTCACATTCCGCCTCGGTGAGGGAGATAAATGAACATCTCATTACAGTGTTGTGCGTAATTGAAGAGATTGTTTCTAAGTGAATTACTTGAGTAAATTATTCCGAGAGCATTACTGTATATTATTCGAAGGTTTTGTTTAGAATGTTGACTTTCTGCGAAGATAACGAAATATTATAACTCGCTAATAGCAAGTTAGCAAATGTCCTCTCCAGAATAACGTTACGAAAACTAACGTTATAAAAAAATGCATTTTGGGCTCCTGTTTTTGTTGTTGACCATGCATTCAGTTTTCTTTCCTTCATTACCATCTGTAGACTGTCTTGTAGATTCTTTTCAATCACTGCTATCAGCACTGTCATCTGCGTATCTTATATTGTTAAGATTGTGATCGCCAACGACATATCCTGGCAGAATTTCTAGTTCAATTTAATACGTTCACAGGGTTTTTTTTCTGTGTCATATTTCTTTTATGATTTTCTGACTTGAAAGGTGAAAACATATTTTTAAAAACCTTACCAGTTAGCCACATATGATTATCTTTAGGGTGAACGGCAGTAAGAATCAGATCAGCTTTGTGTTCTGCCGCCCTTCCGAAGTTGTGTCCCGAAAGCCTTGTTCATTTTTTTCTCATTTTCTTTGCAATCAGTAATTCGAGAAGTCAGAACTCATTACCTCCAGAAACCTACCACGAAACTTAGATGTTCATCTTGCTCACAGGCAGATAGTGTTGCAACAACCACAGAATATTAACTCATTAGCCCACCATAAATCTGGTATAATAATGAAAACCCCTGTATTAATTAAAGGTTTCAACAAATTTGTTATTAATTATAGGTTTACGAAAAACTAATTGTAATCGCTCATACTATAATTCCATCCCAGAATATATCCTTAGTTAGGTTTTGTTATATCCAGTCTATAAGTTAGGGCAGTTGATACGCACGTGTATAAAATGAAATAGTCTAGAACATAGCCTGTTAGAAATTAATCGTATAGTCATACGGTTCATTTCCCCATGTATACAGGGTGCCACAAAAGTATCGCCTATTTTTTTCAAGCTGAGCTGGATACAACGATGTGGAGTAATTGAGAGGCCATCACGATAATTGGACATAACACCTCTAAACTTTTTTCATGTTGGGTGTAATAAAGGACGTTGCTTACAGGTTCAAATCGAGAACGACTCCTTAATTAAAAAGCGACACTTGAAATATTTTCTTAAATTAATCTAGAAATGTGTCAAATAGTTTGTAGAAGTGTTTCTGATTGGGTTCAGCCATTGTGTTGAACAAGACGAAAGCTTGTTGATCATTTTACATAGTTTGTTGTTCATTTGATGTAACCTAACGTTTAAAATTTCTTAAACGATTGTCATTTATTTTTTTTCTTCAGTAAAATTAATAACTAAAACAAGAAGTTAATTTTGCCACATCTGAATGACTATGTCCACAGATGACAATCAGATATACTATGGATCATGCAGTGCCACATATCCACGGGGATTTCTTGTCTTGTATTCTACTGAGTTCATCTTTATTCCGTCTGCTTGATTTATGGATTAAATTAAAATAACTTCCGGATACCTATTGACTTGGTAGAAAATGATTGAACAGTAAACGTGTTTTAAGTAAGATCAACAATTATTACTAGTTTGTAGACTGCATCCCAGAAATTTAAATACATTTGGAGTGTTCTGACAGAGCGTGACACTGAGATCTGAAGGTGACATTGCCAAGGGCATATTCCAAAAGGTAAGCAGATTATTGAGTGACAGAAAGATTTCATTGGAAACAAAGAACAAAGTACTAGACAGTTATATGATATCTGCCCTCTTATACGGCAGCGAATGCTGGACAATATTCTCAAAGATGAAGGAGAGGCTCGAGCCAACAGAAATATGGTTCTACAGAAGGATGCTTGACCGAACGTGTCAGCAAAGATAAGGTCTTGGAGAGCATGAAAGCGAAAATGAAATTTATACTTAGCATCAGGAAGAGACAGCTAAGGCTTCTAGGACACGTAATGAGAAGGGGGGCCTTAGAGAATTTGATACTTACAGGACGAATAGAGGGAAAGAGTGACAGGAGAAAGTAACACGAGAGATACTTGATGGGCTTGAGCAAGTGGATAGCGGTGCGAGGTTTAAGGGAAGATACCAAAAGAAAATGTGTTAAGAGCGACAAGGGATAGGGGTAAGTGGAGGTCCCTAATCGCTTACTTCATTAAAGGACATGGTACATAAAACGAAGACACTGAAGCCATCAGATAATATTCTTATTAAGAGAAACAACCGTTGATATTAACAATAAGAGGGTGCATAAACTGACTGATGTGGATATAGTTTAGGCTAGGAGATATTACTCGTCAAGATATGAAGTAGGCTTAAACCAGTCATACCCTGGGTATTTTTATAGACTAAGCTAAACTATCAGTCATATTTTCGGTTTTACCAGGCTTTATCACTCGGCTCTTGAGCATGTTTCTCTGTGCTTCAACAGAGAATTATTATTATTATTAGGTAACCCTTCACATAAGCGGTCTAAAATAAGATCAAGGTTTTACTTTATTTAATTTTTTTCCTTTTGTGTAAAATACATTTTCTTTCTATATCTTTAAATCAACAGTTCATAACCATTTAAATCTCTTTTGATCCATGACTAACTATACAGAATATTTTCCCGCAGTAGGTTGCTATTTATTTATGTGGTAAACTAGTTGCCAATCACGGCTATATAACCAAATCTGTACTGCTATACAACCCATAACTGGAGGGAGAAGAGATGGATTAATATCTTTCCCAAACATTATTTGCGCGTAAGTGAATCAAACTGGATTTCGAACTCGGCTTTCCGATTTCTCATTCCGAGTCCATATCCATTTCACCACAACGCACAAAACTAAATTATACCCAGGTATATTTTGGAAGGAGGTTAATATTGGCTGCTACACCGGTATTAACTATAGTAATTAATATAAAATCCGATAATTAATTGTAGGCTTCTCATTAATGCCCACCTTCCTAAAAATGAGTCAGTGGCCGTCAAGAGGTCAAGTAGAAACTCTGAATACTCTGAATAATTCTTGATTAACAACACTAGGAAGAAGAAAATTGTATTCTTTATTTGTAGCAGCATCGCAGAGGCGCCAGGATTCTTGCAGTTTTCGACATTAAAGACTAAGGTTTTTAAATAATGAATATAATGTGATCATTTTTAAATTAATAAAAATTATAGTATTTGTAACTTTAAATATATAATTATAACAATAATAATAATCAGAAGAAGAAGAAAGAGAAGAAGAAAAATAAAATAATAAAAGAAGGCAGTAAATACAAACATGATTTACATTTAGTAGATTCTGTAGAAAAGCAAAACAGAAGCCAAGAACAAACTGTTGCGGCAAAAAATATGAAAATGAAACCAAAGATAAAGCTCTTGAACAGATAAAACAACGCTGGTAAGACAAACCTGTGCATGGCCAATATCCAGAACGTGACAATAAATCCAATGTTGATAAAGTTAATATTCATCGATGGTTACGTGCATCTGGATTAAAGTCTGAGACTTTTCACTTTCAGGCAAATATTATACATAATAAAGTGGATCCAAAATGCAGGTTCTGTGATAAACACCAAGAAACAATAGACCATCTAATCTCAGGATGTTCTGTACTTGTCCCAAATGAATATAAAAATGGTCACGATAGAGTGGGGCAATATTTACATTGGACAAAGTGCAAACACTATGGAAAATATGTAAACAAACACTGGTATGAACATCACCCAGCACCGGTTACAGAAATATAGGATGTCACCATTCTATGGGATTACACCATCTACACAGACAGAAAAAATGAAGCAAATAGGCCGGACATTATTGTTAAAAAGTCAGAAAGAAAACACTTGCCTAATAATTGATATGGCTTGCCTAGCGGATTGTAACATAGCAACCAAGGAATTCGAAAAACTGTCAAAATATAGAGACCTGAAAATCGAAATAGAAAAAATGTGAAAATTGAAAACAAGAGTTGTGCCAGTGATAGTATGTGCACTTGGAATGATAAAAATGGAACAAAGCAACACAGTGAAAGAATCCTTGGAAACCCTAGCTTAAGAGATATACAAAAAATTGTCTTGTGAAGTACAACCCACACACTAAGAAGAACTTTGTCTATGTAACGCTAGGGATGTTAGAGGAGATTTTAAAAAAACATGAAATGGGGCTATAACAACACACCACGACCTGCCTTAGGTCTTCCAGCAGTCTTGGTAGGTAGTGCCACTAAAGCAGAAATGGAAATATGATGAAAAATGACAACACAGTCATAATAATAATAATAATAATAGAGTTAGCCAATATGTGCACTCGAAAATTTGTACCATTTATGAGAAGAAATCTGCAAAAACACTGGTATGGATATCACCCAGACCCGATTACAGAGAATCGGACCTGTAACTATTTTATCAAACTTGACAACACACACGGATAGAACAATCAAAGCTAATCGTCCAGATATCGTGATTAAAGGCCACAAGAAGAGAATGGGCTTTGTTCTTGCCATGCCAATCGAATTACTGTCATGCCAATCCCCGCAGAGTGTAATGTATCTTTGAAGATCTTCAAAAGCTATCAAAATAAAAAGGATCTTGAACTGGAAATCTAAAAATTTTAGTTGTAGTTGAAGACCTCGGATTGATTGTAAAAAGATTCCTATAGACTCATTGAAAGGATTCCTCGATGCCCATGCCTTAAAGAAATACAAAACAAAAGTACAGATTACATATTAGAAAGAGCTTTATCTATGTAAAATGTGTGCGATCTTAGTTTTTGTTTTTACTTTTTTGCATAAATGATCAGTGGATTATGTCATGAAATCATTTCTGACATTGGTTTCTAGTTGGGGTCTGGAAGGAAGTGTACAAAGGAAATAATAATAATAATAATAATAATAATAATAATAATAATAAGAGAATCAATGATTAATGTTCGTAGAAATTCTTTCATTCTTTTAATACTGTCCCATAAGACATTATCACTAATATTATATTTTTATTGGTGTCTTTGCGACATGCTAATTGGCTTTGTTTCTTATCACAGCTTTCAGGGACAAATCGGAAATAACATCCAAATAGAAGTAAATATATATTTCAAACTTCGAGAGTCCAGCTCTTGTGGTTGTCGTAGATCATTGAAGATTATTCGGAATATAAATCAAATCTTAAACTAGTAATGAAGTTACCCCGCCTGATTATTTTTTATTATTATTTAATCTGTAGAATCTTTGTCACTTCCAGTATTGGTAAATTAAAATCTGTCCTAAATGAACCATTTAATGCTGGAACATATATAGATGATAATGAATAACTGACAAAGAGAGATTTCTAAGTTCCATGAAGTATGTCACAAATAAAAGTTGAAACTGCTGAGTAACCTAAGCATATTTTAGAATGATTTTCTACAGTATAATAAAAACCGTTTATATATATATATATATATATATATATATATATGCACACACACACACACACACATATGTGTGTGTGTGTGTGTGTGTGTGTGTGTGTGTGTGTGTGTGTGTGTGTGTGTGTGTGTGCATATATATATATATATATATATAAACGGTTTTTATTATACTGTAGAAAATCATTCTAAAATATGCTTAGGTTACTCAGCATATATATATATTACGGAAATTAACGAATTTTAATTTATAAACAACCGAGAATTTGAAATGAATTGTTTGAACATTATTTTTTTATCGATACTCGTATTAAATAGATATTCTGTTTTTAATTAAACACTATTATATATTTATATCTACTGGCCTGATTATTTACGATAAATTGTTATTACGAAAATGTGTGCCATTCGGCACGATTCGAACATGCGCCCCCTATCTACATAGGGGAAACTACCATTTAATCTGGCAACGTCTGATCATTAAAAATATTATCGATCAAAAATAATGTTCAAACAATTCATTTTATATTTATATATATATATATATATATATATATATATATATATATATACTAGTGTACTAAACTGTTACATGATGTCCGCCTGTATGGCAGTGGGTACTGAACAATCTCCTCAAGAATGAAAAAGAAACTTGAAACAACAGAAATGTGGTTCTACAGAAGGACGCTGAGGATACCATGGGTCATATATTTGAGCAACGACAAAGTTTATGAAAAAATGCAAACAAAATAGAAACTTATACTAAACATCAAGAAAAGAGAATTGAGGTTTTCAGAATATAATGAGGAAAAAGGGCTTGGAAAATTTGATACTCATAGGGCAGACTGAATAGAGACAGAGGAAAATAATTAATAACATACTTATAAAGCTTGAGTAAATTGATGGCGAAAAAGGTTTTAGTTTCTCCTAAATCCGGTTCCGCCATCAATTTAACAAAAAGACAAACGTTAGTAAGAGCTGCAAGGAACAAGTAGTTGTGGAGAGCTATAATCACCTATGTTCTGAGGGGACATGGTGCATAAAAGAAGAAGCTGCAAGAGATATGATGTCGTAGACAAGGCAATTTTTATTAACGTGGCTATAAGGCTTTAAAACGGTAAAAAAAAGCACCAAAATATCGAGTCAGTAGACTGTGGCCGTCTTAATACTCAAGAGGTAATGAATCAGAATCAGACGGCTCAAAATGAACAAAAAATTACACGAAATTAGACTAAATTCGTTACACCTGATTTCACTCTTTGTTTTTTCATCAGACACTGTTTAATCACAGTTTTGTTATTTATTGGCTTGTGATTCTATTTATTTATTTTTATTAGCATTTAATGTCACTTGCAGAGGTAATGAATGTGAGTTCAAAATGCTGCACTATTAACGATTTTAATCATGGACGAACAAGTAAACGAACCTAATAGGCAATAAAATTAAACGGGATGTTTTATGACCTAAAAGAAAGCCGAGAGAAACTAATATGACGGAAAATAACAAGATTAAATCTGTAAACAAAACGTCGTATGTACGAAAAAGACACAGCGTCGTAACTACACATGGTAAATGTTCAGAGGAACTCCATTCATTGCTTGACACCTTTACAGCTAAGACTCACAATGCTACATACACGGAGTCTAATTACGTTCATTTCCTCCATATTTCAAATCTACAGCTACTTTCTGGAAGAGGCTTTCTCGTGAATGTCTACCTGAACTCTATCATCTTAAAAACTATAAGTAAAGAGTCAATGGCTATTTCTTTCGTACAATCCTAATTTTAATTCCTACCACCTCTCTTTTCATTCATATTACACATCTATCTATAACACTATCTTGAACCGCCTTCGAGTCTTGTACTTGGCGAACTTCGGTATAAAAATGTAGTAATATCATGTATATTGGTCAATATTCTTTCGCTCGTTACCTACCTGGACTGTACGGAATGATACCTACACGTCTCAGAACATGTGGAGATGACAATATCAAGCTTCCGTTTAAATTACAGAGACACGTTTGCATTCCGCATTAAAAATTTTATTTAATAGCCCTAAATAAATTATTTTTTGTAAATGTCGGAATATATCGTCCACATAAAGTTATTCCGTAAAGACTAATTCAGTGCCATTTTTGTCATAGAACCGTCTAGGTTTCAAATTTACAGAGGAGAGCAGAAAAGAAAAGTAAGATGGATTACTTTTGCAAAAGAAATATAATTTTTTACGATATTCTTAAAATACAAGATAGGTTTTTTTTTCAAAAGAAATATAGTTGCTTACGGTTTGCTTTAAATACGAAATAGGTTTTTTATATATATATAGTTTCTTACGATATACTTCAAATACAAAATAGTTGTTTTTTCACAAGAAATATAGTTTCTTAAGATATACTTCAAATACAAAATAGTTGTTTTTTCAAAAGAAATATGGTTTCTTACGATATTCTTAAAATACAAAATAGGTGTTTTTTTCAAAAGAAATATAATTTCTTATGATATACTTTAAATGCAAAATGGGTGTTTTTCAAAAGAAATATAGTTTCTTGCAATATTCTTAAAATACAAAATAGATTTTTTTCAAAAGAAATATGGTTTCTTGCAATATTCTAAAAATACAAAATAGGTGTTTTTTTATTAACTCCAGATCAATTTATTTATAGACAAAACACTAAAATGTAGGCAATACTTTCATTTATTTTGTATAATTGAAACATGAATTACTTTGTTTTCTGCTTGAAAACCTCATTTACATATGGTATTTCAATTTCTCCTACTTCAAATGACTATTCATTAGTAGCAGCTGGTGGTCCAAATTGGTTTGGCTCAATACTCCATCATTCTCCGTTGTATTCCATTTGTTTTTAATTCCACCGTAATATAATATTCCGGCTTGTTTACATTTTTGTTTTTACCAGGTTTTATCACTCGGCTCTTGAGTATGTTTCTCTGCTTCAACAGAGAAGTATTATTCTTATTAGGTAACCCTTCACATAAGCGGTCTAAAATAAGGCCAAAGTTTTACTTTATTTAATTTTTTTTTTTACGTTTATGTAAAATAAATTTTCTTTCTATATCTTTAAATCAGGAGTTCATAACCAATTAAATCTACTGAAGAACAACCGAAAGCGAGCTTGACTACTGAAAATAATATAAAATTAGCAAAATATTCCTAGTTTGCGTGAATATTTGTATCTTATGTATGAACAAATGTATAATATGGTTCTACAGAAGGATGCTGCGAATATCATGGCTCGAGCATGTGAGCAATTATGAGGTTTTGGAAAGGATGGAAACGAAAAGGAAATTAATACTGAGTATCAGGAAGAGACAGTTAAACTTTCTGGAACATGCAATGAAGAAGGAGGACTTGAAAAATCTGATACTAACAGGCCAGATAGAAGGAGAAAGAAACAGGGGAAAGCAGCGGATAACATATTTGAAGGGCCTGATCAGGTGGATGACAGAACGGGGGTTTTGTGGTGTAACAGGGAAAAGCGTGCTAAAAGCCACCAGGGATAGGGAGACATAGAAAGACATGATCGCCTACGTCCTGAAAGGACAGGGCACATACAAGAAGAATCTATGCACATGATATAATTATTTTCATTTAGCCTCCTGTTTTTTTTTTTATTCAGATTCCTAGCCTATCCCGTTTGAACAATTTTTTCCGGGTAGATGTTGAAATACATTTTTAATACTGAAAATCCTATATCGTCTATCTAAATTTCCAATCGACCATCATTTTCTGTTTAGTGCTCATTGCTCACCCAAGAGTTCAATCGCCCACTGATGGGCAATATTACTCAGGATGAGAACCCCTATTTTGGATTATATTAATCCTAAATATCACCATAGCCAATTGCGCCGTGGCCATTGGTTATTTTATGGAGATGAAATCGGGAAAATATTTCTTAGTGGACGTAGAAGATCGACGAATAGAAACTTTGAAATAGGAAATGTGTGATATATTTAGCCTGGAAGCGATATTATTTCAGATGACTGAGCAGTTTATGCTTGAATAGAGGCAATCAACCATGGAATGTTCTCATGTTATAAAAATTATCATTAAAAACTTTCGTTTTTTTTTTAACTACGACATCGATTTATTTGGGAAATGAAAAATATGTCCGACATCAGCGTTTATATGTTTTTTTTATTCCTATATTTTTTAATTCTTTATTATATTACGTGTGTATCTCTACCGTAAAAAAATGATGGCAAAATATTTGAGAGGATTAATATAATCATCTGTAGACAAGCCTGTTTTGTTGTATCACTGTTCTTCAGTGCAGTTAGATTATTTGTTTAGCTTCAATCCGAGATCGAAATCCGACCAATTTGTCTTTAGACAAACATCTTGCCAGTGAGCTATCGGCATAACGGAAGAGTTAGGTTATTCACAGAATGTAAGCAAACTCCGATGACTGACAGCGTTCAATTTGATAGCTAAACCAAACTGCATTCAATTCAGTAACCAAAACCGTAGCGCAAAGCCATATGTGGTCACCGTTTACATAAAATCTACCTCTCTCTAGAGTTCTCTATCGACTAACGAAAGCATATATATATATATATATATATATATATATATATATATATATATATATATATATATTCTGTTTATAATCAAATAGCATTATATATTTATTTCTACCGGCCTGATTATTTACGATAAATTTTTGTTACGAAAATGTGTGTCATTCGGCAGGATTCGAACCTGCGATCCCTATCCACATCGGGGAAGCCACCAATTGATCTGGCGCGTCTTAGACTTCTCGACCACAAATGACCAACAATCTAAACGAAATCAAATCAAGCCTTGTAACACAATTTTCGATTTATGCTGAAACGAGTGCCGACAACTCTGGTTACACCATTATGCATCAGTAACATTTTGTGAATCTGACAAGTTCAAGAACAGTTCAGTATTTATTTACTGCGTAGTCCAGCATTCAATCAGTTAAGTGTCATACGTGATACACGCATGGGTGATCATGTCTCTTTCGATCCATGACTGACTAGGCAGAAGATTTTCCCGTAGTAGGTTGCCATTTCTTTCTATGGTAGTCTGGTTGCTAACCAAGGCTGTAGAAACCAATCTGACCTGTTATTCATCCCATTGCTGGAGGGAGAATAGATGCATTAATACCTTTCCCAAAAGTATTTGCATATAAGTGAATGCAACAAATTCAAGTGGAAATCGAACACGACGCTCCGATTTCTCATTCCAAGACGGTGATCGCATGGAAATACCAGATGCCGTAAATTTGTATGCGAAGTGGTGTAATGAATAATGGCTCTCAATTTTGAATCGGGGAGCCGATTTCTAATTCACTTAATATTCACTTACTCTTAGAAAAGTCGTGAATCCTCTTCTTCCCTCCCACCATTTTTTAATTAATTAGTAAAATTTGTATGAGTAAACCATTTGCATGGGTTGATAAACCGTAAAATACGAATCCATCAATCAGTCTATCTGATTCGAAGTTGCGATGTTCTTTGTGTTTCTATTATTCCAAAAATGTTGTCATTGTGGCTATCTATAATAATAATAATAATAATAATAATAATAATAATAATAATAATAAATAAATAAGCCATCTATTTTACATGGATGACTTAAAGTTGTATGCTAAGAATGATAATGAGCTGGAAGGTCTTCTGCAAACTGTAAAATGCTTCAGTGAAGACATTGAAATTAAGTTCAATTTGAATAAATGTGCTAACGCTACAGTTTTACGAGGATCGCTACAACAAACATCCTCAATTAGATTAAACCCTGCTGTAACAATAAAAGATTTAGAGCCAGAAGAAGCTTATAAATACCTAGGTGTAAATGAGAGGGAAAAAATTCACAAAAAATGAAAGAAATAGTGCGTAAAGAGTACTATATAAGGATACGACTGATATTAAAAACTGAATTGAATTCTCAGAACAGAATTATGGCCATTAATAGCCTTGCTATTCCAGTGGTCCAATATAGTTTTAACATCTTGAACTGGACTCTAAACGACATCAGACGAATGGATTCTAAAACAAGAAAACATCTTTCTAAGCATAAGATGCATCATCTAAAGGCTGATGTAGACCGTCTATACATACCCCATAAAGAAGGTGGAAGAGGTCTTATTCAGCTAGAATTGTCATACAAGACAACAAATATTGGCTTACTAACATACATAGAAAAAAGAAAGGACTAGATGATACAATTAGTCAAACAACATGAAAACAGAAAAAAAATTCAATAATGAAAGAAGGTAGTAAATACAAACAAGATTTACATTTAGTAGATTCTGTAGAAAAGCAAAACAGAAGCCAAGAACCAACTATTGCATCAAAAATATGAAAATGAAAGACAAAGATAAAGCTCTTGAAAAGATGAAACAACGCTGGTAAGACAAACCTCTGCATTGCCAATATCCAGAACATACAAATAAATCCAATGTTGATAAAGTTAATACACATCGATGGTTACGTGCATCTGAGACTGAAGGCTTTATTCTTGCAGCGCAAGACCAAAGTCTTTTCACTAGGAACTTTCAGGCAAATATTATACATAATAATGTGAATCCAAAATGCAGATTCTGTGATAAAAACCAAGAAACAATAGACCATCTAATCTCAGGATGTTCTGTACTTGTCCCAAATGAATATAAAAATGGTCACGATAGAGTGGGGCAATATTTACATTGGACAAAGTGCAAACACTATGGAAAATATGTAAATAAACACTGGTATGAACACCACCCAGCACCGGTTACAGAAATAGAAGATGCCACCATTCTATGAGATTACACCATCTACACAGACAGAAAAAATGAAGCAAATAGGCATGACCTTATTGTTAAAAGCCAGAAAGAAAAAACCTGCCTACTAATTGATATAGCTTGTCTAGCGGATTGTAACATAGCAACCAAGGAATTTAAGAAACTGTCAAAATATAAAGGCCTAGAAATTGAAATGGAAAAAATGTGGAAATTGTAAACAAGAATAGTAGGTGCACTTGGAATGATAAAAAATGGAAAAAAACAACACATTGAAAGAATCCCTGGAAACCTTAGCTTAATAGATATTAAAAAATGTCTTGTTAAGTACAGCCCACACACTAAGAAGAACTTTGTCTATGTAATGCTAGGGATGTTAGAGGAGGTAGAAAATGCATGAAATTGCGCCAAAAAACATGAAATGGGGCTATAACAACACACCACGACCTGCCTTAGGTCTTCCAGCAGACTTGGTAGGTAGTGCGACCAAAGTAGAAATGGAAATATGATGAAAAATCACATGATAATAATAATAAATGTTTGACATAACTCCTCCAGTATTTTTCAACACTTACAGAACAGTGTGATTTAAGAACAGAAAAAACACAGCGTTTGACGATGTTTCGACAGTGTATCTGTCTTTAGCAAGTTATGTTTTAAAATTGTATACAAGTATAAAACCATAAATTTATTTTTGTTGATTTTTATACTTGTATACAATTAAAACTTCTGCACTTGTTTAAAAGACATGGGAAGTGTGTGAACTGGACGATAGGCGCATCTATCTACTCGTAATTAGGAAAAATATATAATCAATAAAATTTTAGCATTTAGGCCGAGACGTTATAAATATAGAGTTTAAGTAGATTTTAGAAACCGGAAATCCAATAACAAACAGGAAATAAATGATAAACTTCAACCAAAACAACAAGGATATCTTCCAAGCTTACATTTTGGAAAAACATATTAAAGCTTCATTATCATTTCCATGCATTTATATGACGAAAAGGGGAAAGTGCAAAATAGGAGGAAGAAGAGGAGTAAAAGAAGATAAAAAAAGGCAGAAGAGGAATGAACAGTGATGAATGACGGGAGATATTTATGTGTTTAGGAACAAATATTTCTTTGTAAGATTTTGCTCCATAAAAAGTAAAAACAAACATCTGGCCGTGAGTGTTTCGCAAAAATTGGACAAAAGAAATGAATTGGGTGTTATTGAGGACGAGAATCAGAAATGAATCCAGACGAGAGACAGAAATTACAATGCAAGAACAATGGCGGCATTAGTTGCAGGACCATTAATAGTCGCCATAATAACAGAAGGAAACAGGTGAAGACAAAAGAAACTAAAAGAAAAAGCAGAAAGAGAAAGAAAATAAGTTTTACATACTGATAAAAAAAATGAACGAAAATGTAGAAAAACAGAAAGAAGGAAATAAAGGAAGAAATAAAATTAATACATACCGATAAAAAAATGAAAGAACTAAAGAAAGGAAGAAAATAACAGTAATACATACGAATAAAAAAAGAAAAAGAAAGACAAAAGAAATAAAAGAAAAAAAAAACACTGAAGAAAGGAAGGAAAAAGTAACATTAAAAATTACCGATAAAAGAAAGAGAGAAGGAAAGAAAGAAAGAAACAATAATAAATACCTATAAAAGAGAGAGAAAAAGAAAAAAATAACATTAATAAATACAGATGGAATTAAGAAAGAATGAAAGAAAGAAAGAATGAATGAAAGAAAGAAAGAGTAGTACATACTGATAAAAAAAAGAAAAAATGAGAGAAAGAAAAAGAAAAAAAGAAAGAAAGAATAGAGAAAATAACAATAATAAATACCTAGAGAAGAAAGAAAGATAAAAGCAGAAAGAAATAAAATTGCAAAAATACATTCCGATAAAAGAAAGAAAGAAAAAAAGAAATAGAATAACAATAATACCTACTGAAGAAAGAAAGAAAGAAAGAAAGAAAATAACAGCAATAAATGCCAATAGAGTAAAGCGTACCTTTTAAAGTTATTTCAAAAGGTGAACAAATAAACTAAGGCGATGATTAGGAGGAAAGTTCACAGAGTGCTCTGAAAGGACTTGATTTACAATGCGAAAATTTGCTTGAGCAAAATCCAGAAAAAATTTCCCCGAAAAGCAAAAAGAAATTAAAAGATTTTAAAGTGAAGACTGGATAAATTGTTGTGGCAAAAAAAAGAAAACCACTGATATTCTCTATTGACGAAGATAGAGAAAACATATCAAACAGCCAAACTTGCAAATAGACAAAGAGAGAGACAAAATAAAAAAATGAAGAAAATGCTGAAAGATCCAGAAAAGTAAAAAGAAAACAAACACAGAAAGTACAATATTTGTAAACACTATTTAGATGAGAACTTTCGAGAATAACAACACTTTATAAAATAAAATACGTTAAATGCTATTTAACTAAAATGATTAATTAATTGTACATAAACAGCGATAGTTGAAAGAAAGAAAATAGCAGTCATATACAGCGCTAAAAAAAAAAGAAGGAAGTAAAAAGAAAAAAAGAAAGAAAATAACAATAATAAATACAAAAGAAACAAAGGAAAAAGAAACAAAGGAAAATGACAGTAATATATACCGATAAAAGAAAGAAAGAAAGAAAGAAAGAAAGAAAGAAAAACTAATAATAATTCTTCTTCTTCTATGTGTTTTGTCATTTCAGGATGTAGGCAATCATGGCTTTCCACGTCTCCC
The DNA here is from genome assembly GCA_037127315.1 of Ascarosepion bandense. Lineage (NCBI taxonomy): Eukaryota > Metazoa > Mollusca > Cephalopoda > Sepiida > Sepiidae > Ascarosepion > Ascarosepion bandense. The sequence continues at coordinate 1,249,562 of JBBBDQ010001454.1, read as the reverse complement.
TATCCCTGGTGGCTCTTAGTATGTTCTCTCCTGTTACACCACGAAACCCCCGTTCCGTCATCCACCTGCTCAGGCTCTTCAAATATATTATCCCCTGACTTCCTCTGTCTCTTTTTCCTTTTATCTGGCCTGTCAGTATCAGGTTCTCCAAACCCTCCTTCCTCATTCCTATTCCCATGAACTTCAGTTGTCTCTTCCTGATGCTCACTATCAATTTTATTTTCGTTGTCATTCTTTCCAACACCTCATCATTGCTCACATGCTCGGTCCATGATATCCGCAGCATATTTCTGTAGAACCACATTTCCACTGCTTCATCTTTGATGATATTGTCCAGAATTCACTGCTGTATTGAAGAACTGACATCACAGCACTCCCTTCTTTGTTTCTAGTGAAATTTTCCTGTGTCTTAGTACTTTACTCAGCTTCTGGAACGTGTCCTTTGCCATGCCAATTCGCCTTCGGATCTCTGTATCGCACTTTCTATCTAACATTTCCTAGGTATTTAAACTTTTGTACTTGCTTGATTCTAGTATCTCCCACCTGTATTTGGCATTTTGGGTTGGTCTTTTTGCTGATGACTATGCATTCAGCTTTCTTGCAGTTTATTTGTAGCCCTTTTTTGTCACTCTCTTCAGCTACCTTCTGTAGGAGGTCTTGTAGTTTTCTTTCCGTGTCTGCAATCAGCACTGTATCATCTGCGTACATTATGTTGTTCAAATTGTGGCCTCCGATGACGAATCCTAGCATAACATCTAGGGTCCTCAAAATATTCTCGCTGTACAAGTTGAATAGATCTAGTGAAAAAACACATCCTTGTCTTACGCCGCTTTCTATCTTTGTAAATCTGCTGAAATTGTTACCGGTCTCTATGCAAGCAGTTTGCTGCCAGTTGAGATTCTTGATTACTCTGATGTCTTTCCCCAAAATGTCGAGGCTGCTGAGCATATCCATCAATTCTTTGTGGCGTATTTTACTGAATTCCTTCGCATAATCTATAAAACATAGGTACAAGTCCTTTTTCATTTGTATTGCTCTTTCAGAGAGCATCCTAATCATAAATATGGCGTTCCTTGATCCAGTGTCTTTGACTGTTCCTGTCGTATCTCTGGCCTGATTCTGCTTCTCGCGCTATTCATCAGGATTCTGACAATCAGTTTTGTAATGTAAATCTTTAAGCTGATAGTTCGGTGTAGTTCGCACTCTTTTGCACTTGGCTTCTTCGGCAGTGCTATAAAAATCGATTTGCATAGGTCATACATCCCGATAAAAAAAGAAAATGAATAAAAAAAATAAAGGAAAAGAATGTAACAATAATAAATGCCGATTGAAGAAAGAAAGAAAAATTACAGCAGTACATGCCTATAAAAGAAAGAAAGAAAAAATAATACCGATGAAAGAAAGAAAAAAAAGAAAGAAAGCAGCCGTAATACATACTGATAAAAGAAAGAAAAAAGAAAGTAAAAAGAAAAAATAGAAAGAATATAACAATAATAAATACCTTTTAAAAGAAACATTACTACAAAAGGTATTCAAAATGTTTGTTCAAAAGGGCTGTTATTAGAAAACTATGCAACTATTTTAATATTTGTTTACAGCAAAGTAAACTTGGCTTTCCGTTTTATAACCTGTATATAAATTTTATTTTCGTTTGCATCCTCTCCAAAATCTTGTCGTTGCTCACATCTTCGTCCTATGTATCCTCAGCATCCTTCTGTAGAACCATATTTCTGTTGCTTTGGTCTCTCCTTCATCTTTGAGAAGATTCTCCAGCATTTGCTGTGATATAAAAGGACAGATGTAACACTATCTCCCGCGGTGATACTTTCATTTGTTGGTTGAATACAGCGGAGAGAGAGGAATTAATATTAGTAGTAGTATTGGTTGTGCTTTATTGTAATTCGCGATGTGATCTTATGTAAAAAAAAAAACTATTTTGATACTATCAAATACTTGTAAAATACGGAGCATAGGAAAAATTAATTATTTTAATACTATCATATACTTGTAAAATATGGAGAATAGAAATATTAACTATTTTGTGGAAAGAAAAGGGAAAAATATAATTTTTCTTCTTTCGTGTTCGAAGCGGATATCTTTTGGTAAAGCTAAAATTTTAGTAGCCAAAACAAAGTGTCAGAGTTAATTTGATGAGGTCAGGCGGGGTTAAAGTCCCTCAACAGATATATTTTAAGAACAGAAGTTTCTGGGAAATTGAACGAGTCTGAATATGATGTGAGCTGGCGATATCTCATTCGTAAGCTAACCCCTTCCGCAAATCGAGTGGGCGGAAAATTATTTCATTGGCCGAAGGCTTCGAGTCGGCTAGATCCCCAGAGAGGATTGAAAAGGGTTATAAAAATAGAGACTCGACGAGAATAGTTCCCCACACCGCCACCGCCGTCACCGCCACCGCCATCACCGCCACATTAGCCGCCAAATCCCGTCAAGTTCCGACAAGAACCCGAAAGATCTTCATTATTTTTTAACATTACCTAGAAAACGGACAGCTCCAATTTTAGAGAATACGGAAAAGACAAATGTATTGTCGGCTCCTATAAAAAAAACAAAAAACAAAAGAAACATTGTTTTTTTTTATATATATATAAAGACATTCTTCGTAACTCTCCAGGCGTTTTCGACCTTGTTCATTTATTTTATTAAAAATTTTTTTTATTTGGTGCCGTATTTACTTTTTTTTAACCACAAGTGTGCACCAGTGTCCGGACTGGCTCTAAAAGGCGACTACTAAAATTGCATGACGCGACCTCTGAGATCAATTCATAACGTGGGACGGTGGTGCGTTCTTGCAAGAGATGTCTTGTAAACCAGCTTTTGTGACGACATCATCGGACGAGATCGTCACGACCAGCAACAGCGACCGAACCAACCGGCCAGATGGGTGACAGTGTAACAACTGGAATCGTCACGACCGTCAACGAGAACGAGCGTCACAATTAGACGGCCAGCCCCGGGCATAAGGCGTCACACAGATATCGCATAACAGTCCAGAAAATCTGCTTTGTTTAACTACTCAGGACCGTCAGTTCTTCCGTGATTGTATTATCGTCCGGTATTATCGAGGATGTGCGTTGTAGTCCAGTGGATATCGATTTGGAAAGAGAAATCGGAGAGCCGAGTTCGAATTCCAGTTGAATTCGTTGTAATCATATACGCGCAAATACCCTTGGGAAAGGTATTAATCCCTCTATTCCTTCCAGTTATGGGTCAAATAACAGGACAGATTGGGTTCTATAGCCTTGGTTGGCAACCAGTCTACTGCAGAAAGCAATTGCAAACTACTGCGGGATAATCTTCTGCCCAGTCAGTCAGATCGCCCAAGCGTGTAGCACGTATGGCACCTGACTGATCATCGCTTATAGATATGCTTTGATGCTGGTGAGGATTTTGTAGAGAAATAAAGCTCATAATTAATGATGTTTGCTTTTAATTCCGTTCCCTGAAAAATATGGCTTATGGACATATCACGTTAAAACAACGTTCTCGTATGATCAACAAAGTTAAGCAACGTCAAACCTAGACGCAGGATCGCTTCGAAATACCAGGTACTGTAAGTTTGGATGTACGGATGGTAAAATGGACGCCGGTTCGAAATTAATCGGAGAAGCGATTTCCGATTCCAGTTGAATTTGTTATGTTCCCTTACGCGAGAGTTCCACTGGGAAAGGTACAACCCACTTCTTATCACACACCAACCATTAATTAGCAGGACTTTTATCAATAAATCATTATTATCTCTAAATGATTCTAACAAGTGAAAATTATTTTCTGGCCTTAAATAACCTGCAAGGGGTTGATAAGCCATAAAAAATCAACAAACATTGAATGCCACTCGACATAAATACTTAATATGTTGGATAGTTGATTGAAGACTATGCTCATTTTTTCCTGTGGTGTCACCTCCTGCCATTTCTGTTCCGCTAACAGCCTGGGTGAACATTTGTTCGACAGGTAAATAACGCTAATAGCGCCCAGTTTGATCAAGTCGAAGTCATTGTGATGCATAATGGAAGACAGTTCTCACAGTATCAATCGAATACAAATATGTTTACTAGAAATATATGCTGACGAGTTCACACGGACAATAGCTCATTTAATTGATCCCAACAATTGATGTCTAAAAGAAAAAATATCGCATAAAACCAATTACAGGAAGCGATGGGTAAATTATCACCATTTTATATTTTTAATGTCGCGTATGCGCGTTGTTTTTTATTTTGTCGAGTGTACAGTATAGTAGGGTCAGTTGGACACCGTTTATGAAAAGGAGCACTATGACTCAACAAAAATATTAGAAACGCTTGGGATTTGTGCCGGAAGATCCAACAGGAACATTTCATGGTGTTTGGGTGTCTGTCTGAGGACAGTGCAGAGTATTCGGAAAAAGAACTACCGAATTTATTGGTGAAGACCTTTGACTGAACACGGGGGCCTACTTGAAGAGCCTTGAAGAAGTAGTGCTGTCCTGACTCAAAAGGTGGCTAATGGAAGACCTTATGTCTCGCAACACGATTCAGCGTCATGACACACAAGCAGAAGAACCTAGTCATGGCCGTCATACAATTTCTGTTACCACATCACCCCTTACATTTGATTACTTAACTCCTCAGACTGCAACCCCATTGAAATCGACAAAACTTCTTGTAGGACAAAAGATAAACTGAAGACAAAGATTATGGCAGTATTCATCAGTTTAAACAAAGAAACCGTCTAGTAAAGTCGCAGGAGATTACGAAGTTGTCTGGTTGAAGCCAATGGTCATTTCATTGAATACAGTTACTCTTTATTATTTCAAAACATTTTTGTGTAATTTTGATAAATATATCTGCTAAAATTAGATGTCAGTGTTATTTTCATTTTTGAGCAATTTAAAGACCATACATCGCACCCTGTATACATTGTGAAGCGATGATTGTCCGGTAAGTATCTATCTATTTAGCACAGAACCCAAAATGAGTCTATATGGATTAACTGAAACAAAGAAAAGAGTACTAAACTGTTACATAACATTTGTTCTTCTGTGCGACAGCGAATAATGAATAATATCTTCACAGATGAATAACAGACTTCAAGCGACAGAAATTTATTTCTACAGAAGGATACTGAGGATACTATTGAGTGAACATTTGAGCAACGACGAGGTTTTGGGGAAAATGTAAACAAAATGGAGTCATATACTTAATATAAGGAAAAGACAGTTGAAATCATTTTGGGGGCACGTAAGGAGAAAGATGGGCTTGGAAAATCTGATACTGACAAGACAGATAAAAGAAAGAGGGTAACAGGAAAGCAGCACTTGACATACGTGGTGGGTTTGAGCAAATGGATGACAGAACAGGCTTTGGGAGAAATAGTAAAAACAAAAATTTTTTAAAGAGCTACATGAGACAGGAATGTGCGGAGGGCCATCATCGCTTGCGTTCTGAAGGGCGACCGAACTTAAAAGAAGAAAGTTGTCTGCAAAAGAGATTCCCAATGAATAAGCTACGTATTAAGCGTATCAAAGATAAAGCGGGTACAGAAATTTATATCTGGGTACCGTAGCAAATGTGCATTGGGGTGCAGTGTATATTGACTTGGAACGAGAAATCGGAGAGCCGAGTTTGAATTCCAGTTGAATTTGTTGCATTCACTTACGCGCAGCACACCCTTGGGAAAGGTATTAATCCATCAAATAACAAATTGGTTAAATAACAGATTAGGTTTTATAGCCTTGGTTGGCAACCCGTCTACTAATGGAAACCTACTGTGAGAAAATGTTCTGCCCAGTCAGATATGATCGACCAAGTGTGTATCACTTAACTGACTGGCTGTACTATCAGAAAACAAAAGACAAAATTCCAAGGAGCATAAGTTCCCTTCCAGAAATTAAGCAATGTATTAAGACACGAGAAAATATCGCTGAACTCAGTCAGTTAAGTGCCATACGTGATACACATTTGGGCGATCATGTCCCGAAAGAGACATGAGTGACTGGGCAGAAGATTATCCCGCAGTAAGTTGCCATTGCTTTCTGCGGTAGACTGGTTGCCGACCAAAGCTATAGAACCCAATCTGTCCTGTTATTTAACCCATAACTGGAAGGAATAGGTGCATTAATATCTTTCCCAAGGGCATTTGTGCGTAAGTGAATGCAATGAATTCAGCTGGAATTCGAACTCGGCTCCCCGATTTCTCGTTCCGAGCCGATATCCAATGCACCACAACGCACATCCGCTGAACTAGTAACACCAAATTTCATATATAGTAGTGATTGATATGCGTTGTGGTGTTATAGAGAATGAGAAATCAGAGAGCCGAGCTCGAATTCCAGTCGAATTCGTTTCATCCACTTACGCGCAAATATCTTTGGGAAAAGTATGAATTCATTTCTTCCCCATCCAGCTATGGGTTAAATAACAGGACAGATTGTGTTCTACAGCTTTTGATGGCAAACTGGTTTACCGCAGAAAGTAATGACAAACTACTGCGGAAAAATCTTCTTCAGTCATGTATCGAAAGAGACATGATCGCCCAATCTTGTATCACCTATGAGAATTAAATGACTGAATGATTGATGAACGAATTCCTTGAATTGAAGCAGCAAAGATGTAGTTCTATCAATGAATCCGAAGAATATCATAAATGGAACATGCGATTAAAGAGGAAGTCTTAAGGAAAATATGAACAAGGAAATATGCTTACTATCAGAATGATATAACTGAAATCTGTGTGGCTCATAAGAAGCCAAAGAGAAACACTCAGGAGACATTCTGAAGGTAAAGGGCGGCAAAATAACAGCGCGTCACGAGATTGAATGAGGGAACAAAAACAGAGACGGGTGACAAGCAATAAAAAATAATGCTTGCTGTAACAAAAGACAGGAAGTTGTGGAAAGTTATGTACTGAAAAGACTTGGCATATGACAAAAAATGATGGTTTCGTTCATATTTTAGTTGCTGTCGGACACTTCAACGTGGTTTAATCTTTATCAAACTTGTCTCGCTATAATCAATTACGAGTGAGTGAGTTCGATTCTCACGTGGTGCACAACATTTTTGGCCTTGCGCCAAAGCTAAAGCTATACTTAGAAAATATTCATATTTTGCTTTTTACGCCTAGACTGTGTCTTTTCACCGGATTTATTCAACTTGTACAGCAAAACCGTTCTGAGGACCCTAAATGTTATGCCAGGATTTGTCATCGGAGGCCACAATTGGAACAACATAACGTACGCAGATGATACAGTGCTGATAGCAGACACGAAAAGGAAACTACAAGATCTTCTACAGAAGCTGAAGAGAGTGGCAAGAAAGGACTACAAATAAACTGCAAGAAAACCGAATGCATGGTCATCAGCAAAAAGAGCAGCCCAAAATACCAAATACAGGTGAGGGATACTAAAACCAAGCAGGTACAAAAATTTGAATACCTAACAGTAAACGGAAAGTATAACAGAGAAATCTGAAGGTGAATTGACATGACGATGGATGCATTCCAGAAGCTGAGCAAAGTATTAAGAAACAGGAAAATTTCGCTAGCAACAAGGAAAAGAGTACTGGTTATATGATGTCAGTTCATCACTATGGCTGTGAATGCTGGATAATATCATCGAAGATGAAGGAAAAATTTGAAGCAACTGAAATGTGGCTCTACAGAAAGATGCTGCGGATATAATGGATCGAGCATGTGAGCAATGATGAAGTTTTGGAAAGGATGGAAACAAAAAGGAAATTAATATTTTGCATCAGAAAGAGATAGCGATACGTTTCTGGGACATGCAATGAAAAAGGAGGGAATAGAGGGAAGGAGAGACAGGGGAAACAGCGTGTAACGTACTTGACAGGCCTGAGCAGGTGAATGGCGGAACGAGGTTTGCGTGGTGTAACAGGAGAAATCGTGCTGAGAGCCATCAGAAATAGGGAGACGTGGAAGGCCATGATTGCATACGTTCTGAAAGAACAAGGCACATAGAAGAAGTTCAGACTTTGAGTCTATAATCGTGTGTAAAAAATGAAAACTAAAACTCCGTAACGCAATTTTCAAGTGAAACTCGAACTCGCGCCGCCTTTATCGGGAGGAAACTAAGCTATGAACGATTCTACTGACAGCTAATCAAGGCGGCGTAAATTCAAATTGAATCATAATTTTATGCTTTATTTTTCACCGATCACGCCGAGTGATATTTTGGCTTTCTTTATACACACACATTTAATATTAATATGAGTCACATAATCTTTATTTAGCCGATATTAACTTTAAATAAGTCAACAGTATTCGTGGTACAGTGAAGGAATGAAGTTTGTCATCGAAGGAGAAAACTTGAATTGGAATTTTCTGGTTTAAATGCAGAACGTGTTACTTTTTTTAAAAAGATATAATTTTAGTCTAAAGAAAAATCTTGGGAAAAATGAAACGAGAAAAGGGTTGGACATAATCATCAGTCCGCATCGTCTCATCTACGTTGCGTGATGTGGATCCGCGGCTATCAAATCGTGCTGTCTCTTAAGTGGGTGACTATGACAATCAATGCGTCAATTGCAGTTATGCTACCTTGAATTAAAACAGTATAATATGGCATGCATACATCTATCTTTCTCTCTCTCTCTATATATATATATATAGTTCTGTTCTATCTACCTGTCTATGTAAGTTTCTCTCTATCTCTCTCTATCTATCTATCTATCTATCTATCTATCTATCTATGTCAGTTCATATCTATGTATCAATTTATCTATCTAGTCCTGTTCATATCTGTCTACGCATTTATCTCTCTCTTTATCTATCTCTCTATCTAAGTCTGTTCATATCTATCTATACATTTATCTCACACACTCTCTCTCTCTCTCTCTCTATATATATATATATACATATATATATATATATATATATATATATATATATAATTCTAAGTCTATACGTATCTATTTAAATCTATTCATATCTGTCTGTTCATATCTATCTATCTATCTATCTATCTATCTATCTATCTATCTATCTCGTTCTGTTTGTATCTACCTGTCTATTCATTATCCATCTATGCATGTTTATCTTTCTCTTTCTCTATCTATCTATCTATCTATCTATCTATCTATCTATCTATCTATCTATCTATCTATCTGTCAGCCGGTCTGTCTGTTTATTAACAGAGTATTGTAAATGAACATTCAATTGGGGCCTAGGGAAACATTTGCTCTTAAAATGCCAATTATTCCGTGATACCACAACCTTTCTATAAGAAGGTTGACATTGATTGCTAAAAGAAAATAACTGCTTCTTATTTTAAATAAAAATTTTATTTTTCCATTGTTAGCTTTGAAGGTGTATGTATGTTTATGTATCATATATGTGTACATATATTAAATCCAATAATATGAAATTGCATGTATGTATATATGTATGTTTATAGGTAGGGATGTATGTGAGTGTGTGTTCGCGTGCTTGTGTGGAAAGACTGGCTTTTGAATTAAAGAAATAACATTTCACTGTTGGGATTAACGATACGTATTCAATAAAAAAATCTTTACGCTTAAAATGACATCAAAAAATCTACACAAGTTGAAATCAATGTCTTATATTTGCTAATATCACAATCCTTAATCGTCTTCTTTAAATTCTTTTCTCTTTTTTACTTTTCTTCTTCATCATATTTTTCATTGGTCTCTTCATCGTCTCATTCTATCCTCATCTTCTCTTTCATTGTCCATTCACTTTTTTGTTTTCTTCTCTATCATGTTTTTCATTACCCTCTTCTTCACAGTTTCATTCTATCTTCTTTTATTCTCATTGTTCACCCGCTTCTTTTTCATTTTTTTCTTCTTCATCTTTTTCATTGCTCTCTTCGTCACGGTCTCAAGCTATCTCCTTCAACTATTCTCATCATCCACCCGCTTCTTCTTCTTCTTCTTCTTCTTCTTCTTCTTCTTCTTCTTCTTCTTCTTCATTGCTCTCCTCTTCACAGTCTCATTCTATCTTCCTTCTTTACTCTCATTGTTCACCCGCTTCTTTTTCCTCCTCTTCTTCTTCATCTTTTTTATTGCTCTCTTCATCACGGTTTCATTCTATCCTTCACTTCTAATCTCATCGTCCATCTGCTTCTTTTTCCTCTTCTTCATTTTTTATTATCCTCTTCTTTGTTCATCAATTTTCTTCCTTTTTCTTTCTTTTTGTCATTCTCTCTTACTTTTCTGTTAAACGTATCCTAGTTTATACTAAAGCTCATCAGTTACAAGGTACGAAAGCCAAGATGGAACGTTACTTTTTTCTTACATTTTGAACACAACCTTTTATTCTCTTCAACAAATCAAAGAACAACATATTTTTGTTTGTCTCACATAGTTTCAGATCTTTCGAAAATTTTCTTCTGTAATATTTATCCTTTGTAATGCAATAATATTTTTAATAGTTGAAAATCGATATAGCTGATAAAAACCATCAAATATGGTGATATATGCACATATTAGAACTACAGAAATAATTCCATATGTTTTATTTTGAGCCGAAGAACACCACTGTGTTTATAACGTTTCAAAGAGTAAAATATCTTTCTAAAAGTGTAGACGTCTACAGGTTATGTCTCCATGAATAGTATCATATATATATATATATATATATATATATATATATAATGAATTTGAAACACATTTTGCATTAGTTATGAACAATGTTCTGAGACGCTGTTTGATGTTTGATGATCTATACAAGGCAAATAGTTTCAACGATATTTTATACTGGAAATACATTTATTTTGAACATTTCAGTAATAAATAAACTCAAGAGACTACCAAAAAGCATTTATATGCTACCTTATATGCCATTCATAAGTGACTACGTACTTTCTTTTACCTGATGTATCTTTATTCAGAAAAAGAAACTTCATTTTTCAAGCCACAGTTATTTCTCTTATCACTTAAGAGCGTATTTAATTCGAGCTTAAACACTTTCTTAATCAAAATTTTAAGAAAAATAATTACCGCATTTTCCAGCTTACAAGACGCACTTTTTTCCTAAAAATCCCTGAAAAATACGTTTGCGTCTTCGAAGACAAATGTATCAGTTACCATCATTGTTACCACCATGACATGGATGGTAGTGAGGGTCATTTATTGTACATGACTAGCAGTAGTGATGATTCTACAGATTATATTTTAGTGCTTTTACATGAATCCAGCAGTGACGAGTTGTGAGAATTTAAGGATGAATAAAATTTATTTGATTCGTTTGTATTTTTATATGCATATTTTTTATATTTTAAATTTATTTTTTATGAAAATAAAAGCAATATTGAACAATAAAAGATGCGTAGTATATTTACTAACCACCAACTAGTATTATAACTCTATTTTCAAATGGCTGGTATTAACTTTAAGTGGTTTTGAAGATTAGAAGAGATTTCTCTAAAATTGGAGGATGTAATTATTTTTGTTGGGAAAAGTAGCCAAAATGTTAACAAGTTGAAAAACCCAGGTACGAAGTTTTAAATTTATTTAAAATTTCGAAGTTTTTAATTTATTTAAAATTTATCAGACTGATTCTAGCCACAATATGTGTCAATGAGATTTGATGATGTGTAACCCTAGGTGGAAATGTGGCCTTGACAATTTCCTGCATACTGGATTACCAGAACGGTTGACAAGAGCAGGTAAACAATTAGAGAGAGTTTGTCGTCTATTGGAAGTCGAAATGGTTAAATGTAATTGTTTTCATTTTCAGCTGGTAAGAGGTGTACTGTCAGGGAAATGAAAACCTTATCCGCCTTTTTTCCACCCCAGTCTAGGTGCAAAGACGAGCTTAGTGAGTCGGCACACATGTCTTAAAAGAAGAGGTTGGAAAAAAATTTGAAATACGGTCGGCCTGAAAACTCACCTGCTACTAGAAATAAGAGGAATACAATCAGAGAGAAATATTGTAAATTGGAATTTGAATAAGCGATCGTCCCTTACAAATAATACAACACGAATGTTATCGTGCTACTGAAATACCAGCGAACTGTTGTTGTTTTTTTCGTCACTAATTTTGACTTTTTTGTAATCTTGTATAAATCTATACCGTGTCGTTTTGGTCTTAAATCTGGTTTTCTTCATATAGCAACCCCTCGCATGTCTGAACCAACTTCGCCAAGTGGTATTAAGCGGTTCTCTTTTAGTTAATCGGAGATCAACAACGCAGCGTGGGCAGAATTGGTTGTCATTGCCAAACAAGCAAAAATCGGACGTTGTGATGCAGTGGATATCGACTCGGAACGACAAATCGGGGAGCCGAGTTCGAATTTCAGTTGGATTTCTTGCATTCACTTATGCACAAATACTCTTGGGAAACCAATTTACAGCACAAATACCATTGGGCAACCAGTCTACCACAGAAAGCAATGACAATCTACTGCGGAATAATCTTCTGCCCAGTCAGTCATGTCTCTTTTGAGACATGATCGTCCAATGCGTGTATCACGTATGGCACTTAACTGACTGATTGGATGTGATGCGGGTGTGCGTTGTAGTGCAGGAAATATTGATCCGGAACGACAATTCGGGGTGCTGAGTTCAAATTCCAGTTGAATTCCTTGCATTTACTTACGCACAAATACCCTTGGGAAAGGTATTAGTCCATCTCTTCTAATTATGGGTTAAATAATAGGACAGATTGGGTTCTATAGCCTTAGATGGCAAAGTCTACCGCAGAAAGCAATGGCATAATGGCATAATTTTCTACCCAGTCAGCAATGAATAATCTTTGCCCCAGTCAGTCATGTCGCTTTCGAGACATCATCGCCCAAGCGTGTCTCACGGATGGCACTCAACTGACTGATTGTAATTAACATGTAGTGCCAGTATGTGAGAAAAGCAAGGTGAATGTATTGTTGTATGAAAATGACCTTTTTTCTTAGAAATTTATTTCTAATATTATGATACTTCTTCCAAGCCGAATCGTCTTGTAAAATACGGTAATAATTTTAGCGATTATTTAAAATTTTAACCAACTAAATTTCAGTAATTAAACCTTTTGAACCAGTGACTCCCTTTTGTCTCTTCCTTCCCCAGCGACCTTAATTTAAAAATATATTGGAACATTAAAAGTGTTGATCGTCGAACTTAGTATCATTCTTTCATTTGCACCAAAGAACACGATATACGCGTACACTAACTAAAATTTAGCCCACTGTGATACGCACAGCAATCGCTGGAGCTACTTACTAACTCTTAAGAGCTGACTCGGAATTCGTTTAACAGCCACTTATATAAACTTTATTTTCCTTTTATTTTTGTTTTTTCTACAAAGTTTCAAGGAGAAGAGAAAACCAACAGGTATCAAATTTAACCTGTTGAATAGTTGAAAGCAAGATAAGCAGAAAAGAAGTATCTGTGAGTATCTCATTTTAATCCTAAATATAAAATATAAGTATCCTTTTTGTTTATATTTTTCTCAAATCTTTGTCGTTGCAACGATTATAAATATTATTATAATTATTTTCATTGTTATTGTTATCGGAAATCCTCTCCGTGTTTTAGATATTTCGGTTGGGTTTTGATGATCGAATAATAGTTCTTACCCGCAGCCTTACCCAAAACTTTTCTTGGCACATTCGTAATTGCTATTGTTCCCATGCCAACTCTCAAGTGGTAGTACCTGTTAGGATGGGGTCCCAGTTATGGGCAAATCGTGAAACCCCAAACAAAAGCAAAATCCTATGAAAGCATAAAAATACATTTTTATAGTAAAATTACAAGCAATACATGTTTATTTTGTAAAATGTTCAACAATACCTATTTATAATAAAATGACATATTTATAGTAAATTTTATAGAATTAGTAATTCATTTTATAGAAAAATGAACAATAGATCTTATCTATAGTTGAAGGTATACAATTAAGTTTAAAATATTTCTGTTTGAAGACATACATTTGTGTTCAAAATATTTAAATTTCGGTATTAACTGTGGAACACTATCCATCAATTAAATCAACTAAAGTTACACCACCACTAACAATGAGTATATCATACCCGATTTTGAAAATATCAAAAAAATATTAAATGTAAATTTTTATTTAAAATATTTTACATGCAGGCACTTCAAAATTTGTACTATGAGTTAACATTAATAGGAACTGAAAAACACCATTTACATAAGAAAATCAGGTACTGAACATTTAATTAAATTGTAATTAAAATGGTGATATTTGCGCTGGGTACTATATACCCATGGTTAGTGTTCCCGGGTTAAACTAGAGGTTGGTATTTCACTAAACAAAAACAAACAACTTTCTCGGCACATGAGCTATTCCAATCAGGGCCACCACCTCCCAATGATATCGTATATTCCCAAGGAGTCGGGTCTAACATATAAATCCCTTTAATTAGTCAGGGTGCGCCAAAAACAAAAGGGACAACTGATGTGCTACTGCCTGATATTGTCAACCAGATCTCAGTACTTTTGTAAATTTGCCTACATCGCCCTCACGATGTTCTTATCCCAAGGGACCGCAACGTCTATCAGAATCCAGCCATGATTGCTCTTCCGTAAAAACGTGATATCAAAACGATTTTTCTCCATGCGCTGTTGTAATGGAATGTCCCACACTTCCTGTCGTCTACGTGGCCTGACTATATTAGTAACCATATATAATGAGTACAGGAGATACCTGTGACGTAATACGGCAATTATTAGCCTGACACCAGATTCCCTGTCTTGCTGTAGTGTATTCTCTTTACAATAAACTTCTCTTCTTTCATTTACGCACGTGTTGTTTTTCTTTCACTTGAGTACCACCTTGTTTGTTTGTTTGTCTTTGAGGCTTAACGACCTATCAATCCTTATGGGATCATTTTAAGGTCATAACCAACGATTTTTTGGGTAAGGTTATTTATTTTTACAACATTTTTCTTTTCACGATTCATTGGGATTTGTTTTTAAGAGCATTGTCCCCAAGTTCTACCCTTGTTATTTAACCCATAACTGGAGGAAATGGACGGATTACTACCTTTCCCAAGGGTACCAGTGCTTAAGTGAATGCAGGGTATTCAACTGGAATTCGAACTTGGCTCACCGATTTCTCTTTCCGAGCCGATCTCCATTGCACCACAACGCACATCCGTCACTATACGCTTACAGCACCTGGTATTCCAAAGCGGTCACCCATCTAAGTACTGACCAGGCTCAACGTTGCTTAACTTCGGTAATCGAGCGAGAACCGGTGTATTCAACGTGATAGGCCGTAAGCCTGTTTGTTTGTAACCTGTTTAAAAGATACAACAGTAGCGACAAGAGATTCGATTCCAACTCACAGCGAGAAAGACTACAAGACACTGTTTGTAAAACGTATAACAGTAGTAATTGCGGATTTGATCAACTTACGTTGTAAGTACTCAGTGAAATTACTCAACAAAAATGGAACAACTGGTTGATTTAACTAAAGCATTATACGCTAGTTTGCAGTTATATCAGTAGCGACAATAACAATTACAGCAACAGTTGTTACAGCAACAAGAAACATTTGAAAAATCACAAAATAAATTTTCAACACGAGCTGATGCAATTACAAAAACAACAAGCAAAAGATACTAATCTATTGTGAGAAACTGTAATATCTAAAACAGAAGAACAGGGCTACAGATTTTTCCCCCTGAAGGAATATCGAATTCATTATCAGGATTCAAATATGACCCAGACAATGGAGTAACTTTTTCTGCCTATTTTTGTAGGAACCAGACGATTTTTTCAAATAGGTGCAAACAGTGGTCTGAGGCGAAGAAAATTACGTTGTTAGTCCAGAAATTTGGTACAGAGAATAACACTAAATACACGAACTTAATTTTACCTAAAAAGCCGATGAGACAAAGATTTTGTCAGGAATGTTCGAGACAGTTTATTCCATACTCGATATAAGTGTTTAAACATTGTAAAACAAGAGAATGAAGACTTTGTGGCATATGCAGGCAATGTAAATTCACAATGTGAATTGTTTAAATTAGGCGACTTTTCAGTCGACATATATAAATGTTTAATCTTTGTCTAGAGACTTACAGCGGCGAAAGACACAGACATCAGATCAAGGGTTCTGACAATTATGAAGCAAGACCCTTACATTATGCTACAAAAGGTGACTGAGGATTGCCAGAGACTGAGAAATGTAAAAAGAGACAATACGCGGATCGAAGAAAAGAACATTTGTCGAGTTCAAGCAATAAGACAATCAAAATTTGAAAAATATAAGCCAAAAACATCCCAGTGTGATGTCTAGGGGGAGCATTTAAAAATTTTTTTTACTAATAAGGTTTGCTTCGAGTGTGGCTATGTCGGTCACAAAAGTCTTTCTGTTGATATAAATAGAAAAAAGAAGGAACTATTTAAACCAAAAGTAAATGTTGTTTTATCTAAGAACGAAATTGAAAAGGGTGAAAAAAAGGAAATACGTAAATACGAAAAAAAATGGTCATACGGTGAAGTTATTGTTTGATACTGGAAGCGACATTTCTATTGTGAATTAACAAACATGAAAAAATAGGTTATCCATCATTGACGAGTACCAAAATATAGCGAGAAAAGTGTCTGGGAAAAAACTCAACTTCAGTGGCGAATTTAGCTTCAACGTATCATTTAGAGAGAGAACTTTCAAATCAAAAGTCTATGTTCTACCAGGTACGACGAATGTATTTGTTGCGGATTGGATCGTGCTTTTCGATTAATGGGGATTACCTGTAAATTCATTTTGCAACAAAGTGGACGTGACAGTAAAGAAAAAAACTGAAGAAACTGAAATATTTATTTCTGATCTGAAAAACGAATTTCCACGCATGTTTTCTGAAGGTTTTCGACAATGCACAAACTTAAAGACAACATAAGACCAGTATTCAAACCAAAAGGAAATGTACCATTTTCAGCTTTAGATTCCGTAAATCATGTACTGGAACGGTTAGAGAAAATGGGTGTAATTTCTAAAGTTAACTACTCAGATTGGGCTGCGCCTATGGTGTATTTAAGGAAAAAGAACGAAAAGATTCGAGTTTGAGCAGATTTTTCAACTGGATTTAATGACTGTCTGAAAGATCACACATAGGTGTTAGCTTCACCGGAAGATATTTTTTCTAAGCTGAATGGTGACAAGGTGTTTTCTAAAATAGATTTGTCTGACGCATATCTACAAGTGAAAGTGGAAGAACAGTGTTCAAAGTTATTAGCAATTAATATACAAAAGGGGGGCTCTACAGGCTAAATCGTCAGCAGTTTGGATTCAAGGTGGCCCCAAGAAAGAATCAATGCATGGGCACTGATGAAAGGAGTATACAAAAGTCTTTAGAGGTTTACAGAATTACTCCTAATCCGAACATAGATTCAGGATTATTACCAGCCGAACTGATATTCGCGAGAAAAATTCGGTTAGTGTTTGACAGGCAGAAAACTTTGCGACCAATATTTACAAACCAGGAAACAGTTTTCTTCAAAAATTATAAAGGTGGAAAAAGCTTCTGGGAAAACGAAATCATTACTAAAAGACGTGGCAGATTGATATACATGCTCAAAGGAAAAAGATTTGAATGAAGAGACATTGAAATCATTTAAGGCCAAGACACACGAAAGATGTCCCGACTATTGAAGAATTACCAATGAAGGTAGTATATGACGCATTCGAAATACAAGTTTCCATATCTCCACCACTACCAATGGACGTATCTCCATTCCCGCCAGTGCTGAAAGTGTCAGCTTCCCGAAAATCTTTAATGCCACAAATCCCACCAGTACAAAAAATTGGTGAGACCTAAAAGTATTAGGAAGAGGAAAAAGTCAAACAATTATGTCCTGAACCCCCCCCCCCAAAAAAAAACAGGTTTTGAACAAAATTTCATAGTAAAATTAGCTTGGGGAAAGTGTTGTAATGGAATGTCCCACAATCCTTATCGCCTTCAGGGACTGACTATATTAGTAGCCATATATAGTGAGATGTACAACAACCACAAAAACCTTTTATTCTAGAAGAAAAAGAGAAGGATTCTCTTACATTTTTTATGTCTAAATTCGAAGAAAGCTTCCAGAGACACACACCTTCACATCGATATTAATTGGTGATAAATAATGATTTAGTCTTGTGTTCTTATTAGTCTTTAAGTCGATAATGTTACACTAGCGTTAGGGATTGCAAAAAAAAAACAATAATAATAAAACGAAAAGCCATAGTGTCTACAGAAATTATCCCGTTAAGCGAAAATAAATCTAAAGATTATTGCAAGTAATCCAAGACCGCGAGCCTTGATCTGCACAGGTCAGTTATACTGCTGAAATACTTCTTGGAAGGAGCGACAAACCTCAACAAGTCAATACAGCTATTTGCTTATGGAAAGGACAGTGCAAGAAAACCTACGACCCGGAATCTTATGCCTATTTCGCGTCTCATTGGACGAAAACACGTAACTATCTGATCCTAAAGATAAAGTTGGTCAAGCGCACATCACCTTAAACACTGTCTTGTTCAATATAGCGTGATATACGTATCTCTGGTAAACAATGTGGGAAGGTTAATTCGAAAATAAGAAAAAATAGTCCAAACTCGCTCACAAATCTAAAACAGTTATAATAATAATTATATATATATATATATATATATATATATATATATAGTTTTAAAGTACGATATATTTATGGGTTAAATGCTCCATATCCACGATACAGCGTATGTAAGCAGAAAAGTAGACATTTAAAGTCAGCACCAGGAGGCGACAGTCTGTTTCATATTAAACGCAGTAGTCATGGCTTGACAACTGTGTTTATCATGAAATAGATTACTGCCTACCGGTGCTGACTTCAATGTCCACTTTTATAGAGATGGTGTGGTGGATAAATTTTCATTTAAATTACGTAAAAAGTAAAAATAATACTGACATCTCATTTTAACAGAAATATTTACCAAAATGACACAAAATTATATTAAAATAATAGAGTAAATTTATTCAATAAAATCGCCATTGTTTTCAACCACGGACTTCAGATGACTTTGGAACTCTTTTGGGAAGCCTCCTTGTTTAAGCTGGTAGAAGCAACCATGATAAATACCTTCAGTTCATCATTGGTGTTAAAGGAATTTTGTTAGCCTCTTGCTCAACTGTACCCGACACATAGTTATCAAAGAAATCGCAGTCTGGTGAGATAGGTGGCCAGATGTAAGGGGTGATGGGACTGCAGAAATTCTCTGACTGCAATGACTGAGTTCTCCTGCTTGTCTGACATGTTGGCAGACATAGGGCCTTCAAGCAGCCATTTTCTTAACCCAGAGCAACACTACCTGTCCAAGGCACTTGATGAAAGCCACAGTGTTGAATCTGAGGCACTCACCAACAAATCTCGGGGGATTCTTTTCTTATCAAAACATTCAAAGTAAGTTTTTTCTGAATTTTGGCGTACCTTAGTAATCACCATTAGACTCATCCAACTCTTTTTGAATCCTCTGCAATGTCCTCAGATTGACACCCAAACACTCTAAAACGGGTGCTTGAAGAGGTGAATCGTGTCATGGCGCAGATGATGTGTAACTGGCCTTACTATACTGTGCAATCGAAAAAGTAAATTAATCAAACAACTCGCATGTGCCATATATAAGATATAAAATCATTACAATTTACCCATCGCACACTCTGTGTGTGTGGGGGGGGGTGCAGGTTACATAAAAAATGACAGACAAGATATTATCATGAAGTTTTTATATAATTTTGCACGTGTTTCTTTGATTTTCTTTTCTTTTTAGAACCCAAATTATATAAGAATTATCCAAAAGTTTTATATTTTCGGGCGCTTTCGGCTATACTGTTAGCCATTATTAAGTCATGTGTATTTTAAGTTCCGAACACCATAAGCACATTGTTAACGTGTTCATAATTGATGCTATTAATCACGGCTAGATCCTGGAAGATTTCGATGTGTGTCTAAATGAGATCGAATGGAACTGTTGTAGGAAAGTCAATCTTCTCATCAATTTTGTGAGGGTGTGGCCAATGAAATTGTTTAGCAATTTGGACGATTCAGGAACACAGATGCTCACATGTGATAAGACCTCCTTCGATGTCTCTCGGTTTCGACTCGTACGGCATCTTATGTCTTTGGTTTTGAATCATTATTAATGATTTCAAAGGTTTTGAAACTGTTATGTGATCAACTCCTAATGATTCTTATTTTGCGCCAACACGAGTCTTCTTGAAGTAATGCCTCCAATTCTTCGTCTTTTTGGTGCGCTAGAGCGTTCTTTATCTTCAACATCAAAATCATTATTTTTGAAGCATCTAAACAGATCTCTACATATTGTTTCGACAGAGCATGGTCACCGTAAGTTTCAATTAGAGTTCTGTGTTTTCAGCAGCAGATTTCTTTTGAATAAAGTAGTGTAGTAAAATTTCCCACAATTAACTTTTCTTTAGCACGAAATTCAACGTTTTAACGTTATGAAAAACAAAGTTGTTTACATTTCGGCGAAATGACATACACTGAATTTTAAGCTTACTTTTAGTACTCCCTTATAGATGTGTTACCATCTAAAACTACATGCACGCAATTCTGGGAACATCATCTTTTGGAAAACTGCGAGAACATTTTCATGATTCTAATATATATAACAGAAAGGAAATTAATTTTTTATTTAGTTTTCACTTAGTTTTTTAAACAATCTTACATTTTTAAACAATACGAGCAATTCTTGAACTCCTTTATTTGCACTAAAAACATAAAATTAAGAATACTGGAAAAATAAAAAAATAAAAATTAAACTTTCATTTTTCGTCATTTTTTAAATAAAATATGTACATATATCAAGTTGTCGTTAACTAAAAATATTCCCCACTACACTTCTGTAGTTAACAACTCAGTAGAAAAATGAATAAGAGTTATCAGAAGTTAGCCAACAAACTACGTGATCCCGCGATAAAATCATTTGTGGAGACGGTAACAGCAATCTACTGTACCACCCATCCTAATAATAGTCATGATAATTCACAAGTCACAAATATCAGTTAATGACATGGAGTCGCTGAGTAAGAAAAGAAATGTGTAATCTTGTCATCTTGCTATAATTAGTAACCAAATGTAAGCGACATGGAATGATAAAAAAAAACTGTACCAATTCAGAAAAGGCTAAATACTAACATTATGCTAGCATGTGAAACAAGAGAGAAAACATTGGGGATTTAAAAAACCGATCATAGTAGCATTTATGCAGGAGGCGACAAAATGAAAGAGAAGACAGATTAATATTAGACAAAGTCAAGAGTAGTGACAACAGTCAAGCATCGTTCTTCTGGTAAAATTGAAAGAAAATCTATTTTATATGGCAAGCATAAGAGTATATGTGTCCACGTTAGCATCGAGAAGAAAGAAATACCAGAAAATGCTAACTAACAGAGCAAAATAAAATAAATTATTACAATCATGGTGTACCTACATGCAAACAAGTGTGAAGAGAACAAGATAAGGAAGTGATTTATTTAGATTTGGATGAAATCATGAACGCAAAAATTCAATCCACAAAATCCACAACGATGCCTTTTTCAAACAAACGTCTGCATTGACAGTTAAGAACATATATGCATCTTTAGAAAAGGTTAGGAACTCTTAAAGTGATTCAAACTCTAAGGTTTGGAACACCTTAAAGAAAACACTGGAGACAAATAAAATGAAGTCGTTCTGAAGAAACAAAGGAAATTCTCAGCCGAGTGAAAGAAACAATCGATAATACAAAGAAATGGTGTAGAATATATGAGTTGAAAAGAAAACATCAGATATGTGTGCAAGCAAGCAAATGGCTCGGCAAATGTGAAGAAATCGACAAAATACAGCATGCAGATATAGCAAGTATGAGAAAAAATGAAAAATATAACTAGACAAAAATGTAGTCTCCAGCAGAATGTTTAAAATATCAAGCATAAAAAGCAAAGGTGTTACAATAGCAATATCAGTCGTTTTCATGCAGAAAACATTCGGCATTCATTGACCAAACAGTAGCGTTACTGTCGGTCGAAATATTAATAAAAAGTACTGGCACCTCAGTCAACGAATATATTTTCTTATATAGCTGGCCACTTGTATCCAAGGATGATTGCTTACTACGGCGGCTAGTTAAACCATGTTGCAGACGCCTGCTTAGGCGCACCCATTTATACTTCAACTATGAAAAGAGGTCCTTAGTTACAGTTTTGAGAAGGAAACAGTCTGTACAAGTACACTAGCTCAACCATTGACGGCTCCTAAAGGGCACCCAATTTCACACGCAAGGGTCAACTCGAAGTATGGTTTCCAGGCACTTTTCAAAATGATAACATCAATAATTCACTTTCCTGACAAATTCGAACCCGGGTCTCATGATCAGAATTGTTACTTCTCCGAATAATTTTCCCTTCTGCCAATTTTTCTTCCCGGTTTTAAACCTTTTAAAGAAAAAGATGCGCTCTGCAGGTTACATTTTCGTGGTGTAGTTTGCATCTGACGTCATTCGATGGACGACGGCCTAACATCCTTGTAGCGCCATTTCTTCAACTTGCGATTCTTTAGCTTTTCTTTATGTCCTTTTGGAGCTGTGAACAAATCACTAAGCTTGAACATTCGATCTCGGATGATAAATCGGAGTTGTCAAATATTCAAATGCGTAGTTCTTTGCAGACATTTTTAAACTTGTAAAATGAACTCCATTATCGGTTACCACACTCTCAGTTACCCCAAACATTGCAAACTTTTTGCGTAAGAATTTAATCATTATTGCGGTAGTAGGTCGTTTACACTTTAATATCACGGGCCATTATGAAACTGTCGACCGCAATTAAATTCTATGAACCGTTTAGTGGTCCAGCAATATGTAGTTTTGCCTACAGTTTATCAGTACTCGGCCAGGTCTGGTAATATATAGGTGGTAATTTTGCTGCTGAATTACAACCATTACATTTTCTAACTGAATTTTGAATATCTTTGTTCAACTTTGGACGATAAATGTAGCTTCTCATCAGGGACTTCATCCTCACCATTCTTGAATTCCGTAGGTGGAACTGTTTCAAAATCTTTTTTGGCACCGTTAACGAAATTACTACTCTTTCTGCGTACAAAAGTATTCCATCACAAATTAAAAAAATAATTTATTATTGTTACCATGTTTAATTTTATTTATACTCCATTTTGACTTAACGTCAGTCATAAATTTTTAAGAAACATTCTTTTTCGAATGAATTTTGATATTATCTATCATGTCCGGCAATTCTTTAATACTGTTACTCACCAGGCTTTTAATTTCGCTTTCGGATTTCAGCGAAATAATCGCAGCATCATCAAAATCTTTTTTACATTTCGATATCAATTTGGACAAGCCATTAATGTGTTCCCATTTTTTGACGATAGAAATTCAGTCTTGAAATCATAGTTCAATAAAATCGTAACCCAATTCTGTAGTCTTTTTTCTGTATGCGTTGAAGTCCCTTTCTTAGAAACGAACATATTTAATAAGGGACGATAATCAGTTTGCAAAATGAATTCTCTCCTTAATATGATCCTGTGACATTTCTTTACAGTAGAAATTATAGCAAACGCTTCTTTTTCACTTGGATTGTAGCATTTCTCTGTATTTGTCAAACTTTTTGGAAAGTGGGCGAGTGTTTTCACTGAACCGCGTTCGAATTTGTAACATATTATTGTTCCTATGCCGTATTCACTCGCGTCCGAATTATTATCTGTTGTTTTTGGTTGTGGTGCATATCGGCTCGGAACGAAAAATCAGGGAGTCGAGTTCGAATTCTACTTGAATTCCTTGCATTCAATTACGCACAAATACCGCTGGGAAAGGTATTAATCCGTCTATTCCATCCAGTTATGGGTTAAATAACACGATAGATTGGGTTCTACAGCCTTGGCTGGAAACTAGTTTACCGCAGAACGCAATGGTAACCTACTACGGGATAATCTTCTGCCCAGTCAGTCATGTCGTTTTCGAAATATGGTCGCCCACGTGTGTATCACTTAACTGACTGACTGGATTAGTGACAGGAACTCATCATTTCGCAGTTGAAAAGGTTAGATGTAACAGTAAGTTTTATGTAAACAACTTCTTTATCTCACTTATCCCTGGTGGAACTCACGTCTAATCTGAAACCCCTGCTTAAAAGATATACAAAAATTGTCTTGTTAAGTACAGCCCACACACTAAGGAGGATTTTGTCTATGTAACGCTAGGGATGTTAAAGGAGATAGAAAAAAAACATGGAGCCATAACAACACACCACAAGCTGCCTTAGGTCTTTCCGCAGACATGGTAGGTAGTGCGACCATAGCAGATATTGAATTATGATGGAAATGACATAACAGTAAGAAATCAGGATACTTGAGTATTAGTTAGTTTCAACTAATTGAAAAATTTACTCTCGCTTGGACTACAGTAAAACATCTAGTTACACATGGTGTGAAAGCCCCTCTTCTTTTTTAATGCAAATAGACTTGTTTGTGAAGTGTAAGGGCCACAGACTAACTACGTTAGAATCACGACCTCGCCACGCTAGTTGTTGCGGCTATGATTGCCGTAGTTCATAGCCATTTATGGAATGGAATCATCAGCCTGATTTTGAAGAGAATGATATCGATGAGAATTTCAGCACTGATAGCCGCTAGACATCACGCGTGTTTTGGTTAAGTTTATTTTGTTTTACGGTATATCAACCTCAATAGATTATTTAATGCCGACAAGATTTTTAGGATAGGTTCATTTGAAAAGAATATGTATTCTTTGTAAGAAATCAGTTTGTAGATTAGGTTTCATTGACGTATTTTTGGAAACAGGGTTTTTGTTGAGAGTCAATGTTTTGCTTAAAAGTTTTTTTTTTAAATGTTTTGCTGTTTTTTTATGTATTGCTCGTATTTTGACTATAAAAATCTATTTTATACTTTCATAGTGTTTTGACACAAGTTTGAGGGTTAACTATTTACCCATAGCTGGGACCCTAACAGTTGCTACCACTCCGTGTCAGGGTGGACCTCGGAACAACAGCAATTAAGAGGTGGTTCACGCTCCTGATAATCATCCGGAACAAACGCCTTTGTGTCCGGATGTAGTTTATCATCATGGCCAGGACGCACATCAGACGTGAAAACTTAATTAGTGCAAATATAACTAAATTTTAAAAAATTGAGAAAGTTCGACAATTCTCACTTAATTTTCGCATAGATCATAAACTTTCCTCTAAGCGATCATTTCAAATAACATTAATTATATTAGTGTTTATCGCTATTTTAATATTAATTATGTTAGTCTTAAAGTTAGATTGTGTTATTTCTAATTATGGAAGAGATGGCGTACTCCTGGAATCGAGTTACTTTGAGACCTGATCGAGTGGCTGCTTTTAACATGACGAGGAGGTTGAAGAGAACTCTATAGTTATTTGTGTTATGGTGATCAGCCGTCCATATTAAGCCTGGCGTTATTACGGATGGTCGGTAGGTAGCTTCAGCTGACCAGATTTGATTAATGAAGCCAGATCGGTCGAGGGCGGAAATGCAGCAAGGCCAGGTAGCATATTAGTGAATATTACCCGCGTGCCACGCCGCCTTCTGATGTTACGCTAGGTAGGTTATGCGTTGTTTTTCTTTGTCTTTCTTGGCTTCAATCTCTTCTGTGAGTGTCACATTTTCCAAGCCGACTGTCTTTATTATGTGCCCTAGAAATTTCAACTGTCTCTTCTTAATGTTAATTATAAGTTTCATTTTTGTTCCGATTTTCTCCAAAACTTCGTCGTTGTTAACATGTTTGCTTCATTGTATTCTCAGCATCCTTCAGTAGAACCACATTTTTGTTGTTTTAATCTGTTCTTCATCTGTGCAGAGATTGTCAAGCAATAATTACCATATAGGAGGACTGGTATGACGTAATAGTTCAGTATTCTTTTTTTTGTTTCTAACGAAATATTTTTGTTTCCTAATACCTTGTTTAGCTTTTGGCAGACTTCTGTCGCTATCCCAATGCACCTTCAGATTTCAATGTTTCTCTTTCTGTCCTCTGTTAAACACATTCCATATATTTAGATTTCTTGATTCTTATATTATCAATTCAAAAACAATATTCATCCGCTAAAAAAATATCTTGAGTCAAATATGCACAGAATAATAAAACTGCCAGACCAATAAGGAAAATGAGACTATTTAAAATACTAAGAATTAAATGCTACAAGTTATATAAAAAAATACCATCATCATCATCATCATCATCTTCTTCATCAGTCCTAGGACCAGATGTGGTCGTAGGGTCATTGGCCATCTGAATTACTGACCATATTTCTCTGTATATATGGTTTGAAAGTCGAAGTATCCATTCATGTGCAGTGGATAGTTGGACAAGTAGACCTGACGGAGACTATACTTTCCCACGTCAAACCACTGCCAATAACCGCTAGGTTGACAGTTTCCCTTTGTCGTAGACACGTGGTCGTTTATTCAATCGCCCTGCTCATTGACTTACAGGGAGCCCTCCGCCCGTTGATGCTGTGTCATAATTGCATCTGATTGTATCCATAATCACTCGTTCCAGTGTAACAACGTTTTTTGTTTTTTTTTTTAAGCTGATCCCAGCAAGAAATATCATCTGCTTTTTGACTGGCCTTTCCTTTAATCCTGCTGGTTGTTTACCCACCATTTTCAGCAAAAGCCTGGTGAGAGAACCGGTTTAGTCGCCGATGACCCGACTATGCGACAGCTAGTACTGGGGTACATGGTAAAAGCTGCTCCTGTAGAATCACTTGACATAACGAATAAAACATAAAATTCAACCGAGATAATGAAATAAAATGAAAACGACGTCAAAATAAATTTACAGAACAAAAGCCTAATCTTCACTTGGTATGTCTGACGTCCGTCAATAGGGATCCAACAAATCCCCTAAATAATGTTACAGACAGCACTGCAGTTAGTTTCACAAAACTCAAGTGCCTACAATCTTACTTCGAGTGTCTTAAGAACCAATTACTATGAGTATAATTCTAACATTCTTTCTTCTACTCTTGTGAGAGTTCCTGGCAGAATTCCATTTTTGGTTTATTTGATCATCGCCATTGTTATTGTTATTATTATTATTATTATTATTATTATTATTATTGGTTTATAGCAAATATGAACCCCAGCCGTAATAATGGGCCCATGGCGTTTAACTGAAGAAAAAAATACGCAGTAATAATAATAATGTGACACTAAAAAAGGAAAAAATATGCTATTTTGTCAGTTGAATATATATTTATATATATATATATATATGTGTGTGTGTGTGTGTGTGTGTGTGTGTGTGTGTGTGTGTGTGTGTGTGTGTTAATAAATATACTTATTTTCCTGTTTTATTCACGAATCTGAGTAGCAATCTTCAGGTGATTAATATATACTGAATTATTTTCGATTTGAAATATTAATAGAGTTGCTTTCTTAAAGTTCGTTATGGGTAAACGTACATGTACAATTATTTTTATATTTATTAAATATATCAACGAGTTAGGTTAATAATGATACCTAAAACCGGAATAAAATAGAATGTTGAGACATTCTGCTTCATTCAATACGGTATATATATTCAAAGATTTTACGAAATTGCCAACCCTGATATAAAAACTAGTCTGTCCTGCTATTCAACTCATAGCGGAAGGGGGTACATGTGGATTCATGCTTTTCTCAAGTATATTTACGCGTAAGTGAATATACAGAAACTGACTGGAATTTGAACTCGGTTCTCGAATTCTAAATTCGGAGCTGTTATCTATTACAACACCGGTACATCTAAGACTACGGCTCTTGAAATTCACAAACGGTTCTCACTCTAGGCACTGACCGGGCTCGACGTTGTTTAGCTTTAGTGATCGAACGAGAACTGGTGTTTCAACGCAATATGGCCGTAAGCGAGTTTAATTTAAGCAAACTATCTCTGAATAATAATCGAATGTCTGTCATGATTTGAGAGGATCAGAATTCGCTGATTTTTCTAAAAATTATTTGCTTCCTCATCATATTGGCTACTTCTTTTCTGGATGTACTTGCAGATATATTTTATTGGTTTGACAAAAGGGAATTATATTCTAGTGTGTGTTGAGAATACTTGACAACAGTAGGCAATATGTAGCAATTTATCTGTTGTATAACTGTCAGCCCTTGCATACCAGTTTATTTTTTCTGTAGAGACGTTACACAACATCTGCTGACTGTTCTTCAGCTTGCAAAGATCTTTTTCTTACATTCGCAGCAATTTAATTATTCTGTCCATAAGACATTTGATACAACTGCTCGCAATTTGTTCTTCTTTCTTTAAAAGTATATTAACTATCAGGAAGTGTTCTGATAGATAATGGAAAGTGCGACACTGAAATTCAGAGACGCATTGGCATGACCAAGGACGCATTTCAAAAGCTAACCAGGGTACTGAGAGACGGGAAAATTTTATTGGAAACAAAGATTGTTGGATTGCTGTGTGATATCTGTCCTTCTGTATGGCAGTGAATGTTGGACGATCTCAACAAGAATGAAGAAGAGGCTTGAGGCAGTAGACATGTGACTTTTACAGAAGGATGCTGAAGATAAACCTTGGACTGAGCACGTGACCAATCTCATACTTAAAATCAGGACGAGACAGTTGAGGTTCCTGGGACATGTAATGAGGAAAGAGGGTATGGAGACTCTAATACTCACAGGACGGATAAAAGGAAAGAGAGACAGGGGAAAGCAGCGCAAGACATATTTGATAGGCTTAAGCAAATGAATGACGAAGCGGAGTTTGAGAGTGATATCAAGAGGAAAATATTGAGAGTGACAAGAGATATTGACAAGTGGAAGTCCACGATCGTCTACGTCTTGAAGGTACACCGCAGATGAAGAGGAAGAAGAATAGGAAACAAATCATTCGACGATATTGGACAATGTGACTGCGTAGTCTCTAGACAGTAATTATAGATCCCTGTTTCAGTAGATGCTACATCGTATCATGTCTTAAATCACGTCTATTCAATTCGTTAATTTTTCCTTTACTCCCACGTGTTGAGTGGTTTCGAGCTGATGCTCATATAAACAGATTTTGAGCTTTACCCATTAATTTAATCTGAATAACATTGAAAGAAATTCAAGCAAAATATTCAATAAAACATTCTAATTTTTTATCATGTGCAAAAAATGTCTCATATGTTTTCAACGATAAAATATTTGCTTTTATTAAATTCGTAGAATAGCAAACTTTAATAAATAAAATAAAAGTATTTTTAGAGCCACGAAAAGTATCATTTCCTTCACACCTCGTGAACATTAACACTATCATTTTTAACGGCAAGTCAATCAGTTAACATTTTTTCTGAGACCAGAAGCAAATCAAAAAGTAAAAGCTCCTGAACCAAACGAATGATAATCCTACGCAAATGACCGTATTTATTATCCTTTCCTGACCACAATATAAACTCAGAAAAAGTGGGCTTCCCGGTAAGTTCCCGGTCCCCTTTTTTCAGGAAGTGGTACAGGTTGATCCACTCCATTTACCAACAAAGAACTAATCAGGACTATTAATTACTAATTTAGCTGTTAATATCTTGTTATAATTGTGCTTGTTTCGCACTTCGTTAATTCGCTCGACCGTTACGCCTTGTCAGTAGACTATTCTACTTTGATTGCGTGGAGAGGAAAATCAATACTTAATTTCAGTGAGAAGATGAAAGAATGAATGGAAGATAGAGAGAGAGAAAATCAGATTAAGTTGATGAGAACAGATACTACACTTTGATGTTAGGCCAAGAAACGATTGTATTCTCCTGACGGCCTACGCTGACGGAATTTGACACAAGGTCAGTTTAATGTGGGTATCTCGATCGCGTGCACCTGGGACAGATCCTAAAATAGTCCAGTTTCCGAAACCATCGTTTGCGCTGGCATAAATATTACTACCTATCCCCCTCTGTCGTTGGTAGCTGTTTCCGGTTGCCTCTCGTTAATATTTTTCGTTGCGCTCTCTTTGCAGTCAGAGACACAACTGAGTTGCACTCTGTCCGGAGAGCGAATCATACCTGATTTAATTTATTTTATCCGCCCGTGGTTAGATAGTACACTTTGATCCCGGCCAAAAGGCTCTTTTTCACTTTTTCCATTCTTCTCCTTTCCTTCTCTTTCCCTTTCTTATGTATATTCCTTTTCTTCTCCTCTTCCTCATTCCCTTCTCTTTTCCTCTCCTTTTTTCTCTTTCACTTTCTTATTCTCTCCTAAACACTGAGACATATTCAACATTAGAATATCTTACTAAAAAGAACTGTAACTAATCGTATTATGTAAAGGTAAGCTTGTATTGTTTCCATTTGTCTAGTCAAAAGGAATCGTTGCCCCTCATTGTTATTTTTTCTAGATCCCTCTCTCTCTCTCTCTCTCTCTCACTCTCTCTCTCTCTCTCTCTCTCTCTCTCTCTCTAATATACATCCACATTAGTTGAACACTATGGATCTGAATCGGACAAGATGGTAGAATAAAGTAAAGAAACACAATAGGAAACGTATCTCAATCTAATATGTTTCACTTTTATAAAAGCTTCATAAGAGACTGAGAGGAAAATGAAAAAAATAAAATAAGAAAGATACAGTCTACTGGTTTGTTGTGATTTGGGATTTAATTCTTATTGATCAGATATGTGTCACGTGTATTAAAGCAATAGATAATTATTTTTCAATGCATCTGCGTGGAATTTTCTGTATAATAGTGTATGTATGTATGTATGTATATGTAGCACCACTTGTGTGTGTGTGTGTGTGTGTGTGTGTGTGTGTGTGTGTGTGTGTGTGTGTGTGTGTGTGTGTGTAACCCGAATATGAATATCTGAGCCTTTCGCAGTTACAGGTCACCTTTGGGCAAGTAGTGGCAGCTGTCAGCCTCTATCGAGAATGTCGGACAGTGAAGACATTAACTTCGATAGCTGAAACACATTGGATACGAGAATCTCCTTATCAAGTTTTCCCCACACAACACGATCAATACTGACAAGTGGGTGCGCCAACTTCATTATCCGTACCATTCACCATCCATGTAAAAGATTTTCTATTCCTCTCATTCAGCTGTGTGTGTGTGTGTGTGTGTGTGTGTGTGTGTGTGTGTGTGTGTGTGTGTGTGTGTGTGTGTGTGTGTGTGTCCATGAGAATGTAAAAATGTTAGTTTAGATAAGATGTCAGGACAATTATCCTATGCATGGGTATAAGAGTTTGATTGACGGCCACCAATGTGTCGATACTTCCTTGCTGAAGATAACACGTGTACATCTAAATAACAATTTATGTTGCATCGATGACAGATTCTGTCCTAATATTTTGTGCACGACGGTTGCTAAGTGTAGATATAATTGTTTGTAAAACACGTGAAAAATTTCTTTCATAAACAGGGGAATTTTTTATACTTTAGCAGTTTCTATAGAGCTTTGTTCGTTTGTGTGTGTGTGTGTGTGTGTGTGTGTGTGTGTGTGTGTGTGCGCATGCGTATGTATTTGTCAAAATAACCTTCATTTTATATGTGTGTTTGTGTGTGTGTGTATGCGCGCATGCGTATGTATTTGTCAAAATAACCTTCATTTTATGTGTGTTTGTGTGTGTGTGTGTGTATGCGCGCATGCGTATGTATTTGTCAAAATAACCTTCATTTTATATGTACATGAATATTTATGTTGCATAAAATCTTATCTGTCATATTTCTAATCGGCGATAAATTGCGAGCAAAACTGATGCATATAGCAAGTATAGATCTTCTGTGGTTACCAGGGTCACAGAACTTTCATCAAGATGACTGGCGATAAGACTAAGTATGCATAGGGTTATTTTCGTTTCCTAAGTGCATTAGTATGTTGGAGATATTAGAGAATTTTTTCCAAAATTAGAACACGTTTTGATTAATTTTTATAGTTCTAATTTGCACTTGCAAGCATGCAAAAATGCCGAGAGAGAGAGAGAGAGAGAGAGAGAGAGAGAATTATGAATAAAAAACGAGAGGGGTAACGATGAAAAAGCAGAGATAGTGATTAGTAGACAAAGGTGACAGATGCACGGTATCTACTTCTGGTAACTATAGTATGAAAAGTACTGATAATGAATGACTTGATTGTTTGATTTGAGATTTTTTACGGCTTATTAACACTAGGGTGTGCGTTGTGGGTTAGTGGATACCGTTTGAATTCCAGCTGAATTTCGTTGCATTCACTTACGCGAAAACACCCTTGGAAAAATATTAATCCGTTGCTTCTTCTTCTAGCTAAGGGTTAATTGGCAGGGTAGATTGGGTTCTATAGCCTTAGTTTACAACCAGTATACCGCTGAAAGTAATGACTGCTGACTTGGCAAAAATATTTTACCAAGTCAGCTGTCAGTCATGTCTTTCGAGACATGATCGCTCAAGCGTGTATCACGTGTGGCACTAAACTGAGCGACCCGTGCTGTAAAAGAAAGATGGCAGTAACTGAAATAAAGCGCAGATCAAGACTTCACAAATAAAACTATTTCCATTAAACCGTTTAATTAATCTGTCGCATTCATATATTTTGATTTTTACTGCTTTTTCCTTTTCTTCTTCTCTTCCTCATCCCCTTTTCTTTTCCCCTCCTTTGTCTCTTTCTTCTCCTCTTCCTCATTCCTTTCTCTTTTCCCCTCTTTTGTCTCTTCCTTCTACTCTTTTCCCCTCCTTTTTTATCTTTCTTCTCCTTTTTCCTCATTCTCTTCTCTTTTCCCCTCTTTTTTTATCATTCTCCTTCTCCTCCTCCTCCTCCTCCTCCTCATCATCATCATCATCATCATCATTCCCTTTTCAACAGTTTGTGGGTTAATAAAGCTGAAGTATATTTTTGGATTGTAAGAATATTTTTTTTTGCGAGTAAATATTGCAGAAACAATTTTCAGAAGAGCAATGATTTTTCAGATATAAGTTCTGTTATTTAATCGACAGATGAGAGATTCCTAACCTTCCCAAGGCTATTTGTGCCTAAATAAATGTAACGAACTCGGCTCTCCAATTTTCTCATTCCGAATCACCATCCATTTCGCCACTAGCAAATAATGAATAACAAAAGGTGTATGATTTCTTGAGTACAGGCTGCATAACATTCACAACAGACTCGTAATACCGGAAATAAATATGCTTTGAGCATGAGACGTAAACAGTAAAGTATGTTTTTGCTTGTGCTAAAAGAACGATAAATAATTTAAAAACAATAAAAAGAAAAAATTTGAGGCGCTCGCAATGAATCAACCGACGTAAAAATAGTAAATACATCTAATGGTTGAAACGAACGATTTCTACAGTATGGTCGTTTACAAATTCATCTGGGAGGCTATTTCGTGAATGCAGTGAGTTTAACCCTCCCTGGGTATTGCATAAATGAGATTTTGAAATGGGTTTGGTAAATACTAAGGATATTATTGGGACCATCTTTTTTTTTAAAAAAAAAGTAGAAAGTAAGAGACTAATATTGGAAAGTAACATGTGCTACTACCACAAGTCAGAATGGACCTGAGAACGACAGCAGTTATGAGGTGGTTCCATGTTCCTCAAAGCTCTCAAACCCACAATCTTGCTGCCGAATGTAGATTATTTTCACACCAGAATAAAATAAATTGTCATTGAGATACTATCGGATTCACCTGAAAACAAGAGATAACATGAGAATAATCTTGTAAAGCATCCTGAAGGGGAAACGAGACACGTAGTGTCACTACGGCCTCCTGTGGTTGAAAAGAGAGAAAAAAGACAGGGCATGTGTCCTTTATTTTTATACTGCTTTGCACTTCCATCTCCTCGTCAGCTATGGGTTAAATAGTTGAACGTGTATATGGAAAAATCTGTGTTCTTTTCAACAAATTTCTAATGCAATATTCAGTCGTAAAAAAAGAATTATTCATACAATCCCCAAAATGTTTCGGTTTAAAAGGTTGATGATCCATACAAAGCAAGAGCTTTAGACAGC
The DNA here is from genome assembly GCA_037127315.1 of Ascarosepion bandense. Classification (NCBI taxonomy): domain Eukaryota; kingdom Metazoa; phylum Mollusca; class Cephalopoda; order Sepiida; family Sepiidae; genus Ascarosepion; species Ascarosepion bandense. The sequence goes on along the minus strand of JBBBDQ010001454.1, from coordinate 1,215,638 downwards.
GACACCAGTTTATTAAGGACTTTCCCTGGAAAATATGGTTGGGTAATACTGCACAGGCAACTGGTGAATTGGGTTATTTTCGCCTAAATAAAATCTGGTTGGGATTGAAAGACGTCTGTCTGGTTTTCAATTCCGAGACATTATCCATTACACCACACGTACATATAAGCTAACAACATCTGGTATTAACACCGGCAAGTAAAAGAATTCTTTTTCAAAAACCTCATTCAAAAAATGAATCTCTGCCCGTGTTAAAAATGATGGTGGTGGTGGTGGTCTTATTAAAGACATACAAGGATCCTTTAAAAAGGACGTTTATCTGCTGTGATAATAGTAGGAAACGGTGAGGAGCAGCCAACAAGGCCTGCATAGAAGCACAGAGTTTTATACGACAATTTCCCTAGCCAAAGTCACGTACAAAAATAAAGTGAAGGGATAAAGAGTTAAACGCACAAAGGAGGAACCTCACCATCTCTCAAATCAACTCCTGCAGTTGATATAAAAATATCCTTCTCCTGAAAAGGCTTCGCTTGACATCTTAAGATAGACATTGAAAACCCTCCCAAATCTATGTTCGCGAAGCCAAGTCATTATATACAAAGATTATATGCAGTTTGATTGACTGATTTGTTTTTTACGGTTTAGCAACCTTTTACAGGTTATTTAAAATCAGAAAATATTTTAGAATGTAATAATTTGGTGTAATGATTTATTAATACAATCTTACTAATTAAAAGAAAAAAGGCGGATTAATATCTTTCCCTGACTAGGATCGACGTTGCTTAACTTCTTTGATCATACGGGAGACGGGATATCATGGTGATGTGGCTGTAAGGCGTTTATATAGAGTTCACGCTAGGTTTTTAACGGGTCTTAAATAGGAGACTGCCCAGTCAGTCATGCCTCTTTCGAGACGTGATCGCCCAAGCGTGTATCACGTATGGCACTTGACTGACTGAAATAGGAGACTGCGTAACATGTGCTAAATGCCAACATTCTCATTTCTCTTTCCGACTTATGATGAGTACTAGCATAGCTGCTTCTAATCAGACACAGAAAATGAAAAGATTCTAGCTACCAAATCTCCTCAAAAGGGTCCAGATGTGCAGGAAAAATGCAACAGAGCCTCGGGATCAACAGTACAACCGACATCGTTGTGCTTTTATACCTGGATCAAGGAAGTGTTTGTACGTGATGCAGCAATATTCCGCTTCTCCTCTTAAGATCAATGATACCCAAGAATAGCTGTTCGAGAATTTTTACGACCATGTCACTCACAACATAAAGCCTCCTAGCTTACCTGATCTGAATCGTCTAGGGCCTTGTTGAGAGTGAGATTGATAATGTTGAAAATTTGATGAAGGGCACTATCGTAAACGTCATGACCATTATGAAAACGTATTATTGGAACTTTAAGGCATCAATATTAAAATGGTTCTCTGGAATTCAGTTAGTCAAGTCCCATAAGTGATACATGCTTGGGCGATCATGTCTTGAAAGAAACATCACTGACTGGACAGAAGATTTTCCCGAAGTAGGTTGCTATTACTTACTGTAGCCAATCAAAGCTATAGAACTCAATCTGTTCTGCTATTTAATCCATAGCTGGCGAAAGGTTAAGGGTATTTGCGCGTAAATGAATGCAACGAATTCGACTGATATTTAAACTCGGCTCTCGACTTTCATGGCTTCTGCTCCGATGAGCTTAGATCACTGGTGCCGCCTAAGCACGAATTTGCACGAGATACTAGATTAGCAACTAGGTCCCACCCTTTTACAGTTAAACAAATAAGATGTAACCGTAAATTCTACTCCAACAGCTTCTTTTCTCGCGCTTCCCGCCTGTGGAACTCCCTTCCACAAGTCTGCTTTCCCGACAGTTACAATCTCCAGGTGTTTAAATGTAGGGTCAATAGACACCTCCTATCACACTAACTCCCAACTATTCTCAGAACACTCTCATCTACCCAACCCTCATTCTCGATATCCTTACCCGCCTATCACCCACCCTCTGACATTTCCTATATTTAATCATCATTTCTCCACTCTACGTAGCCCCCTGCGCAGTAGTGGCAGTGACATGCCTTGCTCGGGGTGAAACGCTTATAAAAAATAAAAAAATAAAAAAATTCTCGTTCCGAGCCGATATCCACTGCACCACAACGCACCTCCGGTAGAAGTACTCTTGAAGTACTTCTTCTATTTCTCTCATTTCAACCTGAATAGATTTTTTAAACACATTCTTTTTAAGTGGGGGTGGAACGATTTTGTTAATATTTAGTATAACTTTTCACAATATTTCCTGATATCTCCTGACAAGTGGATCAAACCATTGCACAAAGGTTCTTCTATGTAAAACTGCTGAATATAGTATCAGTCATCTAAGTAACAAATTTCATATCTGTATTAATTCTATATTTTTTCTCGACAGAATCTATATTCCATATTTATAAGTCTAGCATTTGTCACTTTCACATATGCTGTGTATTTAGAGATTCTTGATGAAGTACAAATAATAATCTGCAATATTATTAGTCGTGACCTCGGCTTCAGTCACTTTCCCAGTAGTAACGTAGCTTCCCTGTGCCTCTTTTTTAATTAATATTTTCATGATTGTTGTTCTAACGATCTTTTCTCTTTGGTACCCAGCCTTTACGAATTTAAGCGTAGATCGACGGTAAATTTACATCATTTTATAGATGAAATGGCTAAATGTGACCGTAACTTCTATGCTAACAGTTTCTTCTCTCGCACTTCTCGATTACTTAACTAAAGCGTCTTATTTTCGAGTTGAACTTCAAATATCAATCGTTATTTTCTGTCTTTCCAATTCCTGTACTTTGATTGTTCTCACTCTCCATAATAGTTGTTTTCTTTTCCCCGTATTATCTTATATTCAATAACCTATTACGTCTTATTACCTTGTTTGGGGGTGAAACGATTTATATATATATATATATATATATATATATAATGACATTAAAGAAATACTGAAGTCATCTTTAATCCGACATTTTTATGACTTCAAACGTTAGTATAGTGAAGACACCCCATTCTTATTTATTAAATGCGCAGAACGATATTTGTAATACACAGCTCAATAAAAAAGATAACCGTCTATTACTGTTGGGGATCACCCCTTTTTGCACATAGCAATGGGCTTGCCTGATGTGAACATATAATTCTGCCTACACGGAGAACGGAAGTGCGAGTCACCGAGATTTTTCTCGTTGCGACGGCATTTCTCACTGTCAGCTCTCTGCCTTCGAGTAGAGGGCGCTCTCTGCTTCCTAGCAGAGAGCAATAACTCAGTCGTGGTTCCGACGAAGGGTACAAGCACGACTGGGGAAAATTAGAGAGACATTTTTTGGCCGGGCCATATAGCCCGGAAATTCCCACTCATAAACTGACCATGTGTCACATGTTGCCCGTAGTGGGAGGGACAGCTAAATATAGTGATTGTCACAGGAGTGGTTGAATTGTGTAGTTGTACCGCGGCTAGTTGGTCAGTAAGGATATAGATTCATTACCCGGACATACGTCTTCACTACAAGATTGTATATATTGATTCCTAGTAACAGTATTCCTAGGATTCCTGAATTGATTAACCTGTGTTCCAGCTTGTATATTTTTGTTCAATATAACGTACATTTTCTACCGCCATATCTGCTTTTGTTATTTATTATTTTGTGTGCTTTCTCAACAAGAATTCATGACAATTACCCATACGAAATAGGCATGTAAATAAGATTTGAAGTAATATATATATATGTGTGTGTGTGTGTGTGTGTGTGTGTGTGTGTGTGTGTGTGTGTGTGTGTTTAGGCAGCAAATTCTTTTGAAATCTCAGATTAAATTAATTTCAAACATTGTGTGCTTATTTTTAATAACATCTGTTCATACTCACGGATAATCTTTCGCGTATTATAATTGAAAGATGTCAGAAATGAGCTGTAAGGTTGACAAATGTTATTATCATTCATTTCTCAAAGTACCCAAGTACTTTCAATCTTTTTCCGAGTACTGAAAAAAGACCTCAATTAGTGTTAATAAAAGAATGAAGTGGCAATAAATTCAGGATTCAAGATTTATAATGAATATTATTAATTACTTAGTTTTCATAGTTACTTCAGTAACATCGTATATATATTTGGAAATCTTAGTAGAGACTCCTTTGGCACTGATTTTTGTATACTGAATCTTTACAAACCAGTTCGATTCGACGGCTTCCATACATGGACAGTAATTTTTAATTCATGTTACACTTGTTAAATTCTATTTAAGCCAAGGGATTCAAAAGGTCATTTCATTGTCCTAAATTGTAGTATTAATGATTACAAATGGCTTCAAACGGATAAATCCCGTAAATTTTAAATGAGGCAATTTATCATCAGTTCCTTATAATCCACAAAAAAATCTTTAACAATAAAATTGCATAAGTTAGCTGCAACAAAATCACGTCGAAACACCGATCCCAGTACGATCGCCGAAGTTGAGGAATGCCGAGCCTTTTTAATAGCTTGATGGGTGACCGATTGGGAATATCATGGGCTGAAATCTTGTATGCGAGGATCTTGTAAATGATATCTCGCATTTATTAATCAGACACCAGAATTCTAATTCCAGTTGGCGTCGGTATATTCCCTTACGGGTAAATTCCCTGAGAAAAGGTATTAAAAATCTCTTCCCCTCCCCCGCCTCAACAATGGGTTAATTAGTAAGACTTGTCCTACTAAATCATTCTAATCTAAAATAAAATCTTATGATCTAAAAATATTTTCTGCAATTAAATAACCTGTAAAGGGTTGATAAACCGTAAAAACGAATCAATCGAGCAGCCATAACGAAATAGGTACCACATGTAGCTAAAAATAATAATAATTTAGTCAAAATGTTTATTTCCCATAAAACTTTGCAAGGAAAGGTCAATAAAATTTAGTAGAGTTGAGAGGTTTAATTTAATCAAAAACTGTTTTTTAAGAAAAAAGATTTCACAAATTCAAACCGACAGCAACATGAATTGCTCTATTAACTAATTTCGAATGTTTTCTTCCTGTAAACGACTATTTCCACCACCACCCATTTTTCTATTTTTTGTGTGTGCCTTCAGGACGTAGGCGATCATTGACCTCCACTTACACTTGTCCCTTGTCGCTCTTAACATTTTCCCCTTGGTAACTCTCTCAAACCCAGCTTCGCCATCCACTTACTCAAGACCATCAAGTATGTCTCACGTTGTTTTCTTCTGTTTCCTTTTTCCTCCCGTCCTATGAGTATTAGATTCTCCAGGCCTTTCTTACTCATTACCTGTCCCAGAATCTTCAGATGTCTCTTCCTGATGTTAAGCTTATGTTTCCTTTCTGTTTGCATCCTCTCCAAAACCTTGTCGTTGCTCACATGCTCGGTCGATTTTATCCTCAGCATTTTTCTTTAGAACCAAAATTCTGCTGTTTGGTGTCTTTCCTTCAACTTTGAGAAGATTGTTCCAAATTCGCTTCCATATAGGAGGACAGTTATCACATAACAGTCCAGTACTCTTTGTTTCCAACGAAATTTTCCTGTCTCTCAATACTCTGCCAAGCTGTTGAAATGCGTCCTTGGCCATATCAATGAGCCTTCAGATTTCAGTGTCAAACTTTTTATCGTCTGTCAAAGCACTTCCAAGGTATTTAAATTTCTGCACCTGCTTGATTTTAGTATCCCCTGCCTGTCGTTAGTATTTGGGGATTTTCTTTTTGCTGATGACCATGCATTTTCTTGTAGTTCATGCTTAGTCCTTTCTTTTGGCTTTCCCTTGCTAACTTCTATTGGAGGTCCTGTATTTTCCTTTCTATATCTGCAATCAGCACTGTCATTTGCGGTTAAAATATTATGTGATGGATTTCAAAGTATGTTCTCGGATCGTTGTTTTATGAAAGATTAATTGCCTATATCAGTTAACTGAGTAAAAACTGGGTATAAAATTCATTTCACTCGGTGAACTTGAGCAAAGGAAACCCTATGATGTGTCTACCATGATGTTTCACTGTTAAAAAAGTGTTTTTACATCATGGGCTGTGTTCTTTTCTTTTTTTCTCTCTCTTCTATTGTAACATTGTTGTCTATGTTTAAAAGTTCAATTTTTGTTTCGCCTGACTAAATAATAAATACGAGTAACTGTTCGCTTGATCAAAAGTCATTTAATACTAAACGAGCCTTTTTGTATGTTTTCTTCATTGGTGGCTTTTTACGTGCAATTCGTCCGTGAAATCTTTTCGGTTCAATGTGCTACGAAATTATTAAGACATTTGTTCCAGCGTTCTTCCGATATGTTTAGATATTCCTTCCGCTAGATTTCAGGTCTACTGAAAGTTTTCTTGTAATCCTAATCACTTACATGAGCCTATCTTGATGTACGGTTGGTTGAACCGTGTGATGCTTCACTTTCTCTTGCATTTTGCTGCTATCTGATTAGTTTTGCCGAAAAACTAATGTTTTTATTGTCGTTTCATGATCGCTTTTGGCTTCTTCGAAAACGCTTTCGTTTGACAAGATGTCGGTTGTAGATTAAGTTATCGTAGATGAATTGTGGGATTTGTTTCTCTCGGTAGATTAGAGGAATGAGGAACATAAAATTTTCAAGAAATGGCATTAAATTCATTTTTCATCAGAGCCAATATTCAAAACTAACAAAATAATAAAATACAGCAATAAATGAAAACGCATATAATTCCACTCATCGTACATTAAAAATGTAAAAACAAATACAGGCAAAATTGTCAGTTGACACATTGGCATTCACTTCAGAAAATCACGAAAATATGTCACTAAACACTCCGGAACCAGATCCTGATATCCCGTGACTCATTAGAGTGGTACGGGTACCACATGTACTGCAGCTGCAGTATAAATGGTGTTTCTTTGAGAACAACAGCCTGACAGGACCTAACACTCTCCACGCTGGTTTGAATTTAGAGATTTTCTTCTCCTAGACCGGTTGCCACCCTAGTTGGTCCTGCTATTTCCCCATAGATTGGGGGAGAAGAGATGGATTCATATCTTTCCCAAGAGTAAAGTGAATGTAATTAATCCAACTGGAACTATCCATTCGAAGTTCCTCCAAGCTTAAAAAAAAGTACACTTATCTGCAGTTGAAGACCTACAATTGCGTTCAAAATATATTTAATTGAAGACATAAAATTGCGTTCAAAATATTCAAATTTTAGCATTAAATAACTCATAGAGATGTTGATGCACTGCTGAACAAAATCAAACAACCAATCAACTTATGTCCTATTACCATGACTGAGAAGATAGTAGAATTGTTTCCTCTACTTTGCCATTTCAAGGGTTTCAGTTTCCCCTCTTTCAAATTGGTTGCCAAACAACTCTAAAAAACACTGTTTAGCCTAGTCTGACATTTTCCCCCTGGCAGAATGGAAAGAAAATGGATAAATCCCATTCCCAATGTCATTGGTGCAAAGCCTGAAATTAAATTTTGAACACAGCTTGACTATTCCGTTTTCAGCGTCGATAAACTTTTGCGCCCCCCCCACTACATCACATCTCTACATACCCACCAATTAAGTCAGACATCCACGCACACATATATACATACACTTTTCTTATTCCTCAATATGTATTTGTTTAACCTGTCACCTCTAAACGAAAAGTGGACTGTAACGAAATAGTTAAAACAAGATATTTTATATTCATTGTTAACTTTATTATGAGGAGACAGCAGCATTTTTTTTACCTTTGCATTCGCAATGCCAAGCATAGATTCTCCGAGAATTAAGCGATATTTTCCTCTCAGCGTGACAGGTAAATGGTCATTGTGGCGCCGGCTGGCCGAGCAAAACCAAAACGAGGTGTGCAATTTTCAAATCACGTACAAAATAACGAACGCTGCTTTGTCATCGACGCCATCATCGCCAACGATAATCAGTGGCAGATTTGGGAGAGAAAATTCATATTTTGTGTTTTGCATGTCTGAACATCGATTGAATGTAGATCCTAGAAAACATTTCAAAAAATTCATAGTTTCTTTTGTAAATTTTGTTTTCAATTTTTTGTTTTATTATTATTATTCAAATATTATATTTATTTTTTTCCTTTGTTACTTAATCTGCTTTTATCTTTTCTTTCTTGTTTAATACATATAACAAATATGGTATTGTACATTACTTCGTTTTCATATTTCCATATTTTATTTTCCCGGACTTGCCTATATCAATAGTTGCTGTATATATATATATATATATATATATATATATATATGTGTGTGTGTGTGTGTCCAATATATGACCTGCGCTAATATGTTTAGTCCTTCTCTTCTTTCATCGACTTTTGTACTGTCCCTTTCCTATCATTTTCTTTCGTTTCCTTCTTAAAATATTATTGGTTACCATAATTTTAATCTATTGCTCGATAAAATACGCTTTAACGTAATAGTGATGATGCTGATGATCATGATATAATTTTTATCGTTTGAAATCTTTTTGTTGACAATAACTTTAAAATTTTATCAATAATAACAAATGGCTTTAATTTCTACACCTGAATAAAATAAGAAAAAAAAAATAGAAAGGTTGATGAAAGAAGTATTTTCGCTGAAAAAAACGGAAATGGTCCTTTGATATTATTTCCAAGCAACCAAGAGCCCACACGACGAGAAAACTGCAAGCTAGTTGTTGTTCTATGTCCCGTATGCCTTCAGGACTTGAGCAATAATGGCCTATCCCTTGTCGCTCTTAATACTCCTTTTCCTGTTATCCAAATCAATCTCTGCTCCATCATACATCTGCTCAAGTCCACTAAGTGTGTCATCCGCTGCTTTCCCTTGCCTCTATACCCCTCTGTCCGTCCCGTGAGCATCAGGTTCTCCAATCCCTCCTTCCTCATTCAAAAAATTTCAGCTTTCTTTTCCTGATGTTAATTATCAGTTTTCTTCTTCAGTCGAACTTCTCCAAAACCCCATCATTGCTCACGTGTTCTGTCCATGGGATCCTAGGCATGTTTCCATATAGGAGGACAGACAACATATAACAATCCAGTCATCTCTTCTTTGTTTCCAGCGAAATTATCATGTTTCTCAATACTCTACTCAGCTTCTGGAATACATCCTTTTCCATGTTAATACACCTTCAGATCTCCGTATCACACTTTCCGTACCTTGTTAGAAATATTAATTTAAAAAATAAAGTAATCTTGTCTAAGAATTTGTCTATATTTCTGTGATGAGTTAGTATTTACACTATTTACATTTTTCGGACTATTGTCCTCATCTTTGCTGCCATTTGTACGACGTTTCGGCCGTTGTACGCTCCGGCCTTCTTCAGGTGCTAGGAATTTCGAACCAAACCCTTTATGACAATCACTGGGTTATATCATTCTCATTCCTTGCGTAGAGCCCCTTTTGATAGTTATCTCAAACTATCTCAAATGAAGATAGTAATCTTCAATTAAATATATTTTGAACGCAATTTTGAGTTATCTCCCTCTAACCTTTTAAGTTACTTGTTCACCATTGCTGTAGCCTGGTATTGAACTCACAGCAGCAAAGATAAGGACAATAGTCCGAATAATGTAAATAGTATAATCTTGCCTAAATTTGATATGTATACTACTGACAAAGAAGCCTACACAAACATGTCAAGATCCAAGAATCTAAATGTAGTACTGCCGCCACAGTCTTCCCACTCCAATCTTAATAATTTTGAAAAGCGTCCCTGCATCGTTGTAGGTGACTAATTATTTGCCCCACTATAAACCCTTTCTTACACACGATACGTCGCAAGCCTCTCACTACTCTATCGCTAATTCCATGGTTAGTTTTCAGATGAACTCTACTTCTTAGTCTCACCAGTTCTAACCTTCACAGCTATGACCCGCACATTGTCACACACATTGTAGCGAACCACTTTCATTCTCTTCATGTCCCCCTGATAAGACGTAAATTCCACTCAAGCAGTTCTTCCCACGAACAGATACCCAAGAGGTTGCTTCTCCAATCACTATAATCTTAATCTGTTTAAGTCTATGGTTAACCGTTATCTTCTGCACATATCCGCATAAGCTGTACTTTTTATTCTGTAATCCTCTACCTCGAGTGGCCCTTGTATAGGGTGAACACCGCTGTAGAAAAGAGCAACTGGACAACTTACAGCAACGTATCTTATCAAATGCCTTCGCAAGGGTTAACTCTATAACATTCTTATTGTACATTGATATGTTTTCATTACAAACATCAAAGTCATCAAGACAGTCATTGCCAGAAGCATTTCAACTTTACTACAGAAGTTATACAATTATTCAGTCCGTGTCGAGAACGTGGATTTATCCACGATCAAAGACGCTTCGGTTTGTTGAACTTTCATATTAGCGGAAGAATATACGGTGTCCATGTTGTGGGTATAGATGCTTCTGATAATTATACCCATTTCTTTTCGAATTAACTACCAGAGACTTCCGACAGGAAGACATGACTATATACGAACTTCATAGCAACCGTGTTATAAAGCTCAAACTACAGAACTAGGGCTGAATCAAGACGCAACTACGTGAAACCAGGTCTCCTTTTAGATGCCAAGACTTCTCCCTCAGTAGAATTAGAGAAACCTTTTTTTAGATATAATGCTGTTATTATTTTGTGTCAATAATGTCTTTTTTACGTAGATGTAACAGATTTTAACTTTAAGTAAATTATTTTTATTTCTGCAGAGGGCAATTGGCAAAGCTGCCGCCATTTTATATTTTTATATGCTTCAATGCGAACACTTCAGAGTTTTTAGGTCTCAAATCTGAGGACAGTGCTGAGGATTCGGAAAGAGTTAGAAAAGTCTAATGACGATTACAGAGACAGCGACTCGGAAAACGTCTTCATTTAGTTTTAATTTTTAAAATTTCTAATGTTCTAGTTTTTGAAATTTCTAGTTTTATTTTTTTTTAATTTTTAGATTTTGAAATGCATCTTTCGCTATTCTGCTGTGCATTCGGATTTCTGTACCATAATTTTCGTCTTTATTTAAAATTTTGTACTTACTTGCTTTCGGCATCTCCAATTCTGAGCAATGAGAACAATAGTTTAATACATAAAAGTGTACAATTCCCCATGTCAAAAATGAAATATAAAATTAAGATAAAACCTATAGAAACTGCACTAATTTTGGAATCGCCAATAGCAAATTTATTTATTCCAGGTTAATAAAAAATGATACCACTTATTACAATGGGGATAATTGTTTGTAATTAAATGTTAAAAATGAAACTTAAATCTATCAAAATCTTAATTAGATTCTTATATATGCCATGTACTATATTCACCTCTGCTGTGGCCAAGTATGGAACTCACAACTCTTTGGATTAAGTTACTTTTTGGATTAATCAACCAATGCTTTTAACCATTGAGCCATGTAGGATAGATAACGGTAGATCTAAGACTTAAGTATTGTAAAATTGCAGCTATCAGGGAAACATAATCTTGAGAGCTTGTTTCACAAAGAAGCTGTTCCCAGGAACTTCCAAACAGAACTTACTTCAAACTAAAAGAATGGAAATTTAACAACGTTAGTTTTCAGTCAGTACCTGAGGATTGTCGTGTGCATGAAATAAAACTCAGAGTTGTACCAAACGGTAAAGATATATATATATATATATATATATATATATATAATTTTAAAAGTATAGAATTTATTGTTAGTCTCAAAAGCTCTTTCGTCCAACATTTCATCAGGAGAGAAATCATTGGAAAATAAATTAAACGCAAATGAAGATAAAAAAGGCAAAACCTAATATATATATATATATATATATATATATATATATATATATATATATATAGGGGGTTGGAATCACGCAAATAATTAGCGAGAGACAATAAAAATAAAATATCCCCCAACAAATTTATAAACTTTACAAAATCCTTCTGCCAGCAGAGAGAAGGTTTCCGTACTGGTATAGAAATTGATTCCAAAATCAATGTTTGGTTGTGAAAATGATTTACATTGTAATAATTTACATGTAAATCCTTTTCACAACCAACATTCAACATTGCCTGATGACGAGATTCTATCTCGAAACATAGAAATTTCTGTGTCGCAATGTACTTTTAATTGATAATTATCTCTCTCTCTCTCTCTCTCTCTCTCTATATATATATATATATATATATATATATATATATATATATCAAGAAGAGTATTGGAGAAATTGTATGACACAGTGGAAAATGTTTACTTGTGACACATTTTGTCCTTTAGGATTTCATCGGCCTTAACGTGCTTCTTTCTTTCGTTGCCTTGTATGACAAAGTGAAAAGAAAAGAAAATTAGTCAGATTAAATCCTGTAGGACGAAACGCGTCACAAGTAAACTTTTTTACACTTTTGTGATTCATATATATATATATCTGTTTAAGAAGTTACTGACAGTAGTTTGCACAAACAATGATAATGTCAAAGAAGCAATAAATATGATTATTTACACTGAAAATAATAAAGAAAGAAATTATTGAACGTCTAGAAAAGCTACAGTCGAGACTGGGAATTGTAATATAATGGTGGCATTTTTTCGTGGGTCTTTCTCAAAGGTTGACTAGCCGACATGTCTGAATAGAAAACTCTTCTGTTTAACAAATAGTCGAGGAAAGGGGAAAATAACAATGAGTTTCTAAAGAAATGGGAAAAAACTAAAGGATGGCAGCAAAACAATACAGACAGAACGGCAATCATCACCTCTTATGTATGTAAATTTCCTGGTGGCTTGAAAAACGCGATCAAATGGCTGATGGAGAAAAATGTCTGTGTGGACGAAATAGGAAATGAAAAAAAAAACAGGGAAAAGATGTGAGAAGTTAAAGCGCTGATACTGAAAAGATGTTGACCAGATCTTTTTCCCCAAATCAGACAATATAATTTTTTAATCCGTTCAAGAACCTTTCTGCACTTTTAGGTAAGAAAAACATATATAAACAGTAGGGTATCGTAGACTCGTTTAGACAAAACTAAAAATTTAAATGAGAAAAAGGAAAAGGAAGAAAAAAGAAGTAAAGAAAAATAAAGAATGGAGGCTAACGAAAGGCAACGAATTAAAGAAAGGCAAAAAAGGAAAAAGAAAGAATAGAAGGCAACGAGATAAAGAAAAAAGAAAGGCAAAGAAAGAAAGAAAGAAAGAAACAAACAAACAAACAAACAAACAAACAAACATAAACAAGATAGAATGGAAGGCAACGAAACAAAGAAAGACAACGTAAGAAAAAAAGCAAACAAAAAAAAAGGAAAACAAAAAAAAGAAAGGGAAAATTCAAAAACAAGTGTGTTGTTGTGTGACAGAAGCTACGAAATTAAAAATGGATTAAAAAAAACATGTAAACCGGAAAAAATTAAAACAGAAGATAGGATTTTTTAACGTATAAAGGAAAATAGGAAGCGAAAAAGAGGCTACTATCAATGGTGACGGAAAAAAAAGAGAACTGAAAATATGGCAATATTTACATTATTGTCCTCATCTTTGTTGCCATTTGTATAACGTTTCGGCCGTTGTACGCTCCGGCCTTTTTCAGGTGCTAGGGATTTCGAACTGAACTCTTTATTACAATTGAACTCACATCTCTAAGAGCCAAGTCAGGAACTAGCCAACGTCTATATCCACTAGGCCATGTGTCGTTAAGGACAAGCACAACTGAATTTTTGGGAACTTATAAACCTAATGTCCCGTAACACTTTTTTACCAGAATTCATATTGCAATTTTTTGATGTTAATGGTTTTCTCTAGTATTTTTTACCAGAGCTCATATTGCAATTTTTGACACTAATGATTTTCTCTGGCATCCCGTATTACTGGTTCCTATATTGTATTCATTTCTATGCTTGGTCGGCTTAGGAAATTTTTGTAGCCTAGCATATGTGCTGATTCCTTAAGTTTACGTAGTTTCCAGAGGCGTTCTCTATCTATTATTTCAACTTCATCCCATAGGGGGAGGTGATCCCCTTTCTCCCTTACGCCTGGTTTGTCTATCTCCCCTCGTGCTACGGCCTTGCGATGTTGTTGTAGCCTTACCTTAAGGGTGCAGCCTGTCTCTCCTTTATATTTCTTTCCACAACTATATGAAATGGCGTACACACAGTCCTTAGTCATGTCTTCCTCTGTTAGGGGTCTTACTCGGGAGAGGTACCTGCGAAGTGTAGAACCACTTCTGAAGATCGTCCTGATGTTATGTGAACCACAGATCCTTTGTATTTTCTCCTATAATCCCTTCATATGGAGTAGACAGACCGAGGTTGTTTTCTGAGAGTTGTTATACTCATGCACCCTCCCTTCCGAATACTAGAGAAAACCATTAACATCAAAAATACGTGAGAAAACTATTGACATCAAAAAATTGCAATATGAATTCTGGTAAAAAAAAGTTACGGGACATTAGGTTTATAAGTCCCCAAAATTCAGTTGTTCTTGTCCTTGATGACACATGGCCCAGTGGATATCGACGCTGGTTACTTTTTTTAGTTCCTGAATTAGGCTACAGCAGTGGTGAACAAGTAACTTTCAGCGTTAGAGGTAGATAACTCATAACTTCCAATTGTGGCATTACTACTACGCAAGGAATAAGAATGATATACCCTAGTGCTTGTAATAAAGTGTTCGATTTGAAATTCTTAGCACTTGAAGAAGGCCGGAGCGTATAAATGATAGCAAAGATGAGGACAATAATTTGAATAATGTAAATACTGTAAATACTACCTCATCTCAGAAATATAGACAAATATGAAAATATGGCGTTAGTTGAGAGCAGCAAAAAAAAAAAAAAGAAGAAAAAGAAACTTAGAATAGCGCACGGAAAAAAAAAGAAATGTGAGGAAATGCAAATAAAAAATGTCGATGGCAACAAACGAACAGCGGAGGTGATTTTCTAAGCTCAACCTCTACGTGGCACAAGGCCGAAAGTATGGGACATCCAGTGAGAATCGAACTAACTACCAAATGATTCAAGCAAGTTTGCTAAACATTACACCACGTCGATGTTCCCGAAACGAAGAGAGGAGAAAAGTAAATAAAGAAAATGACTGTCAGAAAATTTATTTTAAAAAACGATGAGGTTTGATAAAACGGGGCGATTAAGCTGAATTAGAAGCATAATTTAGAGTTAAATGAAGATAAGGAGAATATAAAAATCTAATAAGGGTAAAAATATCTCCAGAGATTTTATCTAACGAAATTCGATTGCTGCATGATGCCATGCATTTTAAATATTTATCCTTAAGTCCTCTCGAACGGAAAGTGGAACACAGCCAAATTTCGCCCATGGAAGGAGAGACAAAATTACTCAGACCATATCAGAGTTCAACTTTTAGGACGCCTTAGGGGCTTAGAATTAAACTCACTTTTCTGGGATCCCGGTCATTATGCTATTTATACACGCAAAACGTGGTTCTGGTTAGTTCACGTAATCATTAGGTGTTTTATTATATTATTACGTCATTATGAGGTCTGATAGTTAATATGACGCAACTTCATAGGCAGGATGTGACACAAGGTTTTTTTTATGTGGGGAGCCCATACTCGAACATACCAACAATAACAAAGAAACACCCTGTCCCGTGACTATTGTCACTCTGACGTCAATATTATACTGACCCCATTTAGTACAATAAGGAAATTGCTACCGCAGCTTTGAAATACCCGTGACCAAACGCGTTCTTCTTTCTAAAATGAGAACACATACCATGCTTTGACCACATTCAGAAGATCGGTTAGCTTGGTATTTGATGATGATTGATATAGTTTCGGATTGTCAAAATGGAAACTGAAAGAACATAGAATTGTGAATGAAATGTGGTAGTTGGTTGCTTGCTTATTGTGCGAGATAGCTGCGAATTAGCCACCAGCCAAACAGCGAAGTAAGCTTTCGTAAGACTACACGATATACACCAACGGACTCTCCAGAAGGTAAATGACGATTCGTAAATTGTTTGCAGGTCATGGATTTGGTTTTTGAAAAGGCAATTCGTAGTGCACTTTTTATTTCCATGACGTCTTACTCAGTGGCAATTCTACGCGGGGGCAGAAGAGGCCAAGCTCGCCACTCGAATTTTGGCTGCCACCTCGGTTGTCCTCAATACTTTTATAAGCATCAAAATTTTATGAAATTGATCAGTCACTGATTTGATTTTGAGCACTTTTCCCTTTGCGTTTTCTTTTTCATTTAGTTTTTTAGGGAAACACATAGAAAGACCAGTTTCAAAGAAAAGCAAACAAAATAAAACCAGATAGATAGAAACAGACATGTTGTTAGGGAGGGAAAGAGATTTAACAGTCATATTTTCATATCTGAAGGATCACGTTAATTACAAATAATGTCCCAACTTTATATGTACATACGTTGTGTATACGATAGTGGTGTAGAATGAAAATGAAGACGGTGCTTGCCCCCCTCCTCCTCAGAAAAATTTCGGCCCCCTAAGTGCCCTCACCACTTTCAGAGTTCTACAATCGCCACTGGTCTTACTTCCTCCTCACTAAATTTATGGTACACAGCAAAGGCGGAGTCGCTAAAATGCAGTAAAAAATGAGTTCCAGTTTTTTGGGGGGTGGGGGGGGTTTCTCGCACACTCTGGAAACAAGACCAGGTAAGCTAGTAACTGTACCATCGAATCCGGGAATCAGTTTCAGCTTTAACGACTTGTCTGACATCTCTTTAACGGCGAAAAAATTAACTAAAGTTCACAATATCCATTGATATGTAAACGCAAGCAGCCTCCCCACAACAATTCATATTTATTATTGTATATATACAATAAATATGACACAAGGCCAAAGAAGGAAGAGGTTGAGATTGGTCTTCTCTTTCTATCATACAGCTAGCTAATCAGATTCACAACCCAATCACTAATTAAAATTTTTTCATTCACCACAAGAACTCGTCTATCACCTCCCGATTCTGCATATACCATAATACTACATATTCGCAGGGGAACCTAAAAAAGGTTGTAACAAAAACTATGATATAAAAATTTTATATGCAATATTTTATAAAAATATGTTTGAAAATATGAGATGAAAATGAAATGGAAAGAGAATAAATAGCCTTAAACAAACTAAAATATAACAAAACATCTAAATAAAAAAATGTTAGTAAGACCCACAAGAATTAGGATGGCAGCTGTATTCCGCCAAACGGTAGAATCAAGTAGCACAATCACTGAAGGCAAGGAAACATCTCCGCAATAATCTGTTTTGGTAGGAAAAGTCTGTTGCTTTTATAGCTGTTCGATGAACCCTTTAGAGGTTTTCGATTTATTGATTAGCATAGTTTTCTGTGCAATCCATTCCATTCCATTCAGTGAAACTTGAACCGCTGTTAGTTTGCGGAAAATAATTTACAAATGAAAATTAATAATTTACAACTGCAAATTTCACCACTGAAGGAGCTTGCTGAGCTCGTTCAGTGGTGAAACAGTTTTCTGTTTTTATTTTTATTTTTCTCTCTCTGTTTTGTCTTTTGCAAACGTAGCACGCGACATGAAAGCGTTTTGGCCTTCGAGATATGTCACAATCTTCTTCTGTACAGTCTTCCCTCAAACTGATATTATCTGCTTAGATAAAGATTTTTTCCACTAATAATATATCCTAGTCGGACTTTTAAGATTCAGTCATACGCGATGCACGCTTGGGTGATCATGAAATACGACTGATTAGGCAAAAGATTTTCCTGCAGTAGATTGCCATTAATTTCTGCTGTATACTGGTTGTTAACCAAGAACCCAGTCTGTCTTGCTATTTAACTCACAGCTGGAGAGAGAAGGGTATTTGCGCGTAATTAACTCGGCTCTCCGATTTCTAGTTCCGAGCCGATACCAACTGTATCAAAACGTACATCCTTAAGATTATCTCGCTCTATACGTTGAAGAAATCTGTTTTTGTCTATCTGCAAAAAAGATTTTCTTTCTAGTTGTTTTTGCCCAGTAAATATTCCGGACTATTCTAATACATTTCTCAAATAAATCTAGCGTCATTCAAGAAAATCTAAAAAGAGATTAACAAAAAGACTGATTCCAAGGAATAATGAACCATTCAAAGACACAGTCATTGCTGCTCTACAATCAGAGGTAGATATTAAAAATATTTTGTGTAATACTGTGCAGGAACTACCTGTAACGTTGGAGGATATAAAAAAAAAGAAAGCACTGGATGTCAAATTCATTATTGAAATGAAAAATAAATTAAAAGACAAGAATGAAAAATACTCTGAAGTTTATTCAATATGTGACGAGTAGTGGTACCTTTAGCACGACAAAAAATGACCCTGAAGAAATTCAGTGCAGAACACCCTGGGGTATCCAGAATGAAGAGCGTGGTAAGAAGCTATGTTTACTGGATAGAGACATTGAAACTTTCGTAAAGTCTTTCAAAAGCTGTGCTTTGACGGCTAAGGCACCACCAATTAAGTTTAATCCATAACCAGAAACTGACCGCCAGTAGTCACGTCTTCATATTGATTTTGTTGGTCCAATGAATGGATCGTACCATGTTATTGTCGTAGCCAGCATTTCGAAATGGCCAGAAATTTTCAGATGTAACAGACCAAGCAGGCAAGTAGTAATGCAGTTTCTACACGAACTGTTCGCGAGGTTTGGACTTCCAGATTCGATTGTTTCTCATGATGGTACGCAATTTACATTCAAGGAGTTCAAGGAATTTTCCAAGATGTTTGTGTTAAATCATATCACAATTGCCCCTTACCATTCTAGAAGCAACGGACAGGAACGTTTGGTAGATACTTTCAAAAGAGCTTTTTTAAGAAAGCCAACGGTTGAGTCACAGATGAAACAATACAACAACTGCACCAAATAAAAACGCGTCGTCAGCCATGACTGCGGCAGACATTTTGTTTGCGCGTAATATACGATCAATGCTTGATAAACTGTTTCCAATAGAAAAATATGATCATTCGGGAATAATATGGCAATGACTTCTACAATATTGATCAAACGTTCTTTTACTGCATGTATCGGTTGGATACGTATTGTTCAATAAAATGCTTACACAAATTGTTTGTTTACTTAAATACATATTTATATTGTTAATGTTTACAGAAATATTTACCTATGTAATTTGTTTACAAAAACATCTACTTACGCTTAGTTAAATTTTATGTTTATTTAAATATTTACTTAAATGTTTTGTTTGATAAAATGTCTACTTATATAGTTTAAGTTTAGTTATATGTTTTATGCTGCCTTAAATGTTTACTTATATGGTTTATGTTTAATTATCTGGTTATGTTTACTTAATTGCTTACATGTATGTTTTATGCTTTTTTAATGTTTACTTACATGGTTCATGTGTAACAAAATATTTACGTGTATAGTTTATACTTAGTTATGTTTTATATGGCCTTAAATGTTTACTCATGTGCTTAATGTTAACTTAAATGGTTATTTATATGGTTTCTTCAAATCGTATATTTTAATGACCTTTTCCGATAATTCCCAAAACACCAGATTAATGTTAATTTTAGAGCAACATCTGTGCAAGGAAGTTATTTTTGTTTCCGCCAAAGGTCAAACAAAAGAGCAAGTCCATCCAAAAATATACGATACGAGTTAAGTTGTTAAGTTCTCGTACTATCCTTGCCTCCTCCCCGCTACATACGTCACGCTAATTTGGAATTGGCAAACACCAGCCAAAATTAAGACACGCAGTTCACAACTGGCAGAAACGTTAACGCTGAGATTTAATGAATAATACTTTAAGGATAATAGTTGAAGAAATAAGTAAAATGAAGAATATATATTTGAGGGAAGAGAGGTGAATTGCTTTTCTTTTATTTTTTGTTTTTTTCATATGATAAAGCAGAGTACATGATAAGAATGCGAGAACGTTGAAGATTTATAAATAGGTTGGTCCTTGAAGTCTTGAAGAAATCCGATCATGATCCCGGGAATGTTCATCACTGGTCTCTTGTCGGCCGTAATCTTCTTATCTTTCGATCGATGGTCATCACAGTCGGTCTAGAGAAATTTCTGATTCTAATTTCCGCCTCCACCTCTTCCTCCTCCTTCTTTTTCTACATCTTCTTTTTCTACATCTTCATCTCTTTCTATATCTTTTTCTTCTTTGTCTACATCTTTTCTACATTTTCTTCTTTTTCTTTATTTTCTACATCTTTTTCTATATCTTTTTCTAAATCTACTATTTTTTCTTCTTTTTGACATGTTTCTACATCTTTTTCTACATCGATTTTTTTCTACACTTTCATTTTTTTCTTTGTCTACATCTTTTCTATATTTTCTTCTTTTTCTTTATGTTCTACATTATTTTCTATATATACTTCTCCTTCTAAGTCTTCTTCTTTTTTTCTTCTACATCAACCGCATCTTATATGTGTCGCGTCCCTTTAGAACATGGGCAGTCATGGCTCTCCAAACCTTCCAGTCTCTTGTGGTTCTCGTCAGTTAAGTGGCTCGTTGCCTTTCCCTCTTTTTCTTTTGTCCTCAATATGTCCTGTGTTTTCAAAGTTATACTTTCTTAACGTATGTTCAAAGAATTTTTGCTCTCTATTTCTGATTCTGAATATAATTGCTTTTTTGTTGGCATTTTCTTGAATACTTTCTCGTTGCCTACTCCCACTGATCATGGATTACTCAGTAGCCTTCTGTATGGCTCCATTTTTCTTGTCCGTAGTTGTCAATTCATCCGTAGCGAGAATGTCCAGCACTCTCTGTTATACAAGAGAATGAGTATTACATAGCAATCCAGCAGTTTTTACTTTGTTTCTAACAAATTTTTTCTATTTGACGAATTATTAAAAATTGATATCAAACAATCAGAATTTTTATCAACGATGATATAATCTCTTATGAAGAACAAGGTGACATTTTTAAACCTTCTTTATATTGTTTTTAATAACTTCTCACGCTGTACTAAACCCAAGGGTCACAGAGGGTCATTGAATGATTTTTTTTATTTTTTTGCATGGATGAAAACAGGAGGTAATGGTACATATGAGGATATATAGGATAGACAGCGGTTGAACATAGACCTGAAGAGGTTATGGATGTAGTGATCGGGGGAGAAGAAGCTATCTGAGTGGGACTTCCTCCTTATCAATGGAATATGAGGCGAAATAGAATAATTCGACCATGTGTTTATGATATACGACGGTGTGCTAAAAAGTTATCAATATTTTGATGTTTGGTCATTGAAATACTGATTTTAGGAACTGGGTCCAGCCGAGAGCTTTTAATAACCACCTCGTACTTATTTTTACACCATATGTATGAGGTAGTTTTCGCTGCAGATCTATTGACGGAAAGGCATTTCAGTTTACAAGTACTCATCTCAGTATTTTTGCTTTGGAAACTTTTAGCAAGGCTATTCAGGTCTTGAGCTCGTCGGTAATGATGGATACAACTATCATTTCGAGATTCGATTTTTTTCCAGTTCTCAAGAAATGTTCATATATATCCTTAGGTTTAATTTTCATTCAATGTCACTGTGCTCTTTTAAAACAGCTGTTTTCAATATCAAATATTTTTACGATGATGGGATCATTCTTTTTAAACATTTCACCCCAAGTAAGGCGATAATGCCACGAAGACGCAAGAGGTTAATGAGAATGGTAAAGAATACGATAACTTTAGAAGGAACCGAAAACCGAGTCCCAAACAGAAATGAAGAAATAAACCTCTACTCCTGTTCAATAAACGAGAAAGAAGTGTAAACGATAGACGAACCTTTCTGCTCTCATTCTGATCTCGTAGTAAAGACTAGATCATCACTTTGAATAATCTTGAGATAGTTCCAGATTTATACACGTATAACAAGGTTATGCGTTGTGATGCAGCGGAAGATATCGGCTCGAAACGAGAAATCAGAGAGCTGAGTTCGAATTCCAGTTGAATTCGCTGCATTCACTTTCGCGTAATACCATAGAGAATGATTGCGTCTTCCCACATTAACATAGCAAGCCAGATTGGCTTCTTTAGCTTTTGTTAGTAACCAGTCTACAGTAGAAAGTAATGGTAAACTACTGCAAGAAAATCTTCTGCCTAGTCAGTTATATCTCTTTGAGACATGATCACCGAAGTGTGTATCACGTATGGCTAAGTGATCAATGGTTTGCCTCGACAGATGACTGAAAAATCATTTGTACGATTCATAGGGAATTACTGTTTTTAACAAACTGTAGCAATTTCTAAATTAATTTTTACATTAACTTATTTTCTTGGTGAAATTTCTCATAAAGATACTCTTTATGAGAAAATCTTTAACTTAAACGTGTGCGTAGTGAAGTTAGAGGCTGAGAAAGAGATGTCGGCGAGCAGATTTCAAATTCCGGGCGAGTTTGTTACATCGAGTTTCGTACAAATACGCTTGGGAATTATATGAATCCATTTCTATCACCCATCTATGGGTAAAATAGCAGGACAGAACTCTCTATTCTTGCTTTACTAACTTTCTAAAAATAGTGAATTGATCAAATCACTAATCCGCCAGCAACCTGTACAACTCATGGGTGTGTGTAAAAACGCCCACTGACTGAAATTCTTTTAGCTCAATAGTATCTTGCTTGATTTTTATAATGCAGTTGTTTAAATGTTTCCTTTCTTTCCAGGCTTTCTGGTTCCTTTAACGTAATTTTTGTCACTCTGCGAATGCATGAATTCACCATAACGACTGAAATGCTATGTCTATATAGAATAACATCCTTTTTGTTGCTTCCCGAGTACTTCTAAAAATTAAATATACAATGTGATCTCCACATGTTTGCATTCTAGACATTCAGTCAGTTAAGTGCCATACGTGATACACGTTTGGGAGTTCATGTCTCGAAAGAACCATAACTGACTGGTCAAAATATTATCCCGCAGTAGGTTGCCATTACTTTCTGCGGTATACTGGCTGCCAGCCAAGCTCTAGAACCCAATCTGTCCTGCTATTTAATCCATAACTGAAGGGAAGAGACCTTTCCCAATGTTATTTGCACGTAAGACATTAAGCACTTTTAAAAAAGAAAACGTTCTTTTATTCTGCAAATAACTTGCATATTGACTTATAACCTGATTTTTTCTATTGCCAAACTTAAATCATGTCTTGGCTGCCAAATTGGAATATTCCGAACGATAATAAATACCAGATTATTCAAAATGGCTACGGTAAATAATTTCATAAAAGATAACGACGATACCAATCTTGCCTTTAAAAACAAACCTCACCAACGTATCCAAGTTTAAAATATACATTTTTTTACTGATAAAATGAGTGGGATGACATATCAGCATTGGATGTTATTCTGTTTTTAATGTTTCGTTCTACAAAAGCATCATCAGAACAACTGCTTTTCAACTTGATTTTTTTCAGAAAAACTGATTTTAAACTTTTATTTTTCAACTGCTTTTTCATAGCCACGAAATCTCAACTACAAAATTGATTTTGAAAATACATACGAATATATACGAATGTATGGAAATATATACGAATATATGCCAATATATACGAATATATGCCAATATATACAAATATATATGAATATATACAAATATATATGAATATATGGTGAGAGCGACAAATTCAGTAGACATGACTTTCCTTCTTATTTCTGTTCTCTTTTTTCTGTATTATCTTTAGATTTTCTATTTTGGTTTCAATTTTTTAACATTTTTTTACGGTCTTTCAAATTTCCTTTTTCGATATATATCTCTTCCCTTTATTTAAACATCGCTCCCTCACTCTCTCTCTCTCTCTCTCTCTCTCTCTCTCTCTCTCTCTCTCTCTCTCTCTATCTATCTATCTATCTATCTATCTATCATTTTCTCTCTCCTATTTCTCTTTTATTGTCTTTGGTTTTCTTATCTCTTTTTTTTAATTTTTGGTTTGCTTTCCTTGGTCACGCTTTCTTTCCTTTTGTTTCGATTTTTCTTTCGAATTTTTACTTTCTGCATATTTTTTATTTTATGATCTTTTTTTGTTTGTTATTGGTTATTGTTTTCTTAGTTATTGTTTTATTGGTTATTGTACTTTATTTTTTTTAATTTTTATTTTATTTTCTACTCGTCTTTTCGGTCTTAATTTAATTTTTCTATTTAGAAAACTATATTTGTTCTCTTCACTTTTGGTCAATAATGTTGGTGTCTTTGTAACACATTGTATGTGTGAAAGAGCATATATATATATAGTGGGTGGAATTTTTTCCTGGTTTTCTTAAAATCAACAAAATTTTCTATTCATGATTTGAATTTGCTTTTTATTTTGTCCTTTGTAAATGTCTAATTTCTGTCCAAATGTTAAGAATGGGATGGGGGAGTTATCACTATTAGATTGTCAGAGGGTACAGAAACCAAAACATATGTGATAATAACAACAAAGATGAGGACAACAATCTAATGATAATTAATGTAAATATTGATTTAAGTAAATTGTTAAAACATCATGCACAGTTGATGGCTAGATTGGGCACAAATAAACAGTCATACTGATACTTTTCTACTCTATATCGCCACACCATAGAAAATGGTGATGAAAAATAGACAATAGGATGAAGAAAAGTCTAATAGGAAAAATATTAAACAATTTTTAAAGTTTGGATAGAATATATGTTCTGGGAAAGACAAATAATATATTATTCAAAAACCTTAAAGAATAATACAAATGTTAACATTAATATTAGAGAATAAGAAATTCAAGGAAAAACAATGTGCATACATATAAGCGAAAGTAAATATGGAAAAGAAAAGTTAATCTATGATTCAAAGGTGGAGGATTGCATTTTGGAAACGACTATCCATTTAAAAGTTCGAAATGCGACAAGTGTGGAAAAGTAGGACAAAAGGTCACACCGTAAAACTAATGCAAAGAAAAGTTCTCATAGAAAATATATCGTACATTGCGTTGAGATGAAATAATTAATCACCGAAAACCAAAGAAAATCTGTGTATGTGAAAATTAATAATGTGCATGTAAAAATGCTCCTAGACACTTTTAGTAATATCACAATAATCAATGAAGTCACATGGAAAGCAAAAGGAATATTAAAAAAAGATTCGAAAGTCTAAAGTAGCGTGTCAGGTGATAAATTATTATTTTCTTGGCGAAATTATTTGTTGTAACTTCTTATTGTTGTTCTTATTGTAAAATAGTGTAAAAACTAAGGTTGCTGTGTTAAAAATACTACAAACTTATTCGGTACTGAATTATTTGAGCTGTGGGATTGACCTATAAATATTTACTGTAAAAATGTTAGTAGACAAGTGACAAGTTTCAAAAAAGAATAAAAGAAAGAACATAAAGAAAATTTTCGGGTGTTTTGTCAGATGAGTTGGGTCGATGTTCCAAATTCAAGGCGAAATTTCAAGTGAAAAAAGAATCAACGCCAGTACTTAAACCAAAACGTAGTGTTCCATTCACAGCATTGGATTAAGTCAACTAGACAAGTGTAATTGAAAAGAGTTTGAGTTTGAATGTTGTTTAACGGCATATCAACATCTGTGGGTTATTTAATGCCAAAAAGCTGAGGTTTTAAGGTATTTTTTAATGTTCGGTTATAGTGAGAAGGTTGATTTAGTCAGATTTTAATGAAAACTTTTTGTTATTATTCTTTTTTATTTTAGAAAACTGAAAATGTCTTCTAGTTCTGTATTCAAAAATGTTTTGGTGATTATAATTTCTTTCCTTCAAAAATGTGTTTTGGTAAAAACATTTTCTTCAAAAATGTATTGTCGGTAATATTTTTCTTTCAAAATGTATATTTTTCTATAAAGGTCTATTTTTATGTATATATTACTATAAAAGTGTATTTTTATACTTTCATAGTGTTTTGACCCCAGTTTGCCCATAGCTGGGATTCTAACAGGTGCTACCACTCAGGGTCAGGGTGGACCTGGGAATAACAGCAATTAAGTGTGATTCCATGCTCCTCACAACCTCCCAATCAGAGGCCTTGCTGCCGGATGCAGTTTACCATAATACCCAGGACCAGTAATTGAAAAGATTAATCATTCAAAATGAATTGTACCAGACGTGTATATAAATAAAAAAAATAATAAATTTGTGTTTATGCTGATTTTTCGACAGATTTAAACAAGTGGTTAGAACTGCATAACTACCCATTACCAAGTCAAGAAGTAAATTTGCGAAGTTAATCGTTGGGGAAAATTTTTTCGAAGCTGGATCTTTCTGAAGCGTAAGACTCCAAAATGCCAACTGCGGATCGGAGACATTAAAATAAAACAAGTAAAAGTATTTAAATATACTTGGGAAGCGTTCTGACAGAGGATGGAAAGTGCGGCATTGATATCCGAAGACGTATAGGTATGACAAAGGACGAATCTCAAATGCCAACCAGAGTATTGAAAGACAAGAAAATCTCATTGGAAACAACGAAAAAAGTGCTGGGCTGCATATCTGTGATATCTGTTCTTTTACATGCCAGTGAATGTTGGGCACTCTACTCAAAGATGAAGGAGAAGCTTGCGGATGCAGAAATGGAGTTCTACAAAAGTATGCTGAGGTTCCAATGTACCGAACACGTGAGCAACGATGAATTGTTGGAGAGGATGCAAATGAGAAGAAAACTCATAATTGACATCAGGAAGAGACAGCTGAAGTTCCTGGGACACGTAATGAAGAATGAGGACCAGGAGAATCTAATAATCACAGGACAAATAGAGGAAAGGAGAGACAGAGGAAGGCAGCGCGAGACTCATTTGACGGGCTTGAGCAAATGGATGGCGGATCGGGGTTTGAGAGAGATACCAAGAGGAAAAATATTGAGAGCAACAAGAAACAGGGCCAAGTAGAAGTCTATGATCACCTACGTCCTGAAGGGACACGGCACATGAAGAATAATATTTACAAATATAGGTTGAAAAGAATGCCCATAGTTAACAAATATAAATACACACAAGGGATTGTATAAACTCAGCCGACTTCCTTTTAATATAGTGACCCCAGCTATATTTCAACAAGCTATGTATACCTTGCTTGCAGATTGATTTCACAGTTACTTTTCTGGATGATATAACAATTAAAATCATATCTAAGGAACAACATATCGGGCATGTGAAAACAGTTTTTGAAAAATATGAGAATATGTGTCCAAACTCAATTACGAGAAGTGCGAATTGTTTTTGCCTAAAATCAAGTATCTATTACAAAAAAGACGTCAACCCGATGTAGCGAAAGCAATTGCTATTCAGTATATGCCTCCCCCAACAAACGTTATAGGTTACAAGCATTTCTGGGACTATCTAACTTTTATCAAATGTATATATCTAATATGCAGAATTTGAGAGGTCTACTGAACAATTTGCATAATAAGGCGTAAAGTGAAACTTGACTAACGTCAAGCACACTATGATTCAAAAGCAGAAATCGTATTAGCTTCTGATGTTAGTGATTATGGTATAAGAGCAGTAATTTTACATAAATATGATGCCAGTATACTAAAAGCTGTCGTACAAGCTTTGCGTTCGCTACTATCACAGAAAAATGCTAAAACCAGATAAAAAAAGAGACGTTAGCAATATTTGCAGTGAAAAAATTCAAAAATTTATACACAGAAAAAGTTTTCGGTTTCAGACAAACCACAATTTTTGTACTGTCTTACCAAACGCGGAAAATATAAGAATGTCAGAAAAACTTAATAAAAAAT
This sequence comes from Ascarosepion bandense, assembly GCA_037127315.1. Lineage (NCBI taxonomy): Eukaryota > Metazoa > Mollusca > Cephalopoda > Sepiida > Sepiidae > Ascarosepion > Ascarosepion bandense. Next base: position 1,188,011 of record JBBBDQ010001454.1, on the reverse strand, counting down.
GAAATATTTTTTCAGAGTTAATGATTTCTACCTGAGGTCATTTAAGTGGTGCAATGTATATCGACTCGGAACGACAAATCGGGGAACCGATTTCGAATTCCATTTGAATTCCTTGCATTCACTTACGCACAAATATCCTTGGGAAAGATATTAATCCGTCTCTTCCCTTCAGTTATATTGGGTTCTATAGCCTTGGCTGGCAACCAGTCTACCGCAGAAAGCAATGGTAGCCTACTGCGGGATAATCTTCTGCCCAGTCAGTCATGTTTCTTTCGAGACATGATCGCCCAAAGCGTGATTGATAACTTAACAAATATTCTCATGGTTCTTTTTACTATCACAACCTTTCGATCCTTGTGCCCTCTGGGCTTCTCCAGGTTTCTAGTGATTCGGCTGACCTTCAGAAAATTTGAGCAGAACCCTTTATTTATTTATTTGTTTTGGGTGGAGGGTAGATAATTTTCGTTCTACGATACATGTTCAGGAAAATAGCCTGGTTAAAGCGTTGCTTCATGAATTTGGTGGTACATTAATTGTGAGTTCCATCCGTGGTCTGGGTAGTGTATACTTGCATTCAGTTGCAATATGGCAAGCAATAACTTAACTGTACCAAAAAGAAAAGAAAAAAAGAAACGAACTATTTCTAAACATGGATAGTTGAATGTGAACAATCTACTTTCATAGACAATGATGAAGACATTAGTCCGAATGTAAATCTGAGCAGGTCTTTACTGGTATAGATTGTTTTGATTTTATCTTTATTTGCCTCTATTGAAAATCTATTTCATTCACTAATTTTCCGTGTATAAGAATGGAAATGAAATTTCACGTCTGCAGTCAGATCGAAATTATCTTCTTCTTGATTTCTGTCATTTTATCTTAATCCCAAATCATTATAATTTTCTTTTCTCTTTTTAATCATTTTTAATGATGTAAAACTTCACTACGGTTATATATATATATATATATATATATATATATATATATATATATATATATATATATACAATTATATTTTTCATTTCACTCCAAGCAAAGTAGTAAAGCCATTAATACACAAGAGGGTTACAGTGTGTAAAAGAATGAGCAAAAAAAAAAAAAAAAGAGAAAACATCATTTAAGAGCGAGAACAATAGAAGAGAAATCAAGAAAACAGTAGAAAATGATTGATATTTCATTTAAATTTTTGAAGAGCAAATTTGACTGGAAAGCAAGAAGCTGGAGGGCAGTTTCATAAGCGAGAAGTGCGAAAGAAGAAACTGTTGCATCTAATGTAGAATAATGAGACCTTGTTGCCAATCTAGTCAGTTATGTCTCATACGTGATACACGCTTTAGGCGATCATGTCTCTAAAGAGACATAACTGACTGGCTAGAAGATTCCACCACAATAGGTTGCCATTGCTTTCTGCAGTAGACTGGTTGCCAGACAAGGCTATAGAATCCAATCTGTTCTATTATTTAACTCATAACTGGCGGGAAGAGACGGATTAATACCTTTCCCAATGGTATTTGGGCGTAAGTAAATGCAAAGAATTCAACTGGAATTCGAACTCGGCCCCTCGATTTGTCGTTCCGGGCCGATACCCACTGCACCCAACACACATCCGCCAATCTAGTACTGAGCTTAAATTCATAAAATATTGGTACAATAGCAGAAAGTTCATCAGAACAATTACCATAAAAGTATTTTCAGAAAAGGCACAAGGAAGCTACATTACGGAAAAGTGTCTGAAGCTGCGACGCCAGATCAAGACCATTAATATTGCTGATTTTTCTTTAGATTTTATCAAGAATCTCTAAATGTGTAGCAGGAGCAATGGGCCATGTATAGCAGCAATGTTCAAAGAAAGAACGAATAGTATATTTAAAATAAGTAAAACAGACTCTGAAGAGAAAAACTCTCTCACACGACACAGCGAACCAACTTACTTAACAGCAGATCTAGCAGTTGATTCAAGCTAATTTTTCCACTTCATTTTAGCAGAGAATTTTAGTCTGAGAAAGCTCAATAGAGTAAATCTACTGGAGGTTAGCATCAGCAATACTGATGGAAGCTCGGGTGATTAATAGAGATAAGTTTTGGTTTTGAGGCGCTAAAATTAACAGGCTATTCTTTGTCCCAGTTAACAACAGATTGTAAGTCATTTTATATATACAACGAAGAACTAACAATCTGACCCTAAATATCTATACACAAATGTTATATACGTTCATTTTATAGTTATTAATAGCCCTGCTAGCTATAAGACAATTTTTCAAACATTAAGGGTGTAACTAACACAAGAATATTCTTACAGGAATTGAAGGTTTCATTAACGTAAAAGTGTGTTTCATTTTATTAATAGTTCCTTATTTATTCTAGTCACACAGCAGATAATATTCTTATGCCGGTCAGCGTAAGGCCACCGTAAAGATATTAATTTTTTTCTTCATTTTGGAGTTGTTGGTGTATGCGTAAGCTGAGGTAGATATGATTAAGAGTCTCCCATATACTTTTAAGCCGTGTAGTCATCGTCTTGTGTGGATCAATGGTATACAGAGTTCCCCGAATGTCACGAAGACGATTAATGGTTAGTTCGGCTTCTTAAATAAATTTCACACAGACATATAACGTTCTCAGCAATATTTTCTTTTCCTTTTTCTTTAATAAACTCTCGATATTTGCTTAGCTGTAAACGGTTTCTTTAAAATGTAGAGATTCCAAGTTAATCGAACTGTAGAGGTGAGAAAAGGTAGTAGTAGTAGTAGTAGTAGTAGTAGTATAAATAGTAGTATTTTTAGTATTAGTCCTAAACGTATAAAAAATAAAATGGTTTATCCTGAAGATAAGAACTACAAAGTCTATCAATTAGCTAAATGATCATTTCAATCAAGCAACTCAATAATAATTGCGGAACTCAGCGAGCGGACACTCAATGAATTTCCTCCTGCTGCGATGAACCAGTGCTGTTTCAGATATCCCCCTTGCTCTGAGTACCACAACACCATAACTCAAATTAAAGATGCTGGTAAAATGGCCAGTTCCCTACACCGCTCCAATAAGTACCCGACTCCTCACGATATCTTATACCTTTATAAGAGTCAGATCAGGCTGAAAGTGGAATACTCCTGACATACAAGGGAAGGTACTGACCATTTTTTATTTTCTATTGATAAAGCCAAAACGCGTCCTCGAAGCCTTGTGGGTAATTAAGTATTTCCACGATACAACCTCTTACTCAAGGACTAGACGTAGTAAGCCTCTCGCTGAAGGCAATGTCAAGTACATCGTAACGAACCACCTTTATTCCCTTCGTATTCAATTGAAGAGATATAAGTTTCTCTCGGGTAGCTTCTTCTCAATGAATTGAGGGATCGACTGCAAAGGGGATTCTACCCCGAACGTTACCATCTTGACTCTCCACGTCTATGGTCAACCTTTATCTTCAGCACATATGCCTATAAACTTTGCCTCTTGCTCTGTAACTGTTGTAGAGTGGCTGACACCCCTGCAGCACTCTCAATGATATAATGGCCTATGACCTGAAATGATCTGTTTAAGTAAAGAATTTGAGGCGTAATATTCGAGAGTCATTCGAGTAATATTTGGAATGATTACTTCAGCGACTATTGCGATCTAATCCCCGTTCTCTCTATGTTGTAAATTCTGCCTTGTCTGTCATTGTCACTATTGTACTGTTCTGTGTATATCCGTTTAGCATCGGATATTGTGCTTAATAATACCGCAGTACACTTTTTCTGAGTATCGTATCCACCTCAACGAAGCAACAGTAACCATCTACATCGAGTGCTTTCGGGGCATTGTACTGGTTAAACATGATAGTAAAAAATAATCTTGCTGACCAATACTTATACTAGAAAAGATATTTACTTGCCCATCTTGACCGTAGGTTTGGCACAAGGTAAGAATTAATATGATTTGTTTAAATTAATACGGTTGGTGCCAGAAATTGAAAATGTCTCCAAGCATGTGATTGAATACACATATTTTTTTTTCAAATCGTATACGTGAAATGTCGTTTTATCTTTTCATGTGAAGTACACGTTCACAGTTCAGCACCTTGTCATTTACAGCTGGTCAATTAATTGAAATCTCATATATTTGAATTAACTTTTCATTGTTGAGCTCATGAGCATCAATGCTGTAAATATAGAAAGTAATTTATGATGAAGCTCAAAAGGACGGAAAACAAACAAAACCTGCTTTTATTGTAAGGGCGTAAGAGAACTTAAGACTGATGGTAATTATATTTCAGTTCCAAAATCATGCCTAACCCGGTTTAATCATCTCATGTAGGTGTTGTTTGGCAATAGCAGAGCTGTTTAGTTTATTTGTTTGTTTAAAGTGACGCGTGTGAAAATCTATCTAATTCTCACTTTGATAGTATTCTGATCATGAAAAGTGCTTCAAATATCTTACTCTTCTTTCTTCATTTGCGATCTAATTTGGAGATGTTAGGTGATTTTCATACATGAAAGTCCTTTTAATTCTCACTCTGATATAATTCTGATCATAAAAGTGCTTTTCTCGTCCCAATATCATACTCTTCTTGAGAAGTTGTAAAGAAAAAATCAGTCAATCAAAGACCTTGCATTTATTTCTAATGTTTTGACATCTTATATTCTACGTAATTTCTAGGCGTTACTGTTCTCATTTACTTCTTTCTCGTGTCTTACCTCAAGTTGACTTTTTATTTTGTCAGTCGTACTTCACTTAAATTCCTGAATTGTTTCTTCATATGATTGGTAAAAGAGCAACGATTTACATATTATTTTGTACTTTTTTAATTTTTATAATTTAACTCTTCGTTTATATCACTAGGTGATGAATCTTCTCACATCACCGCATTGGAGTATTGTAGAATGTGTCAAAATTCATTTCTAAATTGTTTATGCTTTTTAAAGGAATAGCTTAAATCAGACTATAATCTTAGTTCTAGCAAAGGGAATGGCGTAAACAAGAGCCAAAGAGAGCGGCATCAGAGCCTTATTCATTCAGTCAGTTAAGTAACATACGTGAAACACGCTTGGGCGATCATGTCTCGAAAGAAACATGACTGACTGGGCAGAAGATTATCCCGCAGTAGGTTGCCATTGCTTTCTGCGGTAGGAAGAGACGGATTAATACCTTTCCCAAGGATATTTGCGCGTAAGTGAATACAATGGATTCAACTGAATTCGAACTCGGCTCCCCGGTTTCTCGTTCCGAGTCGATATCCAATGCACCACAACGCACATCCATTACCTTCCCAAAAAAGGTTTTTTTTAAATAATTCAAGAAAAGGGTGACCAGTTCACTTAAAACTATCTATACTTTTATTTTCTTCTTTCTTCTATCTTTGTTTTAACCAACTGTAAATATATCATCTATTTATTATAAATATTTATTCCATTGCTAGTACTTAAGGTTGGATTCACAAACAAAAGAGACTATTTTGGATACAAAAATCACAATAGAATAAATAATGGAAAAGATGTAGTTCGTTTTGTGGTCCGAGATAGACGACATTTCGGCTGTTGTACGCTCCGGCCTTCTTCAGGTGCTAGGAATTTTGAACAGAACCCTTTATTACAATCACTGGGGTATATGAACTCCATTCTTTGCGTAGTAGTGCCTCTTTTGGAAGTCATTAGTTATCTCATAGCCCAGTAGAAAGAGACGTTGTTAGTTTCTGTGATTTGACTCAAAGAGTTGTGAGTTCAATACCATGCTACAGCATTTGAGAACAAGTAACTTACAGAGTTAGAGAGAGATAACTCATGACTTAAAAAAGGGGCACTACTACGCAAGAGATGAGAATGATATACTCCTGTGATTGTAATAAAGGTTTCGCTTCGAAATTCCTATCACCTGAAGAGGGTCGGGGCGTACAACGGCCAAAACGTCGCACAAATGGCAACAAAGATGAGGACAATAGTCCGAATAATGTAAATACTATAAATAATTTCTTTTTAATATCTAGAAGAGATGAGGCGTTAGGTAAATGACTATTTGCTTTATTTTAGCACATAAGTCAGTCTGTAATGCAGGTGTCTTCCTCAAAAATGATTTTTACCTTTCATATCCGATCGCTTGATTTTGTGTACGGCTAGGGGTTTGGGTAATTCAAGATGAAAGAGCACGTCTTGCACAGGCAACTGAATAGTTATGATGCCGCTATTATCATATGGCCTTGTCTTGTTTTTGTCGTGCGATCGGCAATTTCCTGTTTCAGAAAACATAAAACTAAATCTAATCCTTTCGGCCTCAATCGATGTATTTATTGAACTTCCATTTTTGCATTCAAATGAATGTCACTTAGAAATAAACGTATTTGTTGAACATTTTATCTCTATTTTTTATATCTTTAAGTTTCATTAAAAAAGACTGACAATGTGCTACGGTTAAGTTTTTATTTAATTTTTCATGTATTCGTATCATCTTTTCTTTCTGAAGGTAAATTAAATAAAAATTTCATTAATGTCATAAATAGTTAACCGTGAAACTTGCATTAAAGAAAGATTGCTGACCAAATACACTATACATATACGTACTTCTAAAGAGTTAAATAGATTAATTTTTATACAGACGTTTATATTACTTCACACACGCACACACAAGCACACACACACACACACACACACACACACATATATATATATATATATATATATATATATATATATATATATAATATTTTATTACATGGAGCTCTCTTCCTGTATCATTTTATAATATTAAAATAAAATTTTTAATATTAATTAGAATCGGGTTTTTAGAATTTACCTTCCTACTTTTTTCCCTTGGATTGAAGTATCTGAATTAATATATATATATATATATATATATATATATATATATATATATATATATATATATAAATTAGAGAAAATTTTCAAAATTCAAAGGTGTCGGATGTACATTTCGACATGGGATCTCTAACAGAGATTCCACGTCACGTCAGCGACATTGTTTTGTCCCAAATGGCGAAGGTCCTGGGGTAAAGGGGGAAGGGGCAAGGTTAACAAAGGTCAAGAATTGAGAGTTCCCTTAAGGTCAGTGAAGTGGGATTCTTTTTTTTTTTTTTAGAGAATAAATCTAAGTGATCTCAAACTTATTGTCGGTAGTGTATATATATATATATATATATAGTCATGCGCATTAAGGTCTGTTTCGCTGTATCAAAGCTCATCAGTGCACTTAGACAACCGATTGTTGAAAGCCGAGATGGAAACTCAGCTAATTTGCTATCAGTCAGAGATTCTACCCAAATGCTTTCGGCGTACGGTGGAGAAAAGCAGAAGTTAGCGTGTTATATACATAAATGTAAACAAACGCCACCCTAGCGCAAATTAATTGAAACTATTGCTTTAATTTCCTTTCTTTCACCATAAAATCAGTTTTAAAACCACTGGAGTGACAGTGTGCAACCGATTTCTATATTTTCCTTGGATTAGGTTATTTGCAGTGGTGTGCAGCAATATTAATCCATTTTCAGGGTGTTACAAAATTTATATACCGGAATAAGCTCCAAACCATATCCATACACAGGAAGTTAAAAATGGTGTTGGATTTTAAAAAATTATTTGAATTTCTCAACACAACGTAAGAAAGGGGAAAATCAGGCACAGAAATTCATGACTCGATGTTAGAAAACTTTACAATACGTCTGTAAGAGTCAATTTGGCTCTGTAAATAGATAATACAATAGTATTTACAGAGCCAAATTGATTGCTCAATTCTACATCAGGCCCTCCACCTTGATTCTACATCGAGCCTTCCAAATTGATCAATTTTAATATTAATAAAATTGATATTAATAGGATCGGGTTTTGGGGATTTTACCTATTTGCGCATCCTTTTTGGATTTACAATATATATATATACTAAGGAATTTGTCAATCTATGCTATGTTTATTAGTTACCGTTAGTGCCGTGGGGATGGGCGTTGTGGCGCAGTTGATATCGAGTTGGCACGAGAAAGCAGAATTCGAACATTAATTGCATTCGTTGCATTTGTTGCCTTCGTTACATTCACTTACCTAAAAAATTCATCTGAGAAAGGTATTAATCCGCCGCTTCTACCTTTAGCTATGGGTTAAATAGTAGAAGAGATTAGGTTCTATAGACTTGGCTGGCAACCAGTCTACCGCAGAAAATAATGCCAACCTAATTTTCTGGCCAGTCAGTTAAAATAAAATGATAAACCTCTGTTAAAGGGAGATCATGTTTTCATAGCTGGTAGTAAAGTTTAATACCTGGTAGTGAAGAGAATGAACTGAGCTGACGCTACCTCACTATTGTTTTTTTCTCTCTATGAACATTATAGGAATGAGAGAGAGAGAGAGAGAGAGAGAGAGAGAGACTCGTAACCGCAGAAAAAACAAATTGATTTAAATAGAAATAACGTCATTATGACCTAAGGACCCTTTCGGCCAACACATTATCAAAGGTGCTCGTTGGCAGAATTTGAAATGATAGACAGGACACAAATAAAAATTTAAGAAGGGAAGGTGGAACTCTTTTAAAAAACAAAATTTTAATCAAAATTAATTAAAATGTAAAGAGGTGTAAACTTAAAGTGTCACCCCCCCCCTTACATTTTAATTAATTTTTATTAAAATTTTGTATATATATATATATATATATATATATATATATATATATATAGGTCTTTATCATAACAGAGCGGATTACCAGCTGCTTTGCTCAAAGACTTCATTTTTAATAAAATTCTCTTTCTGTGACTTCAGGTAAGTATTTGTTTACGTATATTTACATGTACCTATTAGGATATGTTAATAAGTACATTTTATGAGTTAGATTTCTTTTATAATCAGTTTACCTGCCATAGAGAGAAAATATGTGTGAGTCCTCTTTTCTTATCTCAAATGGGGAATTAGTTATTTCCAACTCTACAACCTTTATCCACATAAACAAAATATAACAGTTTTCCCGCTACTCTATCGCCATTTCCGTGATAAATGTCCACACAAGCTACAATCTTCATATTCACCAGTTTAGACTATTACAATTACGACCCCCCTTGCCACATACACGGGGTTGAATCATCCTCATTCCCTTCGTATTCGACTGTTAAGAAGAAATTTTACTCAGAAAACTTATCGATGGCTTCCTCGATTATTGATCTTAACCTCTTCAATTGTAAGGTCAACTTTTATTTATTTTATATATCCTCACAATCAGCCCTTACTGCTTCTTACTTCCATACAACACATTCATTCAGTAAGCTACCTTGAGTTGCTCTGAGTTCTCGGATAAGGTGAACATTTTTAAGAAACTCTGCGAAATAGTTCTAATTCATAAAAGCTATAATTAATTTCTTGGGCTCTAAATTTATAACTCATTATAACTTATTATAACTTATTATAACATTATAACTTATTATAAATTTATAACTCATTATCGTGTTTAATTTAACTTCAACTTACTTTTTTTTTAAAATCCCACATCCCTTTAGGGCGTACGCGATTAAGCTTTCCACAGATTAGTTTTCTTGAAAATCTGAGAATTGATATGACCTTTTAGGAAACATAGTGCAGTGGTTTCCCGTTGCCTCTTTTACAGGTTTGAATTTGAAGCTCTCCATCTTCTAGACTGGCTGTCATCCAAGACGAACGAATCTCCGATTAATTAATTCTTACATTTTTTTGTTTACAAAGGGAATTCAGAAACCCAGAAATAGCTAGAAGTATAACATGCGATACTGTTCTTGTCTTATCTTCAAAAAAATGTAGCGTAATACTTTTTCGGGTCAAAATTCGGATATAGTAAAGTTTATCAGAGATTTCTTTTCTTCATATTGAGCTAAAATCATTTCACAACCCAATTCAATAGTTCCAATCAAAACCACAATAAAATCTGCCACTATGGCTACCACGAGAACAAATATCTTCGCTGTAATCAACAAATCTATACTAATCGGTTGATTTCATTTACAATGAGCATCTGACTTTTTCCTTTCCTTTTAAAACCGACTTCTCTTATATATTGATCGGTAGCCATATTGGTCTTCTCGAATTATGGTCTGTATCAGAGACAAAGGCTACAAAATGCTGCAGGTGTACCGAACGGAAATTGGTTAAGAAATCGCGTCAAAATAACATTCGATGCGCAAATGCCATGCGCAGTCAATTTTAAGTGGTGCAAGTAAAGAATGGCAAGTATGGACATGGCCGCATCTATGTCAATCAAAAACAAATAAAATAAACGCACAACACAGACGTATCGGCGTAGGTATATAAATATATAAAAATTTACATCCACTTTCAAATCTATAATTGTATATTGCGGTAGCAGTCCTTTTTTATGCAGGTTTCATTAAAAATGACTGAAAAGGTACTGCAATTAAGCTTTTTATTTCATTTTTCTTCTGTTCGTAAAAGTAATTTCCTCTCTGGACATAACGTATGTAAAACTGACCGAATGTTTTATATGTCCGAGTGATTTCGGCTATACTTCTAGCCATTATCAAAGATGAATTTTATTTTCATTTTTAATTGAATGTATGGATTATTTTGTGTATGTATTTAGAGTTAAATGAATATTTATTTTTTCTAATACAGTCAGCACATTGATACTGTTTCCATAGTTGATATTATTAAGTGTTGGGTTTTTCTTTTTTGTTAATACTTTTTTTGTTAATACTTCAACTATTTTTAAGCGTTTTTTACATGTGGATCAGGCTATTATGTTTGTATTATGACCGAGTATTTGTTGCACATAGAATTTGGTAACTCCTCGTGTGTATTTAAATGAGACCTTATTGAGCTATGGTCAGAGTGATGTAACGTGAGTCTTCTCGTTAGCTCTGTTGTTACATTGTTTACGAATTTGCATTGATCAGAAAGACAGTTCTCCAAAGGAGATGCGAATTCGTAAATAATATTGGTTCTCAGTAATTTGGATCTTACGTATAAGTTATTATTTTTTACAATGAGGTTAGCTGTTTTAAATTTTTTATTGTAGATAATTTAATTTTCTTGTTTTTGTCGACTAGAGTTATATATTTCTTTATAATGTTTCTGAGGGAAGATTTATAGTTAATATGCATTTGATTTTTGTAGAAAATATTTTTATTATGAAATATTATATTTCATGCGATACAAGGCCAAACGGGAGGTTGGGACACGTTGGTCGTCACTGACTATCCTATACCTAGTTAACTTGGATCGTGACCCATTTATTTATTAAAATTTACTCATGTTGTATACCTACCTGTATACAGGGATGGAATGTTTCCTACGTGGACACAATTGGAGTAAATAGCAATAGAAGAGAGTGATTCTACTGACTAGCAGTTTACTGGCAGTATATCTACTTCACGCAGTGCGTGAGTCTTTTACTTGTTGGCATACTATTATTCCCAACCTTCGTTTTCGTGATTACTTTTAATCTTTTAGGGTTACAACACACCACAAGAACGCATTCATCGTTATTAGATCCAACGCATGCTATAATACCACATATTCGCAGGAATCCTACTAAACACTCATGAAATGAAAATATATTCCGTTATTTTTCCGTTTTATTTTTTAAAACATGAAAATATATAACATGATGATATGAAATGAGAGAGAAGGGGATGTTTCCAATAACGAAAATAAAATGCAACAAATATTCATTTTTTTCCAATATAATTTTGAGATTATCAATTACGTTTCTGGGTAAAATAAAATTATCATCTAGACAGCAGAGATATATTTTCGGTTTAGCATCTTTTTAAAAAACCTTGTCTTTTACGCAGAACATGTTGGAGAAGCACAGAACGAGAGGATTTCCTATACTTACTCTATTAATTTGAGTGTAAATTTTAGCGTTATGGTCCTAGAAAGGGGTTTAAGTTGTGAAGGCATGCAATATTTTTTTGAGAATATTAGATCTGATGAGAATATTAGATCTGATGAATTATATACATACACTTTTCACACACACACACACACACACACACACACACATATATATATATATATATATATATATATATATAATAATATTTATTAATAAATTATAACATTGATATGTTATAATATCACTACAAAAGTAGCTATTTTGTTTCGACACTTTTTGTGTCTTTTCAAGTGATGTTATTTCGAAATGAATGGCTTTAAAAGGTTAAGAACGAGCAAGACCTCTTTCATCAGGGAGGCATTATTGTATGTACAATGTGAACCAATCAGAGTAAAGCAACTTTTACTTTGGAGAATATGTGGGAAGACTTAAAATTAATCTTGGTGGGCATTGGTATTAAAATTTTATAAAATTAAGATCAGCATTATTAATTAACTATTTTATCTACTATATTTTTGTTGCTAAAAAAAAAATAAAAATAAAAATAAAAAAATAAAAAAACTATATTTTAACAATTTTGTACATTTAGAAAATTATTCATATTTTAGACGGAGGAGAGAAAAAGAACGCATACATGAATAAACTTACAAACATTCACATATGGAGAAATATTCACAAACATTAGTGAGAAAAAACATATACATAGTAATACACCCATGTATATATACATACACAAATTTCAAAATTTAGTCTTTATCGAGATGTCAATTTGTCTGTTAACTTTTAGGCAGACTAAATTGCTACATATTGGATACAGTCACGGCGGATTCATAAAATCACTGGCCTCATATGAATGGAGTCAGGATAGACATAATCATATTTCAATGCATGAACACATAAGCGGGAATAAATATATACTTACGCAAAAACATAAAACAAACTTAAATGCGTATGCATGTGCAAAACGTCATACATATATATATATATATATATATATAGAGAGAGAGAGAGTTCAATACTGTTCATATGAAGTTATGACTGTAAGCCTCGGTTGTTTAGCTCGCGTGTGCGTGTGTCTCTGCGCATGTCAATGGTTGTATATATGTAAAATTATGTCTGTGTATGCGTAAGAGGCGTCATGACAAAAATACATATTCCCACCAAAGTCAATTCCACCTTCAACAAAAGTTCATCAATATACGTATCTCCGTATACATCCAGTATTTTGAAATAAAATTAAAACAGTTAGTTAGACGATCAAAAAAGCATGAAACTTAAGAAATCTATCTATCTATCTATCTATCTATCTATCTATCTATCTATCTATCTATCTGTCTGTCTGTCTGTCCATACATACGTACAGATATAAATATATATACACACTTACAAATATATACAGAAATATACATAAATATAAATACATACACAGAAATATACACAAATATATATATATACATATATATACATATACATATACACACACACACACATACAAATATATACGTATTACATATATATATATATATATAAACACATACATACACACACACATACGCAAACAAACATATATATAGAAACATGGACACTTTAACAAACATATATACATGTGCGGACATATACACAAATATACAGACATACACAAACACATGCATGTACACATATACACACACACATATATACACACACATATATACACACACATACATATATATATACATATATGATCGTATAATACGTTTTTAATTCATATTTGGAAATCACTTGTTTCTGATGAAGGACCGAGGGCGGTCAGAAGTATAAAACAATAATAAAATATGTATATATACATACACACATATACACATATACACATATATACACACGTACACATATACATACACACATATATACATATACACATATATACACACGTACACATATACATATATATAATATATATATATATATATATATATATATATACACATTTTCAAATTCGAAATTTTTTTTTTAAAATTCCTTCCCATACACACATATACATATACAAAAATATACAGACAAACATGTAAAGCCTACACACATATACAGATGAGTACAAATATCTACAAAAAAAAAAAATATATATATATATATATATACAAATCAGTAATTAAAGCAAATCTCAATATGTCTACAAGCACAAAAGGACAAATGTACACTTATACATACATACGCACAAAAATATATACATACATATATATATATATATATACGCACACACATACACATATACTTATACACATACATACATACATACATATACATACATGCATATACAAACACATACAAAGACGTACATACATAAAAAAATATATATATATACATAGATACATAAACTAATATTTAAATATTAATTTGCCTATATCCGATGGGTACCTCCACCTGACCTAGACGCCCCAATACTAACCTCCCCAGATACACAATCAAGCACATATCAACACAACAAAAACTTACAAGCAAAGAATCCAATACCGAACGCCAACCCAAATAGCCATGAGGCACTCAGTCCGACATCGATTATTGCGTCAAAACATGGCAGAAACTATACCAATATAAGTCATTCGGCCGGAGTATAACACGTTTCACTATAGTAACGACTGACAGACCAACAAATAATAACCATCATACTCGAGGCCAACATCTCACATAATTTCTTAACTATTTATAAATTCCCTGCCCTGCAAAAACCAATGTCGGGCAGAGCACCACACAGCCACACAACCCGCTTAACAATATTAGGTCTAATGGCTGGCAAAAATAGTATAGTATATGACGAACAAAGTACCCAGCAGAGTCAACCAGAACATCCAACCCGAATAGAAACACCCATCAAAAGGACAGTTGAGGATATTTTTCTTAATTACTTGAAAATTACAGCCCGTATTTTAATGTAAATGCTGAACTATGCTTACAATGAACTGTGAGCTCATTCCTCTGGTTTAACAGTTTAACCTTATCCCTAAATTTGATAATTTCTAATTTTTCGTTGAGACAGAGGTAGCAAGGTGCACGGAGAGAGTTACAAATTATATATATATATATATTTTATATTATTATATATATATATATTTTATATTATTATATATATATATATATATTATATATATTATATATATATATATATATATATATATATATTAAAAAAGGATTAATTCAATGATGTTGAATGGATTAATTCAAAAAGGATTAATTCAAAAAGGATTAATTCAAAAAGGATTAATTCAATGATAATTGAATTAATCCTTTTTTAATTGATATTTGCTCTGTAATATTTTATTACATGGCGCTCTCTTCCTGTATAATTTTTTTAATATTAAAATAAAATTTTTAATATTAATTAGGATCGGGTTTTTGGAATTTACCTTCCTGCTTTTTTCCCTTGGATTGAAGTATCTGAATTAAAAAAAAAAAAAATATATATATATATATATATATATATATATATATATATATATATATATATATATACTATACCTGAGTTATTTTTATACATGTTTAAGAATAATAAAGGTTTCATCGACAGAGACATTTATAAATAAATGTTTTATGTCAAGTGATGCTAGAATGCTTTGGCTTGGTTTTGTAGTTTTAAAGATTTGGTGAAATTTATAAGTTGATTTGATGCTATAATTGGTAGAGAGATATATGGAGTAATAATATCATAGAAGAATTTTGACAATTGGTAAATAGGTGTTGGGATCTGGGAAATGATTGATCGTAATGGATATCCAGATTCATGTATTTTAGCATATCGATATAGGTATCCTGAGTGATAATCTCTAATAATTTTGTTGATTTTCAAGAATCTTACATCAGTATGATTTAATGTTATAAGTTTGGTAACAGATTATTTGAATTGTTGTGGTGATTTTATTTAATTTTGTAAAATTTAGACCGATCATCAATAAAGTGTTGTAATTTTTATAAAAATCCAATTTGTCCCAAATCACGTATGTATTAGTTTTATCGGCTCGTTTGATGACGATATTAAAATTGACTTTAATTATTTTAGGCCGTTTTGACTTTCGTTTTTAGAATATTTTTTATAATTACTGCAAGGAAACTGATGTTTTCGATCTTCTTGAAGATATGTGCGTTGTGGTGCAGTGGGTATCGGCTCAGAACGAGAAATCGAAGAGCCTAGTTCGAATTCCAGTTGAAGTCGTAAACATTCACTTACGCGCAAATACCCTTGGGAAAGGTAATAATCCGTCCCTTTACTCTCCAACTATAGGTTAAATAGTAGGACAGATTGGTTTCTATAGTCTTGATTGGCAACCAGACTACCGCAGAAAGTAATGGCAACCTAGTGCAGGAAAATCTTTCGCCAAGTCAGTCATGTCTCTTTCGAGACATGATCTCCAAAGCGTGTATCACGTATTACATTTAACTGATTGACCTTGAGAAGATCTCTGAGGTTTAAATAGAATTTTATTAATTTATGAGTTCTCAGTTGGGATAATGGTTAATGGGAATTTGATCCTAGAATTAGAAAGTTGATCTATTCATCTGTCATTTTATGACGGCATAAGTTTATATATTTAACCCCGTTGTTGTGAAGTAGAATATTTCTTTGGTATAAGTTGCATAGATTTTCAGTGATATTTCTCTGTTTAAGTTCGTCATTATTAATACATTCGTTGATAGGGTATTTTGTCATTATTTTTGTCATTATGTTCAGGTTTGGTCAAGGTGTTTTTTAGTATCGCATTATGTTTTTGGATTTCATTATTCAAATGTCAGATATCAGTTTAGTTCTTGTTATTTGTCGTGAAACAAGTTTTTCTCTGAATTTTGTAGTCTCACTTTCCTTATTGACTGCCGGCTCCTAATAACTCTGTAGTTGGGCAGCCATCCCTTTTTATGCTATTTTTAATGAAACTTGCATATATATATATATATATATATATATATATATATATATATGCACGTTTATATGGAAGTGAGTGAATATATTCAATCGCTGACATTTTCACAATTTGGGGTTCAGGTCATTTCAATTTTCTGCCCACCTCTTTTCCCTTACAATCAAATTCCTCCTATCCATCATGACCTGGCTTTCTAATGGTTCATTGAGACAAACCCTCCGAAAAGTTTTCCTTTAATTGTCTGGATATGATAAACAATGTGTTGTTTTTATGTTTCTATATATAATGATTCAAAACAGAAAAATATTTCACTGCCTGATGAGGTCCTAATAAGATAGTACCGAAACACAACGGTTCTTGAGTTGAAGTAAACTGTTTTTATTATAAACTTATAAATGTATAGAGCACTCTTAATAAAGTAAATCACTACAGCAGTGGACTGCTAACCCATTAGTTTGTACTACTTTTTATGTGCCGTGTTCATTCAGGACGTAGGTGATCACAGACTTCTACTTGGCTCTGTCCCTTGTCGCTCTCAAACTTCTCCCTCTTGGTATATATATATATATATATATATATATATATATATATATATATATATATACCTCTATATTAAATTATATATAATTTAATTATATATATATATATATATATAATTAAATTTGTTTATTTATTTAAAGTTAATCTAATTTACATTGCGACACAGAAATTACTATGTTTCGAGATTTCAAGTTTTTATCTCATCATCAGGCAATGTTTAATAACTTTGGAGAAAATGATTTACATTTGAATGCTGAAAACAATACGCTTGCTTATTAAAGAGTTAATATAGAGGGGGTAAGACAGAAAGTTTAGATCATATGAGTGTAGTTAATTTAACTAATCAGAGTGAAGGTCTTTTTTGAACATTATATATTTGTACATAAAACATAGGTTACATGTTAGGGGATGTGTGGATGTTCATACATGTCAGCAGAAAAATTTTATATATATATATATATATATATATTGTAATAGTTGTTACAATGGTTTATAAATTCATAGTATCACTACACAAAAATTTTCGCGTTTCGAAGCTACATTTTGGTGCTTCTCATTGGGTGAGAAGCACCTAAAGGTAGCTTCGAAAAGCAAAATATTTTGTGTAGTGACACTATGAATTTATAAACCGTTGTAACAACTATTACAATATAACGCTCTTCGTTTGTATCGAGCACTCTTTATAAAAAATAAATGCATGGACAGCCGGTTAAAAAACCTACGAGTTCCACAACTTTGTTACAATATATATATATATATATATATATAAAGGCATGGTCAAATGCTTTCGGTACAACAAAGGTACCAATAAACACGCACACACTGACACGCACTATAAGTCTCAAAATAGTAAAAACATTAAAAATGTGGCTCCTACGTTCGCAAAAATAATAATGGTTACACGGCGTTACCATGGATCTTACACGTTGCTGGAATTATTGAGTGGTTGTATCGTCCTGGTACATTCCAGAACTTCGCATAACTGAGTTGTTTTCTTTAGTGCAACTCAACGTCATTTTCTAACACAAGAAATGGACGAGTCAGTAATGGCAAGTTTAACAGAGTGTTCTTGACGATGAGTTCGTGTCACCCGTACATAGAACGAACTTTTGTTCCAAAAATCTTCAAAGATTTAATCGCAACGTCAATTACTATCTCCTATCTTCTTGAATTCCGTTCATCTTTTGTCCTTTCTTCAATATCCCCTATGCCAAGTCTTTTCTTTCACTGTAACCCCTGCCTACTTGGGATGAAATTATTAAAAAGTCAAAACATGATGAATATAAAAGGATCAAAAGGATCTACAACAACAGACACGAGTTTGATATATGATTCAGTGATACGACTCCATTTATCCGCACTCCAACAGATTTGATTTCTGTTCTGTATTCGGTGCAGTAAAAAATGTCACTGTATTAATAATGACATCCCTTTTGGCCTTTGTTGGTAGAATTCGTTGAAGAGTTTTGGGGTTCTCATTGACATTTCCTTCTGCGTGTAGTTAATCCAGTGTTGAATCAGAAGAGAGGTCAGCTGCCACCGTATGTTACGATAGAAGGTTTAAGGGAGTGATTTTCTAAGCTTGGCTTAAATTTGGTACAAGGCCGAAAGTATGGGGCACCAACGAGGATCTAAATCACTATTCAGTCTTTATTGATCTACTGAGACAAGCTTGCTAAGCATTACATCACGTCGAGGTACCCCAAGGGCTCAGGGGATGGATATCTTTGGCCTTTTTTTAGGCTCTCTTCATATCTTCTGTTTTTGTTTTCAAAGGACTTTTTTCGTGGACTGCTCTTTTCCAATTTGTTCCTTTTGCAGTTTCCGTCTCCCAGTTGACGGATAGACTTCTAAGTTGTTTTTGAGCTGATCCTTGAATTAACGACGATGAGCTCAATGCGATCCGAGATGTGAACTCCAAGAAGCGAATGGCTGCCATTCATGCAAGTTGTCCTGCCTATTGAAGACTATAGCGAGACTTGATGGTTTCTAGGTTTTTCATCTTTGCAAGGAGGAGAACTTCGTTGTTCTTGATCTGGTTCTGCCACGTTTGATGGAACCTTTCAAGCTTTCCGATCGGTCTTCGGTAGAGTACTCAGATCTCACAGGCGTACAGGGGAGTCGAATTTACAACTGCTTGATAGACCATGATCTTTGTCGTTTGTGTTAGCCAAAAATTACCGAAGACTCTTCTGAATAGCTTGCCGTATGCTGCGTTGGCGGTCGTTATTCGGTTATTGACGTATTTATCTACCTATGTATTTGATATAAGTACGCTACCAAGGTAAGGAAATCGTTCAACATTCTCCAGGTCCTGTCCGAAGATGGTAATTTTGACTTCAAGTTGTATCCTTGTTGGTAGACAACTATAGAATACCATGAGATGCAATGTATATTATGCAGTGTACTATTTTGACAAGGTGAACTCCTTGAATTCTGTTCATCTTTTGTCCTTTTTTCAATATCCGCTGTACCCAGTCTTTTCTCTCACTGTGACCCCCTGCGTACTAGCTGCAGTCTCGCCTTGCTAGAGTGAAATTATTAAAGGATCAAAACATGCATGGTAATAACTGTGCATTTTAACAATTGTATATTAAATAGAGTTCTAGTAAAGATCGGTGAAGGGTTGAAAGTAAAATAAAAACCGGGGTTAAGCTAAGATGGAAGAAACTATAAATCAAATAAATAAAGTTAACTGTTTCGAAGACACTTAGATGGTTTCACCTGCGTCAGGAAAGGCTATTTTGACAACGAATGACGATAAGAGGTTAAGAGAAAAGAATAAATTATGTGAGAAGAAAAATTAGAAATAAGTGTTACTAAAATAATTAATTGTTCCCCACCTGCATAATAAAGGGCCATTCAGACAAAGAACGAAAACAAAGTGTTGAATGGGGATAAGATTTGATGCAATGTTCTCTTTTATTTGGTAGTTATAATCTTTGTCAGTGGCATTTCATTGTTGCATCACCTGTAGCTTCGTAGAGTTTAACTGGGCCGCTGATGCCGTACCAGTATTTCCGTACTGTTGTCATATATGGACGGGCGCCCCTGTCATTCATCTCAGGGTTCTCAACAGGTTCCAGAGGAGAACCTGTAACGTGATCGATCCCGACTTGGCAGCTCGACTCCAGCGACTTTCGCACCAGCGGCCTCCCTCTGTCTATTCTACAAATATTTTCATGGCTTCTGTTCCAACAAGCTTTGCTCACTGATGCCCCTCCACAAAAATTTACTCGAGCAACAAAGTCACACTCTTTTATAGTTAAAGCAACTAAATGCAACCGCCACTTTTACTCCACCAACTTCCTTTCTAGCACTTCCAAAAAAGAAAGTATATATAGGTAAAATCCCCAAAAAACAAATCCTATTAAAATTGATTTCATCAATATTAAAAATGATTCAGGTGGAGGGCTCGATGTAAATAATATTTTCTATTCACAGAGCCAAATATGTATATTATATCAATAAATTCCAAAATTTACATTCCATTGAATAGCTATGTCAGCGAGAAAATACCCGCTTCATCAGCAACGACCGCTGCAGAATTTATATATATATATATATATATATATATATATATATATATATAGACTTATTTATAAATGGAACTTTGTCTGTGTGTGTGTATGTGTGTGTGTGTGTGTCCGTTAACTATAGACTCTGAAACGGCTGAACCGATTTTCTTGAAAATTTACACAGTTGTACTCTAAGCGTCTGCGAGTGTTCATGGCTAGGTTTTGTGTCGAGGTACCCCGATAAATAACGAAAATTGATAATCGAAAAAATCGGGTTATAGAAGGATTGGTCCGATTTTAATCAAATTTGATACACTCATAGACAAAGACATAAGAAACGATATTCAGAAGTTTCAAGCCAAATAAAATAATAAAACAAAATTTCTATATTTAAATCCGTTGAATACCCATTTCTACGAAGAAATTCTCGCTTTTTCAGCAACAGCGAAACGAAAATTTTATTTACTCCAATTCAAATTCAAAGAAGCGAGGATTTCCTCGTAGAAATGGCTATTCAACGGATTTAAATATCGAAATATTTGTTTCATTTTTTATATATATATATATAACATTGAAAATGACAGACAAGGTATTATTCGTTAGTTTTTTATATAATTTTTATGTTTAGTGTGAAAAATTATAAAGAACTAATAAGAACACCTTGTCTGTCATTTTCAATGAAACCTACATAAAACCTACATGTGTGTGTGTGTGTGTGTGTGTGAAAAGTGTATGTATATAATTATAAATATCAATATATATATATATATATATATATATATATATATATATATATATATATATGCAATTTGTTATATATATTATATTGTTTACATATTATATATGCGTGGTACTTATTTAAAAGCGCTCAATATCAGTGATAGAGCAGACATATTCATATAGATAGGTGTGAGTTTGTAACCCTGGGTTTCACGCTCTTGCGATCGTCAGACAAACTGATTGGTTATATGTAGGATTGCGTATGTTCGTGTATTACTGTGGGAGTGGGGGAAATCTGTCGTCATATAACCAATTTTTTAAAAAATTAATCAGTTTGTCTGACGATCGCAAGAGCGTGAAACCCAGGGTTACAAACTCACACCTATCTATATGAATATATGTATATATATATATATTATGGCCTGTATAGTATATATATATATATATATATATATATATATATATATATATATAGTAGACACACATACAAAAAACGCATTTATCATGTGAATACCGTAGAACTACTTAGAACTATGATACACATGTACACATGAATTATTCACACGAATGCTGCTTGACGAAACGAATGCACGTAAAAATGATAAAACAAACACAGAGTTAAAAATATCAGAATTTTCTTCTTTTTTTTTCCATCATACTTAATGATTTCATGAAGCTTTAATAAAAGAAAAATATGTTAGAATTATAAACGTTTTCTATTTGTTCTTTATCTTATTCTGTCGGATTAAAATCCATATTTGATCTATATCTGATCCCAGTTAGCACACACACATACACACACGCACACACATAGATAGATAGATAGATAGATAGATAGATAGATAGATAGATAGATAGATAGATATGATAATATTAAGACTGACGGAGATAGATAGATAGATAGATAGATAGATAGATAGATAGATAGATAGATAGATAGATAGATAGATAGTTATGATAATATTAAGACTGACGGAGATAGATAGATAGATAGATAGATAGATAGATAGATAGATAGATAGTTAGTTATGATAATATTAAGACTGACGGAGATAGATAGATAGATAGATAGATAGATAGTTATGATAATATTAAGACTGACGGAGATAGATAGATAGATAGTTATGATAATATTAAGACTGACGGAGATAGATAGATAGATAGATAGATAGATAGATAGATAGATAGATAGATAGATAGATAGATAGATAGATATGATAATATTAAGACTGACGGAGATAGATAGATAGATAGATAGATAGATAGATAGATAGATAGATAGATAGCCTGACGATTGTGTTTAGGCCTTTTAGGTGTTGACTTCAATAGCTACTTTTATATTTGCATACACAATATCCCTGGCATTTAACAATTTAACCATGGCATAAATTATAACTATATTTTATCACACACACACACACACACACACACACATATATATATATATATATATATATATATCCTGTTTAATTCCCATCATTGCTACAGCTATACCACCTTTTTACCTCTTACGTCGCACTCATGTCACCCGAGTGAGTTCCATTCTACAGAATCTATATATATTATAAGAAAAAACGGACTACAAAATACATTACTGTTATCAGTTGAAGAAAGGAAAAAAAAAAATTTTGCACTTCACAATAAAATCTCATGTATAGAGATAATTACAAAGGCTTAATGCGGTTTTTCTACACAATCAAACATTTAATATTGAATCAAAATTGTTTATTCTATTGAAGATGTCTCAGAACAATTATTTTATACAAAATAATTCTTTCTTTAGTTATGTGTGTTCTTGATACTTCTTTCGAAATAAACGAAAATATTTCGAAACTCCCACATCTACAGAAATGTCAGCATTTGTAAAAATCATTATTAATAAGCCCTTAAATACTCATAGTCCAATTCTATAACCTTAAAAAATGTTTTTATACCTTTCAGTTTCTCTTTTAAATATTTGGCACATATCGTACCATAATCATCACATACCTTGTCTCTGAAAAAGCCAAATAATGTCTAAGTTCTAGACATTCTAAAATTACGTTCTTAAGGAAGCGAATCTATTTTCTTTTGAACATGCAGTTCCTTTCTTGTTGAAATTCATATCTGTTCTGTCGGAGGAAAGAATCGATATCTGGCTGAATTTCGTCCGTCTTTTCAAACCCTTGTTGACTAATTCGTTTGATTTTTCCGCTATCTTCATTTCGTTCTCAGGGATACAGATGCTTCAAGTATTCTTCTCTTTTATTGAATTTTGCTAGCTTGCAGACAAAACTATGTAAGGAAAAGTCTCTTGCTATATTTCGGTCTGGGAACTTTCACAACAAATACAAGGAAAAGTCAAATTAATGTTTCGCGCCTTTGAATATATAGACATTCATCTTCGTGAAAGAAGGTCAAGACAGCACCAAATGAAAATGAACCAGAATTCCTGGGGTTTACATCAGTTTGCGTTGAAGAGGGAGACCATAAGTGTTTATATATTTCTTTCTTTCTTTCTTTTTTTCCATATTATCTTTTCTTTTTCTGCTTATTCTTAAACTTATAAGAAAGCAGACGACATTATTTTTACATTAGATTTGTCGGCAGTTTAAGTATTTTAATCAATTTTTTCTAAAGTTGGAAAAAACATATTTTGCATCTAAATTTCCATATTAGTTTATTTTAGTATTTATAGGTAACATTTATTTTCTTGATGTTACCACAAGGATGTATTTAATAATAAAACCGATTCTAATCGTTATGTGTGTGTGTGTGTGTGTGTGTGTGTGTGTGCAATATATTTCTGGTGAAAATAGAAACAAAATTCTCCCACATTTGGATAATTTTTATTAAACTGGTCCTTGATCTAAGCTTTCAGCTCACATGAGCCATCTTCAGAGTGACTGTATGGACATTAACATATTCACCATCAAAGATGACATTTTATGTTGACATAAAAGATTGCTACGCGACGTTAACGGTCACGGAATAGCAGGCGTAGGTCCTAAATTAGTTATGCTGTTCTATGACGTCATACTACGTGAAAGACGGAAATATTAACAACAGAAACATATGTCTAGATACAATGTAATGTGTTGTGACTAGTTTAGAATGTGATTTTAAGTGTAAGTTGCTTTGCTTTAATGAAGATGGCCTCCAATATCTCAAGGATTTTTTACTGTGTGTATGTGTTAGCGTTGGTGTGTTATCGACTGATATCTGTCAAATATTACGTACATGGCTATGTTTTTTCTAAGAAATGTTGTTTAATAGAACTAAGATAACAAAGGTTAAAGGTAAGTCTACGGGAGAGTGTAATAGTAGTAAAACCAATGTATGTAGTGTGTTTATTATTAGTATAAGAAATACAATCTCTCAACGCGCATGTAAATTGATATACTACATTGGTTTTCTGTAGAGGATTTAGTTGTGTGGTTGTACGGTTACACACACACACACACACACACACACACACACACATATATATATATATATATAGTCATCAACAGACAGATCTGTTTCGCTGCATCACAGCTCATCAGTACGGTTAGACTCCGGTTGCTTTTTAACCCAGTATTGAAACCCAACCGAATTGGCGTCAGTCGGTGATTCTACCTCTGGGCTATGGGCGCTCGGTAGAAGAATGCAGACTTTTAGCGCGTATATTATCATTTTACGCGCCAAATAGCCAGAGTGCTCTAATTCATTATTGAATGAGCGATGCGTACATGCCAGAGTAGCTACTGTTTTTATATATTAATGTATATTTGGAAAGCAAACTTTATTTTACGCATTTTTCATTGAATATGGCCGATAAGGATGATTTAAACAATCTTTTATTAAGTTTTTACAACATTCTTTTTCTCTTTTTTTAGGAGTTAAAGAATATAAAAACTGTCCTTAGTTTTTATTGTTCCGGGCACTTTCGGCCAGTACTTTAGCCAGTCTTATGGATGTTGTATTCAGTATATTTTTTCTCCATGAGTCTACATAGCAGTTTTTACTGCGTCAAGATGTTTGTGGAAGAGTTATTACGGCGAACAACGCTGTCGTTGATAGTTTAAAAATCAAGAAAGTAAAAAGTGACTACCAACCGAAATATGTATATACGGTAATGTAAAAACCCATAAACCAGGTTTTCCGCTCCGGCTTATAATATTCCAAATGCCTACAGTTGTATACCAAGTATAAAAATCCTCAACCAAATAATTTCTCTATATTAACCCAATAATTACAGCACAGCATCAGCCAGCGACTTCCTTCATATCCTCAAAGCAGCAAATCCCATCGGTGATACTATAGCTTTGCTGATTGTCGAAAGTCTTTTTACTAATATTCCAGCTGAAGAAACAATCAGCATAATTAGTGATTGTATCTACAAACAACCGACAATAACGCTTCTAATAATCCGACCAACTATTGTATTATTTTTCGCTTTTCTTTTCTTTTCTTTTTTTTAATCATCTCACCCCAAGCAAGACATTCCACTGCCACTATTGCGCATGGGGCTACATAGGGGAAGGTAAAGAGAAGGAGTGGTTAGACATAGGGAATGTCAGGAGGAAGGTGACAGATGAGTAAGGATACCGAGGATGAGGGTTGGGCAGATGGGAAGAGTGTTTGATAGAATGGGAGCAGGTTAGTGTGTTAGGAGGTATTGACCTTACATTTAAACTCCTGGAGATTGTAGCCGTCGGGGAAGCAATCGTGTGGAAGGGAATTCCACAGTCGGGAAGTGCGAGGAAAGAAACTGGTGGAGTAGAAGTTGCGGTTGCATTTTATCGGTTTCACTGTAAAAGGGTGGGATCTAGTTGCTAATCTAGTATCACGTGCAAATTCGTATTTAGGGGGCACCAGTGATCTAAGTTCATCGGAGCAGAAGCTTTTAATCATGAAACGCAAAATTGGTCTTCTTTTTTATTGCTATAATTCCCTGTAGAAAATTATATATATATATATATATATATATATATATAAGATTTTAGATTATTACAATGGGTAATACATATTTCATCGCGTCCTGATGTTATTATCGCGGCTCGTCAGACCCCAATGTTATAACAGTTGGTCCTCAAAATCAAGATTAAAAAGTAATATTGGGGGAAAGATATTTCCCCCGCAATATTACTTTTAACAATTATGAATTAATCCCCTATTATTTTTGTTTCCTACTTTGTGTAATTTTTAATTTTAATTCTAAATTTTACTTTTTATTCTTAATTTTTTGTTTTTAATTTTTTAATTTCAGTTTTTTATCTACATGTAATATTTGATCATTTAGATTTTTACGTTGCATGATTCACGCCCCTGCGTTTTTTTAATATTTTCCATTTTTTATTTTAATTTTAATTTTAATTATAAATCTAAATTTTTAAATTTTTATCTACGCGCAATCTTAGAATATTTAAATTTTTAATCTTGTTATTAAAAAAGCAGTAAGTTAACTTTATAAGATTTAATTCCCATGAACATTGAATGAACTTAAATTCAAATCTATTAAACAGTCAGTTTGAAATATGCACTCGATGATTGCATAACGCATGAAACACCGAGTCGGGCCATAGACGTAGGATAATATGTATATATATATATATATATATATATATATATATATATATATATATATATATATATTCAAGAACATTTACTACTAAGTTGTAAATAATCAGCCAATGCTCATAACAGTTTCCGATCACCAGTTACCGTATTCCCAGTAAAATATATTCCACTAAAACTTGTGTTTAATGAACATATTTTGCATATTTGTACAGAAATTCATCGAAAATGACAAAATAATAACACAAATTCAGTATTTCATTCATTCTACAACATCGTGTCTTGTTTTAAGTTTTTGGTCACAGGTAGCCTACAGTATGTTTGGGGGTCAACCTATACAGTAGATACAGGCCTGACTCAGAATTTTGTGCTAAAGATTTTGAGATCGACTTGAACGCCAGGTCGTCTTGTCCGCTACAATTTACGGTAGTTCATTCTTGTCACTTGTATTATTTCTTGAGACATCCAGTAGAAAATAAAAAGATCTTTCTTTTTAGAATTTCTTGTCAGAATTCTACTGACACTAATGTAATATCCAAACTCCCAAACTTTGCAGTGTTGACTCCATACCAATTTTTGTATTAAGGAACCATTAGATGAAAATTATATTATTTAAAGAACGTCGCGCCATTCCGGAGCCAACGACTGTAATTAAGTTATTTAAACATGTGTTAGGTTACATAAGACTCCCAAGGTCATTCAAAGTCCGTCTCGGACAGACGTATAACTCATAATAAAGCTATCATTATATCCTTCAATTAAAAAGTACATGATTTCAATATACGAAAGTTTTTCTTTCTTCGCAGACGTCTCAGGTATGTGTCTCTTGGCTTTTCACGTCTCATGACCCACGAAGTCAATATATCTTTTCATATATATATTTGGCATTTTTCTTTTTACGGGCAACAGTAGTTAAGTGATTAAAGCGAGGGAACCAGACATTATTGTGTAGCAGTTTCTGGCGACATTAATATTAGCTAATATCTGAAAATATATCTGAATTTCTTTTTATTTCA
>JBBBDQ010001454.1:1040000-1155000 GCA_037127315.1 Ascarosepion bandense | reverse complement strand
GAATGTACAAAGAAGGGGCACAAAGCAGTGATGTGTAGGAAAAAAGGGACCGAAAGTTCAAAAGGATAAATACTATGGTAATGAAGAAACTTACAAAGGATTGCGGTACTAGAAAGTACGTGGACATAAAAATAAATGGACGAAATGTCACTTGTTTACTGGATACTGGAAGTGATATCTCTACAGTAGATGAATATACCTGGGACAAAATAGGCAGACCAGAGTTACAGAAAACTAAAAAGATTACAAGAGGCATTTCGGGTAATAAATTAAAATTCAAAGGTGAATTTTTCGCGAAAGTAGCATTTGACGGCAAAGTACACAAGACTAAAATCTGTGATTTTAGGAAAGAATACAAATCTATTTGATATAGATTTAATCGTGTTATTTAATTTATTGAGCATTTAGATCAAATTATCGATCGCAAAGTTAGAAAACCTAATCCAAACAGAACTGAAGCAATTAAAAATATGCCTATTCCAGATAAAGTAACTAAGCTACAGTCATTTCTGGGGTTTGCGAATTATTATAACATCTACATTCCTAATATGCACGACCTAAGAACACCCTTAAATAAATTATTGAAAAGAAATAAAAAGTGGTGTTGGACAAAGGAATGTGACGAAGCTTTTGAAAAAATCAAAAAGTGCTTGTCAGATTTGGCGTTAGTGCATTTTGATCCGAAGAAAGAGTTAATTATAGCAACGGATGCAATACGGCATTGGAGCTGTATTGTTACACAAATTCGAGGATGGCGCAACGAGACCTATCGCTCATGCTTCGAGAGCGTTGCTTCCAACAGAAAAAAATTATAGCCAGATAGAAAAGTGTGACACGATAACTAGATATATGTATTTTATTATAATAGATTAAAATAGAAAATAGATTAGAATAGAAAATAGTTAGAAAACATGTCTAACAAAAGTGAAAAAGAAGAGAAAAATAAATAAATAAACACTTTTTCTTTTTGAGGAAAATTGACTCAGTGATAAAGTTCAGCGGTCAAAGGCTGTTCTTACTGTATCTTGACCTCACATTAAGCCTTTTCCGGTGGAAGCCTTATTAAGATAAACAAAAAAAAAAGATAACTGAAATTTCAGACTTACAGTCGCCGGTGTTTGTCACCGGTGGTCTGACCCGGTCAAAGGCTGACCTTACTGTATCTTGACCTCACACTAAGCCTTTTCCGGCGGAAGCCTTATTAAGATAAACAAAAAAAAGGATAACTGAAATTTCAGACTTACAGTCGCCGGTGTTTGTCACCGGTGGTCTAACCCGGTCAAAGGCTGACCTTACTGTATCTTGACCTCACATTAAGCCTTTTCCGGCGGAAGCCTTATTAAGATAAACAAAAAAAAAGATAACTGAAATTTCAGACTTACAGAGCATTTCCGGATTTCCTTGTTTCCGGTCGATTTTTTAGATAAATTCAGGTGTTTTTTCCGAGTTGGGCAGTTAAGTTAAAGACGAGAGAAGTGAAAGGAGTCAGCCGGGTGCGAGCTTGAAGGAAGTATCTCTCCTCGTCTTGTCTTCGTCCAGTTTGGGTTTGTTGATCTCCATTAATTGGAGTTAGAGCTGCGTGTCACATTCGCCTGCCCCAGCAGACAAAGCTAACTCTAAACGAATAAAGCCTTCTTTTCCACTCATCCAAAATCTTGGAAGTTCGTTCCTTACAGTCAATCTTGTACCCCCAGCTGTCCGGCCGACATTTTCTACAAATTCCCGGCAACAACACAGCGTGGAGAACGGCCGCCGGAGGAAATTGTTAGGACGGACCATTGGGGTATTACAAAAGGAAGCACTTGCTATAATTTATGCGGTAAAAAAAATCCACAGATTCATTTATGGGAGAGCGTTTGTGCTGCAAACCGACCATAAACCGTTATCAGTATTTGGGTTGAAAAAAGGTGTACCGACTCATTCAGCGAACAGGCTACAAAGATGGTCTGTAATTTTGTTAAATTACAATTTCAAAATGAAATTTATTCCATCTAAAGAAAATGCACATGCAGATTGTCTGTCAAGACAGATTCCAAAAAAGCCTGAGTTGCCACAAAAACAGTGATAGCAGCACTGAAAGAAGAAAAGGAACTAAAGGATGTACTAGTAAACACCGTTTGCGTATTACCGGTAACGCCGGAAGAAATTGAAAATTAGCAAAAACAGATGACTATATTGCTAAAATGATTAAGCAAGTGAAAGGAAATAAAGAAAATAAAGGAGGAAAAATTTCACCATTTTCAATTTGTAACGAGACACTGATGTGTGCTCAGAGAGTGGTAATACCAAGGGTGTTAAGAAAAAAGATTTTAAAAGAATTTCATCTGTGTTATCTAGGCATTTCACGAATGAAGTCCTTAATGAGGAGTTATGTGTACTGGCCTAGAATGGACCAAGATATCGAATAATTGGTGAAACAGTGTAAAGGCTGTTAGCTAGCAGCTAAATCATCACCCATAAACGCAGCCGTGACCTAAAGCAGATGTGCCGTGGTCACGAATACATGTGGACTATGCAGGACCAATAAAAGGAGAATATTATCTAATCATGGTGGATAGTTTTTTCAAATGGCCTGAAGTATATAAATTCAAGCGACCAACAGCAGCAAACACGATAAAGGCTTTAAATGAAGTATTTAGCCGACTGGGGGTGCCAAAAACAATCGTGATAACGGTACCATGTTCACAGGATCTGAGTTTAAGAGTTATTGCGAGGCGTTAGCTATGGAACGCGTAACGGCACCTGCATATAATCCGAGGTCAAATGGGCAGGCGGAAAGTTTCGTCGATACATTCAAAAAAGCAATGAGAAAAGTGGACGGAATCAACACTGATGATAAAAACATTCAAACTTTTTTGATAGTGTATAGGATTACACCCAATCACAATATCAGTGGTAATTTATCACCTGCAAAGGTAAAGTATGCAAGAAAGATTAGACCAAACTCGGATACAAAATATTCCAAAGAAGGCGATAAAGTTTTCTTTAAAAATTATCGGTCAGGAAAGTGTTTGTGGGGGGACGGAATAATAAGTCGGAGAATCGGGAAGGTGATCTATATAGTGCAAGGATAGAAGTTTGTCTGCAAAAGACACCTAAATCAGTTAAGACCCCGATTCGTGGAAACCGTCAATAAGGAATACGAGATACCAATGGAGGTGTTATACGATACATTTTAAATTCAACCACCCGCGAACGTGGAAGTACCAATGGAGGTAACTAATGATTCTCCTGAAGGTGAGAACACAAGAAGTAAGAGAAAAAGAAAGAAAACAAAACACCTATGTCCAGATCCCAAGAGAAAAGATATTGAGCAAAATTTCACGAAGAATTTAGCTCGGGGGGAGGTGTTGTGGAAGAACATCCTATCCTACCCCGGAATGGATATGGTCTAGTCTATAAAAGAATGTGACTGTGGGCATACGTCAGCATACGTCACTAGACGGACGGATACGTCATAGGCGGAGACATTTTCTACGCGTTCGTTATTCCGGTTACTATTCGTTGATTGTTCTTGTACGTCTATTGGTTTATTGTACTGTTGTTTAATAAATCTCTTCTAATCTATCTTCAGTGTTAAGTATTATTCTTACACTATTCCTTTCCCTGATATTCCTTCACGGGATATATCATTTTCTTAACAAGATTTCTCGATTATTGAGAACAATAGATATAAATAAATATACTGTTTAATTCTAAAAAAGAAACAACAAATATTTACTTAAATACGAGTATCAATTAAAATAATGTTTAAACTAATACATTATATATATATAAGTAAAGAATACTTTGTGAGTCAGACAGACCTACCTAGGTTTCACCCAAATGGATCGTCAGGAAAAGCTGATATATATATATATATATATATATATATATATATATATATATATATAGGGGAAAGAGAGAGAGAGAGGAAGGGAAGTTCAACGGATGTTCGTCCAGTAAGATTTTACTAAGCATCCTGCACAATCGAATTATTTTAAAGAGGTCAATTGCGCCTACTCTGCAATTCACCCTTTCAGTCAGTAATTTTAACTCAGCCCTGAATAATGTTATAAACAAAACATTGACTGAACTTTTATGTATAACTTTTTAAAAATCTCATTTTAAAGTTTTTTTTTAAGATATGCATGGTGGTTCCAAATATTTTGTCTGTACTGTACCTATTAAACAGATTGCTGAGCTCCATATCGAATTATCACATTCAAATTATCAAATTTCATGATCAGTAGAGAAATGTTAACTCATACCCATTAAAAGGAACAAAGGAGACTATGTTAAAAATGAACAGTTCCTTTTGTGTATAAATTCATAGGTATTGTTGTTAGTTTCCATTCATATGGTTTGCCCTATTTTAAACATAGTTTTCAAGATACAAAGCTTTCCAATACGTGACCACTGAATATTATTTATGGATGTAAATTCTCTGCAGGAACCACTTCCGAAAATCTGACCTAATGACCAAACATCAGAATTTGCCTCCTCTTATCAATCAGTGAATTAGAGGGAAAGAAAGAGGAAGAAAGACATATTAGGGACAGAAAAGAATGGATTAAATGCTGATTTGATGAGTATGGCCACACTTGCAACATTAATGGATGGCCACTGGTCACGAGCGAACAAAGCGTTCATAGATTACCACTGGACACTGGTCGGTGAATACAATCCCGTCGTCGATTAGACTAAACTTGGCACGAAATTTCATCCGCCTTTCGCAAGAAACCTTGAATGATAACAAATGAACCAATACTAGAAAAGATGATTAGACATTAATCACGAGAAAAGAAATACTACCGCAGAAAAGGGTGAAGGAAATTAAATTTCCAAAACATTTTCGATGGTTTTATTTTGTATTGGATGCCGATTTCTGACTTGCAATCAAACAGATTTGACCGAACATAAATTAATTTCTCTTTTTCTATTACCTGACATATATAACTGACATTTTAGACACCCAATTACTTCGATGTCTGTTTGAAATCTTCGACAATTTCTCATTTGTTAAGGAATCAAATAAGTAATCAAACTCATGAAAATTAAAATGTTCACTCTAAGGTATAAAAGTCATGCTTCCAGAATGAAGTTGTTCTCCTTTAACCACCATAAAAAATCTTTCCTACCTGTCATCAGTATGGATGACAGTAGTTTCTTAGAAAGCAACAGACTGCGCCTTCTTGGCCCCAGTCTCTCAATCGACCTCAAGTGGAACGATTACATCGAATCTACAGATGCATCTACCGCTAGGAAATCAAAATTCATAAATACAGAGAAATCCTCCTAAATAAATTTTAAAACAATATAGACTTCCACTTGAATTTCATCCGCGCTCAGCACGCGAAGCTCAGAATAAACGTCCCGTCCTTACTAGTATCCAAAATAACACAAAAACACATTTCAAATAGTTAAACATGAAAAAAACAACACTTAAAAATAGGTACCCATGAAAATGATTAAAGAGGTAGCCAAAAGAAATTGGAACAATGGACAATACAGACTATTTTTGCACCATCTTATTCCCAAGAAACGGAAAAATGTAAGGATGCTGGAAAAAATTATATATATATATATATATATAATTGTGTATTTGGGCAGCAAGCAGTCTATTATAAAAGTTTCATTAAACTTTACATTAAAATACAAATATAATAGCCTCATCTACATGTAAAAATTTTAAAAAATAATGAAAGCATTATTAATGAAAAAACAAAAAGCCAGCATTCATTATCCAAGTAGGATCACGGCCACGATGTTTTGTCTGTGTTTGGGAGTCAAAACATTCCTCTAGATATATGCATAAAACAATGTCATACATTTAGTTAAAAGTAAAAATAATATCATCCTTGATAATTGCTAAAAGTATAGCTGAAGGCGCTCGGACATACAAAAACATTTGAACAATTTCTTCATAATTTGTTCAGAAAAAAAGAAAATTATAACACAAGAAAAATTAAATAAAAAAACGTAATCGCAGTACCTTGTCAGTCATTTTTTATGAAAATTGCTGGAACATGGAAGGATGAGTGACCGCAGAATATCTGCGGTCCTCATTCATAGCCAGCTTGACAGTAGACACAGGGGTGCTAGACGGCTGTGGTTCAGGTATAAAGACAAGCTAAAGAGTTACCACTTATTTGTGCCTTATATTAACTTTCAGCGAGTTGCCCTCGACAAAAATAACTGGAGATAATTGTGTCAGAGTGTTATGAGATTTTTTTTTAAATCAGTCGTATTGACCGGTTAGGAGAAGAATGACAACGATGAAAAGGGTCAGTAATTGTTCCTATTGCACAATATGTGGAATTGTATGTAGGTCACTAGCCAGACTAACCAAAATGTCACAGACGGCACAAACATAAAAAATGAGTGAAGATGTCGAAATCAATAGGGGAGTCCATTATATATATATATATATATATATATATATATAGTAATTGAAAAATGACTCTATTTTATGTATGAGCGGCTGGCCAAGAGTCATGACTTAACATCCTGTGACAAGTATACTCTACTAAAGTAAGACTTTGGAAGAATTATGTCTTACATACCACAAAGGTTCCTGGTAAAATCAATGGACGCGTTTCCTGAGAGTTTCGAGAATCTGGTAGTGAATTCTGATGCTTACATAGAATTTTAATAAAACATCATACAAAACGCTTTCCTCTCAAACTTATTTCTTGTAAAAATTATAATCAATAAATAACTTCTACGTATTTTAAAATGGAATGTTACCTATCAATCACTATATGTATATATATATATATATATGATTGAGCACTCTAAAGAGGGAAAAATTTCATAAACAGCAGTTATTTACCGGTTACAAGATATAACACTCTCCCTGCTGGCGTATTTACATTCCGTAAAAACATTACACGCTATACAATTTGCTGACGTGCACCAATGGCCTGGTGGGTGAATCTCCGGCAGCTGTCAAATCAGTCGGGTTTCAGTCCCGGCTGGAGGTAAACGGCTCATCTAGCTGCGCTGAGAGTGCTGTGATACAGCGAAACAGGCCTGCCTGCGGGTGGTTTATGTATGTAAATATATATTCGTAAGAACAAATGGAGAACGATCCACAGTTCGTAGCATTTACTGTTTAAAAGTGATCGATGAAATGCCGAGCAATTTTGTAATATTTTTATCATAAATAGTTACAATAAAAATTTTACATTGCTACACAAAAGTTTTCTGTTGGTTAATCCAGTCTTACCCACATGAACATTCTTAACTCTGACCTTATGCCTCCCTAACTGTCTGAAAAAGTGTAATGAATTGTTTTTAAATTTCCATAAAAATCATTCCCAACATCAGTGACCACTCATAACCTAACGAAATACAATTAATAATACTAAAAAATGACAGCTTTTGTGTAGATTTTATGAAGACTGGACGTACATTTGATGCCTTTCACATGATTGGGAAATATTTCCCCTTTCAGCAGCGGTTAAATAACTTTGCTAGAGTCGAGGATAATTCAGGGTTGATACACTTAAGGTTAATAATTGATATTTTCTTTAATAGTTTACTTTTAGAAAGTCGTTTTAGAGCAGATTTTTTTCATAAAGTACTTGATATCAAAGGTAGGATACAGAGTTAATAGAATTAATGGGAAGAAACGTTTCACTTAGATGAGCGGTGTTATTTCATTTATTTATTTAAAACAAAATGACCCTGAAGAGTGAAGACATTACAGCAATGCCATTACGAAACTTCGAAGTTGGCATGACTGAAATAATATGCACACACACACACGCACACACACACACACACACACACACACACATATATATATATATATATATATAATTTTGAATCTCTTCATCTTGAGAAGGGTCTATTTCAGCAGACGAAGATGTCAGTCGTCAGTCGTCTGTTTTGTCAACCCCGGTATGGACAGAGTTCCTGTCGGAAATACAATTTCATCAGACAAAAGACACGTGACCAAGACCAGGGGAGGAGGAAGACATCTGTCTTAAATGGAATAAGTTATATAAAAATAAAAATAAGGTCCGAATATTAGTTTTCTTACCATGGATTGTTTAGCGTCACGATATATATTTGCTCTGCTTTTGTCTTGAGCGCTTTACGTGTTAGGGCTCTCGTCTCGGCTTTTTTTTTCTTTCGACGAGCACTTTGGCTTATGTTCAAGTACTGAGTTCGTTTCTTTTTTTGTTTCCATTTTTTCCCCACCGCGTTTATACTCGGTAGCTTTTTCGAGGCGGGTTTAAAAATAAATTTATTGTTATATATATATATAAAATAAAAATAGAAACCACAAGTGTACTTTGACAAAAATATATTGTATTTTATTTTTCTATTTTACTGGCAGTATAGCCCGGCGTTGCTCGGGTGTAATGAAAGCTTTAAAACTAATCCATATTCCTAGAGTTCAGACTTTTTGGACGTTGGCACGAAAGACTAAAAAGCAATCGTTGTTTCCAGTTAAAGCGAAATCGTAGACTGAAAGAAAAATGAATGGTTGTAAATCAAATTTTGATTTCCTGGTATCGATATCAAATAAGTTTTTTCGTCTGAATTTTGAAGGCTAAATAAGTCCTCTGAGTAAATGGTATTATGGCTGAGACTAAGAACTACAATTATACCTGCTTAGAGCCAAACCTGAAGCAAAAACTAAAATAAAAGGACTGAAAAAAAATACAGACATACAAGCAGATAAACAGTCACACACACAAACGTCTTACCTTTTATATATATATAATTGTAAAAAAAAGCTGAGAAGGCTAACATCTTTGTTGTACTTAACAAATCAGATTACAACACAAAACTCAACCACATACTCCATGACCACACAAAATTTTAAAAAATTAACAAAAACCCGACACACCAACTAAAATCTAAACTTAATAAACTCATTAGTGCCAACAACGCTGATCAGAATTCCTTAAAACTCCCTAAAATTATTGGTGACTATAAACCTGGTTACATATACGGAACCATAAAAACTCATAAACCTAACTATCCTCTCCGCCCTATCATATCCCAAATTCCTACTCCTGTATACCAGTTAACTAAACATATTAACCAGCTTATCACACCCTACCTTCCGAGTAAATACAGCATAAAGTCAACCCTAGAGGCAATCCAAATCCTCAAGAGTGAAAAACCTAATAATGAAATCATAGCTTCACTTGATGTGGAAAACCTTTTTACTAATGTACCCGTCAGTGAAACTATTGATATAATTATAAGAAATGTTTACAGTAATCCTTCATTACCCCCACTCAAAATTAATCCCAACATCCTAAGAAAAATTCTACTAGCTTGTACTACTGAAGTGCCTTTTGTTGATCCAAACAACACTATATATATACAACGTGATGGAGTCTCCATGGGTTCAGTGCTTGGTCCGATTTTTAGTAATTTCTGTCCATTTAGAGAATGTATCTCTAACAATCTCAATAATATCTACATCGGCCACACCACAAATTCGCTCTCACGGCGTCTGACGTTGCACTTAAATAAAAATTCAAATATATTCCGTCATTTAGAACAACACGGTTATCAACGCACACTTCTGAGAAAAACGCTTGTTGATAACACGTACATACTCAAACAAGAAAATAATAAGCAGAAACTAAAAATCCTCGAAGCACTCTACATTAAACAATTTAAACCTGGTTTGAATACAATCAATTTCGATATTTCCAATAACGTACTCAAATGTCTGTAATCAGACCAGGGACCACAACACCACTATTTTGTCACTGTCTTCGGCCATCCGCCACGGTAGGGATGGACTTATATTTTCAATTCAATTATCTTTATTGTTAATAGCTTAAATGTTCTATGTTTACTGTGTGTTAATATTTACTCTTTGATAATGGCTTATGTGAGCCGAAAGCTTAGACCCGATAAAAAATTCAACAAATACTGTGATTTTTTGTTGTCTTTCAACGACATCACCATCAAGTATATCAGACGGTATGAACGGATCCTACACAAAATTAATAGACAAAACTTGTCTATATTATTCAATGAAACCTGCATTAATAATATATATATATATATATATATATATATATATATATATATATACATATATATATTATCGACTTTTTGCACTATTGTAAGAATTGCAACCTTGAAACCTCTGAATATCGTTTCCTATGTCTTTGACTATGAGTGTATCAAATTTGATTAAAATCGGACCACTCCTTCTATAACCCGATTTTTTCGATTATCGATTTTCGATATTTATCGAGGGTAACTCGACACAAAACCTAGCTAAGTACACTCGCAGACGCTGATAGTACAACTGTGTAAATTTTCAAGAAAATCGGTTCAGCCGTTTCGGAGTCTATAGGTAACGGACACACACACACACACACAGAGACACACACACACAGACACACACACACACAGACACACACAGACAAAGTTCCATTTATAAATAAGTTTAGATATTCTGATACATGTGTTTCTAGACCTGCGACCTTCTTCAGGCAGAGAGTGGTTGTCAGTCATTGTCTTATTTGTGTGCCGTATTAGTTCACATCTTAAATTCGTGAGGGAATCTCTTTCTGCTTTAAGGGGCAATAAAATGATTTAGGATGGGTCAAATATCGGGCGGGGTGTGATTTTTTTTTTACTTTTTTGCTTTTTTAATTTATATATACATAGATACACACATGCTTATATATATACATTATAGTTATGGGATTTAATAAATATTCACATGTGAATACACGTATGTATAAAAGATTACTTAGGTGTTAATAAAAAAATGCTTAATGTAGAATGAACAGAACTATTATATATATATATATATATATATATATATATATATATATATATATATATTAATAAATATACATATTGTCCTCCGTCTATGGTACGACTCAGAGTTTCATGCGTTATGCAATCATCAGGTGAATATGAAAACTCCGAGTCGTGATATCGACGTAGGACAATATATATATATATATATATATATATATATATATGGTAGCAATAATAACCCTATATAAATAATATATATATATATTTTAACTTTCTATATGTGTTACTCTTTTCTGAAAAACTTGAATTTTTATGAAGAACATTAATTCACGTTTTGTTTTAACAGTATGTTTTCAACTGTATCTAACATTGTTGGAACTTTCTCTATAATGTCATTCAAGAATTAATAAAAGAACCGTTCATTGTTTGGTATTTTTTGTACTGAAAGCAAAATGCAGTATCGTAAGTCTGAAAATGAGAGAATTTTAAACATTAATTCTTTTTTTTTTATTATTATCATCCATTAAAATAAAACTACAATCCTATAATTCTAAAAGAATTTGAAAAGTATGAGAAATTTGAGAAACATGAACCTTTCTGTCTGCGTGTAAATAAACACGACCAATGAGCTCAAGGACATGTCTTCAAGATGCATGAACATTCGTTGCTATGATTTACCCAACATGAGTTTGCAAGTAAGCAAACATTATAGTGGATTGACTGGAAAGTTCATGCCGATTTTTAGTCGTTCATTTTCCAACATATTAGAAAGCGTCAAATTTATCGACAAATATATGCTTACATTTCCGATTAGGGTTCATTTTAAACTAACTCTTGAGAAAGACATTGAGTGAGAATAAACCGCATTACACAACGGGGGATTTGGCAGAAACATTAAATTTATCAAAATCTGTCATCCATGAGGACTTAGTAAAGCTTGGGTACTCAAATCGCTACGATGCTTTGGGTACCACATGATCTCAATGAAAAGGATTTTTTGGATCACATTCCTATCTGTGATTTGCTGGTTAAATGAAATTAAAATGAACCCTTTTTAAGCGAATTGTCTGTTGTATTATCCCAACGGTTATTAAATGGCTCGAACGGTTATGCTTGAAATTATAATTGTGAATCTGAAATGCGTTTATTTGTAGCTATTTTATGATGTTGTTTGTTAATATTTTTTAAACACATTATTTATTATTAGTAACTAATATTTGATGTTTTGCGTATGAAGAAGTAATTAATTCAGATTTTATAAAACATGAAAAATGAACTAGGCAGAACAATCAAGCCATTTATTGCAGTATATTTAATCAACACGAATTTTTTATTCCTCTTTTTCTCGAGTTTCCTTCTAATCAGACAGAAACACATGTTTCATTTATGTTTCAAAGAACCAATTTCAAAATTTATTTCTTGCTCTCAAATAAAGCAATAAAATAAAATTGATTATTGAATCAACTTGGCTGCTTGTGCTACAGAAAAATTAAATATTGGATTTTCCGGAAAGTTTATGCCGATTTTTAGTCATTCATGTTCCAAAACGTTAGAACAACACGTCAAATTTATCAACAGATATAATAAACTTACATTTCCTATTAGAGCATGCTTCAAACTATATCGTGAGAAAGAAAGTTTAACATTACTTAATTTGTGTCAGTTTTGCATCCCTCCCTATGAAAATCGAAGATTATGAGGTGCGTTTTAGATACTTCAAGCTTTTTTATTAATGTAAACGTAAAATGCCTCGCAAGTAACAAAAAAAGATATGTCTTGTGTACGGGTATGGTACGTTAGCTGACAGCACTGTATGAAAATGGCTCGCTAAGTTTTGAGTTGGTGATTATAGCTTTATTGATGAAGAACGCTCGTGCAGACCGCCTCCACTTTACATGGCGACCAAATCAAGACATTGATTGAGTATAACCCGCATTACACAACGCGGGAATTGGCAGATACTCTAAATTTATCAAAACTCTCTATCCTTGAGC
This sequence comes from Ascarosepion bandense, assembly GCA_037127315.1. Taxonomy (NCBI): domain Eukaryota; kingdom Metazoa; phylum Mollusca; class Cephalopoda; order Sepiida; family Sepiidae; genus Ascarosepion; species Ascarosepion bandense. Next base: position 1,142,266 of record JBBBDQ010001454.1, on the reverse strand, counting down.
AGATAGTGAAGCTTGGACACTCAAATCAGATTGATTCTTGCGTACCACATCATCTAAGTGAAAATAATCTTTTGGATCGCATTTCTGTCTGTGATTTTTTGTGTAAACGCAATGAAAGCGCATTTTTTTAAACAAATTGTGATTTGTCGTGAGAAGTGGATCGTTTATAATGTAATGTGACCAGTGAAGGGTTACCAGTGAAGGGAAATATCTTGGTTTTCTCTGGTGATAAATATATCTTATTCCTATTCTCACGTGGGTTAGTAAATAAATAATATTAAGACGGATCACCATGCAACGATAAGGCGGAACGGAGAAATGAAATGAATGAATGAATGAATGAATGAATGAATGCATGTTCTCAAAGCGACATTTATAACACACACTAATAATACATATCTACATAAACAAGTGTCCACACATGGAGAATTACATATCAGCTATGTCCAAAGCAAAGCAAATTATCAGAAGGTACAAGAAGGAAGGGTATTACATTTAAATTGAAGATACTTCGGTTTGGCCATTGTCATGACTCTATATTTGGAGGGGCCGAATTCATGTGTCTCAAAGGAATATGGCAGGCTTCATCTCTGTTTCCTGAGACAACAGGAGTTTTATGTTCCAGCGGAACATGGCAGTAGGCAGGTTCTGCCTAGGCCCAAAGGACCAGACAGAAGAGAAACAACATTCTTCCTCGGTTGCTGTTATCTGAAAGAATGGGACTATCGCTTGGGTCACTATTGGAAGTGTCGTCACGAGCGGTTGTCATGTGATCACGTGACTTTATTACGACCAAAGGGAGACAAGCACTTTTTTATCCTTACAACAACAATGTTCGGCAAAAAAGATCGTGGATTAAGCGGCATGAACCAAAATATAGCCAACCCAAAAGCAGGTCTTGGTTTTAACAAAATTATTGCTCGCATTTGGACGAATTAAGGCAGCAATTCAAGAAAAATGCCCAACATCGGCGGATAGGAAACGCATTGTTTTCCATCAGGATAATTTCAGACCTCACGTTTCTTTGGCGACTTGGCATAAAATGTTGCAGCTTGGCTGGAATATGTTACCCCATCCGTCATATTCACCAGACATTATTTTCCTTTGGATTTTATTTCTTCATCTCCTTGTAAAATAATTTCAATGGTAAAAATGTTAATTCTTTGGATGACATTAAAAAATGAGTTCTTTGCCGAGAAACCACCGAAATTCCAGGAAGATGAAATATTTATGTTGAAGGAAAAATCAGGAGAGTTTTTGCAACAAAATATTTAGTTGAATAAATATTGAATGGTATAAATTTGTTGGGTTTCATTTTCCCTTAAAATTCGTATGAACTTTCCAGACAAACCAATATTTTACTTTTCTAATCTTTCTCCGCCGTTGTAAGTTTTTATTACATTAAAAAATATGTATTGTACGGATAAAGTCTTGATGCTGTGAAGTAAGATTTTTTTTCACCGTTGTCAACCTTTTTATTGTCACAGGTGAACTATTAGATACTTTGTCGCCTTTAAGCGAAAGCAATGTAAATAATGTCAATAGGTATGTCTCGTGAAAATATAAACAGCCTCAGGCGTCCTTTGAATTGGTATATGACAGACAACCCCATCGGCCGCTGGCACCGAGCCAAGCCTAAAAATCGAATGCAGCCTGAAGTCGAGACTAGATAAGATGAAAGATGACTTGAAAATGAAAAGAGACGAGAAAGAAGATCGTGGAATATGTGATGCACGGAATGGCGTGATTAGGTTTGAAAGAAAAGCTCAAGTTGACAAGAGTAGAAGGCGGAACGTTTTGCAAGGAATGGAGAATACAAAATGCGGGCAAAATTTAACATCAAGAATAGAAGCGAAAAGTGGGTGCGGACAAAAATGGTTTTAACCAATTGATGCCCACCCGTAAACCCGGTATTATTAACTATAAAAAAAATATAATAAAAAAGACGGTATTATATATTCCTTAGAAATCCGGAATTGTTTAAATTTATTTCAACGTAAGCAAGCAATAAAGCCACTAAAACGCAGGGGATGGTTAAAGAGTGTGAAAGAATGTAAAAAAGAGACTAATTATTAAACAATGAATACAATAAATCAACAAGATTAAGAAAACAAAAGATAACGATTGGCATTGCATTTAAATTTTTGTAGAGTGACTAGAAAGTAAGAAGCCGGAAGAGAGTTCCTGGAGAGGAAACTGTCAGTATATTAATTACGGCTACATCTAGTCAATTTGACTGTAAAAAGAGACCATGCCGACAATCTAGTACTGCGATTAATTTCATAATGTCTAGGTACCATAGATGAAAGAACTCTGGTATCAGTTATAGGTCTATAAAACTTCGATATTAATTATGTTGTGCATTGGAATAATGAACGATGCCTTATAAAGTTAAATTAAATATCATGAAAAAGAAAAAGATTATTTTCCATTGCATTGGACAATATCAAAGCGTTTTACAAAGGAAATTGTCAAGACGCGTGTGTTTTTGTTTATTGAATCTAATATTGAAAATGAAAAATGGAACAGAATTCTAAGCATCTGACTTGAGCGTTAGATTTTTCTTCTTTTTTATTATTTTTAGCATTTTTGTTACATGTGGATGGGGTTATTATATTTGTATTATTCCGTCGTTTTAAATGAAACCTGTATAAAAGAGGGATTGTTGCTCAAATGCAGAATTACACACACACACACGCACACACACACATACATACATATATATATATTATAAGGAAGTGAAAGAACAGATAGATTCAAAACCTACTGTTCATGCATTTACTTTTATAAAGTGTGCTCAATACAGAGTAGAGCTTACTATTTAATTAATACTTAATTAATTATAATATCCGTTTATAACTTATACTCAAATATTTTGAAATATTTTAAAATTATTTTGTTAAAATTAATGAACCATACATACCTATTTTGCTTTCATAACTCTAATATAAATTAGTATATCACAATTACTTAATTCTAATTTTAACCTAAACACCCTAGCCTCTTTAACAGATGAAGTAGAAGAAAATTAAATTTTAATAAACCTAAAATCTAACCTGCTGTTAAAAACTACTGTCTGCACATTTGAATACTGTATGTTCCTAGTATGTATCTTACCCAGACAAAAAAAAAGTTATGTTTTGACGTAAATCAACAATGTTCTCCACGCGACCTAAATGTTCAACTTCATAGTTCAACCTAATTCTCACTTCTGATTAACACTGAACCACCCACAATCATTTTTAACTTCCTCTAGCAACCTCTTCTTAATTTTCTGAATCAAAATCAAATTCATGCGAATGGCCTCGTCAAACTCTCTTTGATTCACAGCCATATCTAAGGAGAGATGATGATGATGATGATCGCAATGTTAGGATGCGAGCGTGTCCCGAAGACGACGATATAGGGGATAGAATAAGCAAAATATAAACGAGAAAGACTCACTGATATGAATTGGTAAATACCTTTTTGAATATGATGAAAGTACTTAATATCTAAAGATTCCTCGAGGAACTGAAACATTAGGTAAAATATTCTGCAAAACTTGACCAGAATTTAAAACTGATTTCGTTATTATCGAATCTAACTCAATCTTATCGAAATATTGTTAATCTACTATAAGATTTATATTTCAAGAATAATCATAAATAAAAGGGTGCTAAGCATAGTATATGACAAACATTCGATAAATGTTTATTGATAATGAGTCTGAAACATCATAACTCAATTGCAAAATAATAACAACGGTGCATACATTCTCGTAAAATCGGTATACGTTATAGTCTGAAGAAAACAAATTTCGATTACTTTTGAAAGTATTGTTTTCATTCTTTTTTTTAGTTATAATAATTTTAAAAGTTTTAAAAATATTTTAATATACTTCAAAGATTTATTGCAGTTAGATTTTTTAATTAATATTTAAAGATTATATTGCCTATCAAAAACTACAAAGTTTAATACAAATTGTTTGGTCTTCATATTTTTAAAATAATTTAATTTTTTTTTTGTATGCTAACTTTTATGTGCAAATTAAAAGGTCAGAGTTTTCTCCCCTTACCTGAAAAAATTTGTACAATTTTGTGTCTTATGAACACCATGCACTCTTTATATGCATTCTTATCTGGAATCAACAACCTGTCAACACGTTTTGATATACAGAAGACAGGTCAAGAAGTTTAACTGTGTGATTAAGAAATAGTTTTATTATAAATTTCACGCTCTAAATAAGTAATACTTGTGTAAATCAGATTAATTTAACATAAAATTTGCTAATTTTCCAAAAATAATGTCAGATGTATATTTTATTTTTGCAAGATTTTTAAAACCGAAAATTAACTTTTGTTTAAAAATGGCCGCAAAATTGAAAGATTAAAGAAATTTTTAAAAAAATTTAGATTCTAATCAAAATAATATCTGTTTAAATACACCAGAGTCTTTTGCATAGTGGAAATAGTAAATTTAATCATTTAGCCTTCAGTTAAAACTAAAATAAAAGTTTCGAGAAAAACGTTTTTATTTTTTAAAGATTCAATTTAAAATTTAGATGTCAAAAATGACTGGAGGTACCTACGTTAAAGTTTCTAAAACAGTTTTTGCTAAGTCTTAGCCGGTTTTGAAAGTACAGACTTTCCTATAATTATGGGACACATTTTAATTACAAGTATTTTAGATTATAAAAATAACAGACTGCCAAACTTATTTATTATGAAACTGATTTACAAGAGTTCAACATATTACCTAAGATTTTACTATTTACTACAGATATCTGATATTTCTTTTGCTGACGATAGACCCTAATAACGTCTTAGACTCCAAAAAAATTGCATGTGTCGTGAAAGCGTACTTCACCAGCCAACGATCCATCGATGCAGCCTAAAATAAACTCTGAGAGCATTTTGAAAAGCGACAGGCAACATCCCGAAAGTTGAGCTTGCATCCTGTTAAAAACTTCAGTAAGACAGGCAAAGCTATGTTTGAAATAAGAAATCAGCGAGATTGTGCGTGTTCTTTTCCTGGTGGAAACCATCTCAGGGATATAATACTCGATTCTTAGATAATATGTTGAACTCTTGCCTATCAGTTATGTAATAAATATATTTTGTACGCTGTCATGTTTTGTAATCCAGGGCATTTGCATTTAACATCAGTGTCCCATCGTCAATCGAATATTGTATATTTATGCTGGCGCCGAAAAATTCTCGGGCCAAACCACGTCCCAAAATCCGAAAAAAAAACTTTCGAATTTTGGAGTGAAATTTCTCCTTTTGGTGGGCCGAGAACTTTTCTGGCAAACGCAGACACTCTAATTAAACAAAGATCTCAGCCAAGTATCTTTTCCCACCTACATATACAAGTAAATAATTTTTAAATATCATAATTCTATCTCTCGAACTAACACGCTCACAAAAATGCAAATATTAAAGTACACATATTATCACACACTATTTCAAACAGAAACGAATAAACATATCGACGCACATTCACTCTTTCTCCTTCTCACTCTTTCTTTCTTTCTTTCTTTATTTCTCACTCTCCCTCTCTCACACACTCTCTCTCTCTCTTTCAGACACACACACACATACCTACGTTGCTTTCATGTACAGAAACAAATAACGATAAAACGCCTGTTCAAGCAGGAAGGACGCCATATTGTCAGTAAAGAAATCCCATGGACATTCATTCTCTCGGCTCTGTTGTCCGCCTTTAGCTGTAATGGAAGACGAAATGTATGATGGGATATTTCCATGAAACGATGGGTCGAAACGAGACCGAGAAAGCAGAGACAAACTCCCTCTGGAAAGAGTAGGTCTGCATCTCTTACAGCCGTTGAAACATTTATATTCACAGTGAATAAACAAACGTCGTCTCGAGGGTGCCGAGAGGACACCGTTCTACATACAGGTTGAAAAGAATGATCGTAAAAAAAAATAAATCACATCTCAATTCATCTACTCGCCCTGTTTTTCTGCCTGTTTATGTTCTTTCTCTTCCGTTCCATATCTCTCTCCCTTCCTCTCTTTTGCCTTGCTTCATGCTTGCAAAATTATTCGCTTGATTTGTTATTTACTTTACTCACCATTCTTTTATCACTTTCACTTTCACTTTCTCGAACTCTTAAATCAAACCCACTTTTACTTTCTCTTTCTCTACTCCTTTTTCCCACCTTCTCTATCTTTTGTATTTTTCTCCTTTTTCTCTGTGTTGCTTCGTAATTTTATAATCATTTTTCTCTTTATTACGAAAAATGTGTAATTAGTTCAGTATCATTCATTTTTACTTCCATCAGAATTTCATACGAAGTTTTTTTTCATTCTTGTGCTCGAATTTTCTTTTCACTCTTTTGCGCTCTCCCTTTACCTCTCTCTCTCTCTCTCTCTCTCACTCTCTCTCTCTCCCTCTCACACACACATTTTCATAAGCTTTTCAAGGCAAGTTCTTCATGTTTTTATTCTTTCAACCCACTTTCAATAGATCTGTTATCTTGACTTTTATTTTCTTATATTACACTATAATCTTTTTTGTTACACTTTCTCATGTTTTATGTAAGTAAATGTTTTCACAGGGAAATTACTATTAACCAAGCATTGAAAGTAAAAGATTTTCAGATACACTTATATTTACATGATAACAATACCATGTGAATTACGACTTGTATTATCAGCTTCTCAAAGAAGTATTTACAATAATTACTTCAGTGGTGCAAACTTTTATCAGGTAACCCTAGAGGTGTTCATCAGATTGTAAATAAATGTAGAATAATATAGTTTTATACATTTAGAGTTTAATTTCAGATACAGAAAGCTTGCCGTTGGTCATAATAAAGACATATCCCAAAAGTAAAAAATATTGTAAATATTTGAGTGATGGAAATTGCGAAAAATACTGAACAGACATCAAAAGCAATCACAAACTAAATTAAAACCATCATCGAAATACAAACAAGATTTTCATGATTCAGAAAAAGGTGAATGAAATTAAATGCTGGTCAATTTCCTCGCAGATGAAGAAGAGATTTTAAGCAACAGAAATGTGGTTCTACAGAAAGATGTTGAGTATACCATGAACTGAACCTTTGAACAACGACAAAATTTCAGAGAAAATGGAAACAAAATGGACACCTATACTTAACATCAGAACGATATAGGCGAATTTTTAAAAATTGTTTTCCTTAATTGTGGAGAGCAGTTATCTTTTATTAATGTTAGCCATATATAATGTCCAAGAGCAAATCAACACTCAAGGTAGAGAGTTACTGCATGGTATTATATGAACGTAAGAAAAGGTAAGAGGTGCAATTCATGAGGCTATGCAGAAAAGATAGCAGTTAACTCTAAACTTGAAAAGGTCAAGTTTGTAGCTATTAGGCAAACATCCTGCCAGGAGTCTGTTCCACAAAGCAGTAGTCATTGGGAAGAAGCTACCGGAGAGGCACTTACTTCTTATAAAAGGAATACGTAGGGAATGAGAAAACTCCCTTCTTGTTTACGTGACAAGGTGTGTCTCAGCTGCAAGGATTAGTACTGGTGGCACCAAACTAATGTAGATCGTCAGAACCCTTTCTGTGGAAATATCAATAACAATAGCGAAAAGAAGGTCGTTGATGAAGATAAGAAACGGCGTAGTTCTAATCAAACAGTCATAGTCCCAGTCAATCCCTGCATTAAAGTTAAATGACCTTGAACGATTTGTTTAAAGCCGGATATTCGTCATTGAGCTTGTGGAGAAGGTCAGCATGCAAAACCATTTCAAACGCCTTCGGGATCAGTCAGTTAAGTGCCATACGTGATACACGCTTGGGCGATCATGTCTCGAAAGAGATATGACTGACTGGGTAGAAGATTATCCCGCAGTAGGTTGCCATTGCTTTCTGCGGTAGACTGGTTGCCGACCAAGGCTATAGAACCCAATCTTGCTATGTAACCCACAACTGGAAGGAAGAGACGGATTAATACCTTTCCCAAGGGTATTTGCGCGTAAGTGAATACTATGGACTCAACTGGAATTCGAACTCGGCTTCTCCCCGGTTTCTCGTTCCGAGCCGATATCCACTGTACCACAACGCACATCCTTCGGGATATGTGGCATTAATACTCCATTTTAGTCTGATCTTGCTTTTGTAAGAGTCTAACAGAGAGGATTAAATATTTACTGAAGTCTGTATAATGAACTGACCATTTTCACATTATCTCTAGCAATGGCGACATTCACCCTGGGAAGATTGAATTCACTTCTCTAGAAGATTCACAGGCCTTTTTGGCTTCACAAATGGTCTCCAACCGCATGTGTTGCTAATTTGTACTGAGTTAGACTGGTTGCCGACTAAGACTATAAAACCTAGTCTGCCCTGCTATTTAGCTGTGCGAGGAAGAAGAGAATGACATACATTTTCCTAGGGTATTTACCAAAGTGAATATAATGAATTCCACTAGAATTCAAACTCGGCTCTCCGATTACTCCTATCTACCGTGACTCCTTCTAATTATTGTATATATATGCTCCATTTGAGGTATTGGCTGAGCTATAGACGTTCAAAATTGCTAATCGCTTAAAATATTAACTCTTTTCCGTTTCTGTCACGCACGCTTTCGTGTTTTTCTACCTTTTATCGTTGTCTTTCCGTTTCTGCTGGTGGACATTGAATCCTATTTTCTAACTTCCCTGCAAAATGGATTTTAAAAAAACACCATCTTTCTTTAATGTCGCTACTCCTGTCCGTTGAAGCAATTGATGTTAAGTATTCCCTTATCCCTAATATTCTTCTTTATCATTAATATTATTGTTAATATTAATACTTTAAAAGGAAAGCGCTACTTTTATTTCAAGCACGGTGCTTTTATAACTGCTCAATGATAAAAAAAATCATATGCTGTTGGATAAATCCGCTCTAGATTACTTGTGAATGCCAGCATATATGGCGGACGTGGAAAACAGAGAGAATGTCGCTTAAAGCAAAGCTTATGGCACAGGCATTGCAAAACAAAACGGCAGAAAACGAAAGTCTAGCTATGGCTACGTCGGTGGAAATCGTATTCGCGAGTCGATCGATGACTTATAGGCTTTGAAAATGCATGACTTTTTATACCTTATATGAGCCACGGTGACATTAATGGAAAAAGAAGACAATAATAAAACTGAAAATCAAATCAAACGGAGAGCGTGTTATATATCATGGCAACAGCGTTAATAAAGAAGATTGGATCTTTGGTTGCTGTAGAAAAATGTGCATGACTTGCTTTCGCTTGTCACTTACGCGAACCGATTAAAATAAACTTCGCTTGTATTTCTCAACTGGGAACATCAAAATATAGATTTATTTTTAAAAACATTGTGCGAATGAAGTTAAATCAATGGTCGGCACAAAAAGAGATTGACTTTGTTTATGCAGCTGTCAACAGTTTAGTTTTCTTCTTTCAGCATTTACCCGAGCCTCCCCGCATAGACGGGATGTGGCAAATGGCCGATTTTTATGTGAAGCATTACTGAGCGCATACATTCAGGAAAAAATTCCACATAGACACCGCATACGGGAGAGGGTCAGGCCTTTGTCTATCTACCTTGGACGAGTCTTCGGAATAGCCTTGTCTGGCTTTCTTCCTGTCGACACGCGAACCGTTTTCCATGATAAAAATATAAACTTTCTTTTTCGTTACTTTTCTGGGTTATTTTTTTGTATTTTGATGAGATGGAAAAACTGAAACTGTTCTTTCAAGTATTTAGGAAGAACGAATTATAAATTATTAGTATATAATACGCACACACACACGATATATATATATATATATATATATATATATATATATATATATATATATATATATATATAATGTAGCGAGGCAGCAAATAATTTTCTTAACATATACTGTTAAATATAAGAGACAATGAATGTCTATTATGTTTAATCATGAGCCGTTCTAAACGTCGTATTTTGGCTTTAATTTCAGTTGAAAATAAAGACAAAAATTCTCCAACATTTGGATAATTTTTATTAATTTGGTTCTAAGAAATAGAATCAAATTAATAAAAAAATTATTCATTTCCGTTCCGTTGAGATCCAAGCTATCAATGATTGGTTCAGTCCAGCATTCTTTGGCTCAATGGCTTGTGCATGTCATACAACCTGTTCGAACATTTTATACTAAATATTGTATATCTGATTCGTTCTCGTTTGGTGAACGTTTACAGGCCATACAGCTATGCCCTGATACTGATTTTATGTGCTCATTTGATGTGTCCAGTCTGTTTTTCTAATGCACCATTAATGGAGACTATTGATATTTGTGCAGACTCGTTACACGAGGGTGATATTAAGCCACCTCCTTTTCCTAGGGATGTATTTGTCGAACTTATGACACTTTGTACTAGTTCTGTGGAGTTTAGCTTTGAAACTATTTTTACATAATCATATCGACCCAGGCAAGACATTTTACTGCCACTGTTTTGCAGGGTGTTACATAGGAGGAAGGTTATTAGAAAGAGTGACATGTTACAGAGGGTGTCGGGAAGTGGGTAAGAGAACGACGGGAATACTGATGAGAGTGGAATGGATGGAGAAAGGAGCATGAGAGAGAGGATGCAGGTTAGTGAGATAGGACATGACCGGTGAGAAAGTGACTGTATCTGAGCTGCCAAGTCGGGATCTGTTGCATTTCAGATTCTCCGTTGGATTTTGTCAAGGACACTTAGGTGGATAGCAAGAGCACTCGCCCAGATATGGCAGCAGTATTCAATGCACGGGCGGATGGTAGATTTATATATGTGCAGGATTGTTTCAAGCAGAAAAAAACTTCCGGTCCTTACACAAAGAACCGACTTTCTTAGCAACGGATTTAGCTATGGACTGTATATAGTCATTCCACTTGAGGTCTGTTGTGAGAGCTAAGCCGAGGAGGTGCAGTGTTTTGCTTTCAGAGAGACTAGCCTGATTCATGCTAATGGGAGGTAGGAGCGATTGTCTGTGAAGGTTAATAGATAGCAGTTTCGTTTTGAAAGCATTAAAATTCACGAGTCATTTTTTACCCCAGTTCGCCACGGATCGGAGGTCCTCCTCAAGCTCGGCAGCGAGGTTTGATTTGTCAGTCACGGAAGATTTTTGATCGATGCGAGAGTAAATCGTAGTGTCATCAGTGTATATGCCTATTTGGGATCTTATTACATCTGAGAGATCGTTAATGTAGATAAGGAAAAGCATAGGACCTAGAGTAGAGCCTTAAGGGACACCTGCGTTCGTATGATAGTAATAGGAAGCATGTCCGTTCAATATTACCTTCATTGTGCGATTTGAAAGGAATATTCAAAGAACAGAACATAGCGGGGAGGGGTAACTAATGGCTGCTGATACCTTGGCCAGGGTAGCTTCGCATAACAGAATAAATAAATAAAAATTTCAAACTTTTTTTTTTTCCTATTGAAGAATGAAATTTTAATTCAAATTTCCTGTGTTAAACTGTGAGGTATTTTTCGTTTTTTTTTCTTTTTTCTTTTGTATATATATCTGTATTTTTCGTTTTTTTTCCCCTTTTTTGGAGTTCATGCTTCACTTGGGAGGAAAAAAAAAAGTTTGAAATTTTTATTTATTTATTCTGTTATGCGAAGCTACCCTGGCCAAGGTATCAGCAGCCATTAGTTACCCCTCCCCGCTATGTTCTGTTCTTTGAATCGGAATTCACCTAGCAGCTTAACTTGATGTTGATTTTTGGGAAAAGCAAGAATTGAAGAATGAAACTTTAATTCAAATTTCCTGTGCTAAACTGTGAGGTATTTTTCGTTTTTTTTTTCTTTTGTATATATATCTGTATTTTTCGTTTTTCCCCCTTTTTGGAGTTCATGCTTCATTTAGACTTTAACTAAGTTAAAACTTAGTTAACTCTCCACTTTTGGAAGTTTGTGTTTTTTCGAAGTTTGTGCGTGTTTTTTTTGTTTTTGTTTTTTTTTATAGGAGTAGATAGGTCACACTATCGCCCGGTCAATACTCCTCCCACGTCTATTGAACTGGAGTAGAGGCTTACCCCTTGTTTCCTGTTTAGGATGTGGTTTCCAGTTTTCTCTTCTTTCTCTTCAGACCTTGGTACTGGTGCTTCTGTGAGTTTCCTGCGATCTGGCCGGTTGGTGGCAACGGCTCATCACTGTGAGGGTACCGGGTTGGCAGTTTCCTGGTTGCTGCTTCCGACTGGTAGTTAGGAGCCCTAACTCTTGCGTAGCGTCAACAACTGCTGCTCTAATCAACAGTTGTATAATATCGGGGTTCTTGTAGTGCCATGTCGCGCATGGATAGGTGTCCCTGCAAGCGCTTTCGGTGGGCAACCCCGACGCCACACCTTGTTGCAGCCCTAGCCAGTTTCCCTCCCAGCACAGATCGTGGGTAATGACCGCCTGTATCCTCTACTCTAGGTCCCTTTCTACAAACAGAATCATGACTAAACAAATCAGAAATGACCCTAAACCAGTTAAATCCAAACCACCTAAACCCATTAACCTCTCCTTCACTAATATCCGAGGCATTCGTACTAACTTTCCTAGTGTAGAAGCGTTCCTGCATGAAAGGTCCCCTGACATCCTCGCGCTCTGCGAAACTAACCTCAACTCAGCTATTCCCTTTTCTGACCTCTTCATCCCTGGTTATCTTCCCCTTTTAAGGAAGGATTCCACTGTCCACATGCATGGGCTGCGTGTTTATGTCAGCGAACACCTCCCCATAACTAGGGTGACTTCACTCGAATCTACTGACCACCAATACATATGTCTCCGCCTGTCTCTCCTCAGTTCGGTTAGCTACCTATTCTTCCTTTACCGTTCTCCCTCCTCTCCTGACTGCTCCCTACTAGATAGCATTGCCGACGACATAGATAAGGCTATTTCCTATCACCCATTCGCACACATATTTGTATTTGGAGACCTCAATGCCCATCACTCTGAGTGGCTTGAAAACGCCGTTACTGATCCGGCGGGCATTCACGCCATGAACTTTGCTATTTCCCAATCCCTTACGCAAGTGGTGGACTTCCCCACTCGCTTTCCAAGCACTCCCTCGGGTCATTCCTCACTGCTAGATATATGTTTCACCTCTGCGCCTGACGCCTGTCAAGTCTCGCAGCTTTGCCCTCTCGGCAACTCCGACCACTCTGTAGTCTCCCTCAGTATTTCTTTCCAATCTCACTCCCCCCAGGAGCCCCCTACTTATAGAACCTCCTACCTCTACCAAAAAGCTGTCTGGGATGCCTTTCGCGATTTCCTCTGCGACGTCCCTTGGGGAAAAGTGTTTGACCTATCAGTTGATGACTGTGCCTCTGAGGTCTCGTCATGGGTGAAAGCTGGCATTGATGCCTTCATACCCACCAGGAAGTATTGCTTAAAACCTCATTCCTCTCCGTGGTTCTCTCCGGCCTGCTCAGCCGCCATTGCCCACAGGAACCATTACTTCCATCTATTCTGGAGACAGCCAACAGATCACAATAGGCGCCTGTTCACATCTGCTCGCAATGAGTGCAAGAGAACCCTAAATGACGCCAAACAGTTGTTTGCTGAGAGAATGCGGCAGCGCATAGCTGACCGCAAGTTCAGCTCCAAGGACTATTGGAGAATTTGTAAACGAGTGCTCAACAATAGGAAATCCTCAATACATCCTTTAATCCATGGATTTGAGGTTCTCACGTCATCTGCGGACAAAGCTGAGTGCTTTGCCCGCAGATTCTCATCCAACTCCACATTCGACTCGTCCGGAGTGCACCCACCCAACTTCCCTATTAGAACTGAGGCCAAACTGCACGACGTATATATTACCCCGACAGTAGTATCCAGAGTAATTTCAAAACTCGACCCCAATAAGGCGTGTGGAGACAATGGAATCCCGGTGGTAGTCCTTAAGAGGTGTGCCCCTGAACTTTCCCCTGTCCTCTCTAAACTGTTTAACTACTGCCTTTCTGCTTCCTGCTTTCCTGCATGCTGGAAATTCTCCTCAGTCGTTCCTGTCTTTAAGAATTGTGGTGAACCCTCGGACCCATCCAACTATCGCCCTATCAGTCTTCTACCAATATTCGGAAAAGTATTCGAGGCTATAATCAATGCTGAAATAGTTCGTCATCTCACCGCCCACAAACTGTTCTCCGACAGGCAATATGGATTCCGCTTTGACAGGTCCACGGCCGACCTGCTAACAACTGTAACGGAGTACATGCTACAGGCCCTTGATGAGCCTGACGAGGCTCGCGCGGTTGCTCTGGACATCTCCAAGGCTTTCGATAGGGTTTGGCACCCTGGCCTCCTATGCAAACTACGCGGTTATGGTATTACCGGTCGCCTGCTTGACCTAATCCAATCTTTCTTAAATAACCGCAAAATGAAGGTCGTTCTGAATTGGCGTGCCTCTTCGTCCTACAGCACGAATGCTGGTGTCCCACAGGGCTCTATCCTGGGCCCGACGCTCTTCCTTATTTTCATCAACGACCTCCCAGATGAGATCAAGTCCCAAGTAGGCATCTACGCAGATGACACTACTATATACTCCCGCTCCAGTAAGAAACCTGTCGTGGCGGACTGACATAATCTCGCTGCTGACCTTGAGCGGGATCTACACTCTGTGGTGAACTGAGGCAAGAAGTGGCTTGTTAACTTCAATTCATCTAAGACCAAGCTGTTGTCTGTCAACCATTGCAGGCAACCTCTTCTGCCTCCCATAAGCATGGACCAGGTGATTCTCCCGGAGAGTAATACACTACGCCTCCTCGGACTTACCCTGTCCTCAGACCTCAAATGGAACCACTATATTGAATCCATAGCAAAATCTACTGCTAAGAAGATTGGGTCACTATGTCGATCCAGGATGTTTTTCCACCTGAATCCATCCTGCATATATACAAGTCCGTGCTTGGAGTACTGCTGCCATTTATGGTCAGGTGGCCGTTCTCCTCAGTGTTCTTGACAAGCTCCAAAGGAGAGTCTGTAATGTGATAGGTACTGATCTGGCGACTCGACTGCAGCCACTTTCCCATCGTCGAAATGTGGCCTCCCTATGTCTCTTCTATAAATACTTTCATGGCTTCTGCTCGGATGAGCTTAAGTCACTGATGCCTCCTCAACAGGTGTTTACCCGTGCAACCAGACTGGCATCTGGGTCCCACCCATTCACAGTCAGGTTAGCCAAATGCAGACGACAATTCTACTCCTGCAGCTTCCTCTCTCGCACTTCCCGCCTGTGGAACTCACTCCCGTATTCTTGCTTTCCTGACGGCTACAACCTCCAGAAATTTAAATGCAAAGTCAATACTCATCTACTAACCACAGGACTCTAGCTCTCTTCCCACCTCCGTATAACCTTCCCTTTCTCTCCACCTATGTATCTGTCATCGCACCTGCTTTCTTAGCTTTCTGTTGTTCCTTTCTAACTAGCTTGTACTCCTCACTCTTTTCTAATTAATCATTTTACATTTATGTAACCCCCTGCACATCAGTGGCGTTTCCGCCTTGCTCGGGGTGAAATGGTTAAAAAAAAAAATACCATAACCTCGCAGCTTGCATAGAAGGCAAGCATGCCAGACTCTGTCAAACGCTTTGAAGATATCTAGGGCAACAGTTCGGGCTTCGCCGTTTTTGTCGAGAGCCTGGTGTATATAATCAGTTATGGTCGTGAGCATATCAGAAGTAGACCTGGTGAAGCGGAAACCATACAGTTTGTCAGAGAATAGTCTGTGGGCTGTGAGATGTTGAACCACCGCGGCGTTGATGACGGCTTCGAACACTTTGCCAAAAATCGGTAGGAGGCTGATAGGGCGATAATTGGAGGGGTCAGAGGGTTCACCTGTGTTTTTATATATTGGAACTACGGAGGAGGACTTCCAGCAGGTAGGAAAGCAAGAAGCAGAGAGTCAGTAGTTATAAAGTTTGGATAGAACAAAGGAGAGTTCAGGGGAACATTTCTTCAGGACAATGATTGGGATTCCGTCGAAGCCGCTCGATTTACAGTGATCAAGCTTTGAAATTATTAGGGACCACCGAGGAGGTAATGTGAATGTCATTCAGTTGAGCCTCAGTTTTGGAGTAGGAAGTTGGATACAGATACTCCAGAAGAGTCCAGTGTCAAGTTAGTGGAAAATCTGCGAGTGAAGCACTCAGCCTTGTCTGTTGTAGAGGTAAGGACCACAGATTCGTTGATTAGAGGGGGGATTGAGGGTTTGCTATTGTTTAGTACACTTTTACAGAGCCTCCAGTAGTCTTTGGAACCGAACTTACGTGATGCTACGCGCTGCTTCATTCTGGCTGCAAACAACATCTTGGCTTCTTTAAGTATCTTCTTGCACTCATTGCGAGCAGAGGCAAAATATCATGTATATCCAAGTGGATGGGATCCAGCTGGGTAGTCCCCTTGGTCTTGTGTTAGCTGATATTTTTGTGGGCCACTACGAGTCGTTGCTCTTTGACAAAGTGTCTAAAACTTTTATTTATGTGAGGTACGTTGATGACACCTTTGCTACTTTTTCAAATGAAAGTGAAACCGTAAACTTTTTCAATAGGCTTAACCCCTTTGTCCTTCACCATGGAAGCGGAGAAGGACAAATGTTTGCCCTTTTTTGGACGTTGTTGCAGAGCGTAGTAGAGGCGGTTTTCTGACAAGTATTTATCGTAAACCCACTTTTATTGGCCTGTATATGAGTTGGTGTGCGTTTGCACTTACATAAAGAAAAATTAATCTTATTAAAACCTTGGTGTACAGGGCGCTCAAACTTTGTTCTTCTACTAGACTGGACTCTAAATTTGAGATTATCAGGGAGATTTTTCTTATTAATGGCTATTCGGAAGCCCTTATTAATTTTATTATTAAAAAGAAGACTAGGGAATTTCATTCTCCCAAAAGCCTGGGGCCTTCTAAGTGTCCTGTTTATTTGAAGGTTGTTTGGATTGGGGATAAGGGCCAAGTCTGGTTAAGCAAGTTAGCAAGTCGGTTTCTGGTTGTTTTCCGTCTGTTGCTCTGCGTTGTATTTTTCGGACTAGGTCTGCGTTTGCGTCCTTTAAGTAATTTGGGATATGAATTTAATTGCCATTGCGCTGCTGGTTATGTGGGGCGTACAACCTTACATTTAGAAACAAGAATTAATCAACATGTACCTTCTAAAATACGATTAGGCAAAATAACCTGTGTTATCTTTCTTCTACAAATATAGAATTGGCTATTGCTCAACACCTAGTAGAGAATATAGCCTGTGCCTACTCGTATAGAAAAGATTGGTTCAAAAACTTTTGCATATAGCTGGTTCCAATAATCATTTAAAGATCTTGGAATCAGTCTGTATATCTTTACAGAAAAATTATTTTTGCTGGCAGAAGGATTTTCTGAAATATCTAAATTTGTTGGGGAATATTTTATTTTAACTGTCCCTCGCTAATTATTTACACGCGATTCCTCCTCCCCTCGTTATAAGTATATATATTTATATGTATATTTATTTTAACGTGTGTTTACCCCATTTTTTTCTTTTTCTTTTTTTTTTTTTTTTTTTTTTGCTCTTCATTTTCGTTGCTGTTCTTTTCGTTTAATTTCTAATTCCAACGATTTTCTCCTGATGAGATGACGAACGAAAGAGCCTTTGGGACTGTCAATAAATTCGTTGTTTTTTAAATTTTATATATATATATAGTAGCGAGCATAAAGATCTGAACGATGTTAAGAAAAAGTCTAAATATGAAATAACTTTTTGTTTTAAAGCTTCAAAGAACATTTTATCAAGGAAAAAAGGACATAAAATTAAATTATATAATTCCAAAATATAAAGTTCAATAAATTTTTTTTGATGAAGTTATAAGAATAATTATACAACATTAAAAAAATAGATGATTAAAAACATCAGAACGATTAAATAAATCCAAAAACTTTAATAATTATTTTGCATTATTAAAAAAAAACATTAGGTTTAGAATATAAAATCGGGTATTTTACTAAATTACACCGGCTCTTTACTGAACAGTCGAGTTGCCTCTACAAAGCCTTACACTTCTAAAAGGAATCAAATGAGCCGATTGAAATTTGCCGCTGAACACCTCATATGGACAGAAGAACAGTGAGATTGTGTTCATTTCAGCGATGAGTCAAAGTTTAACCTGTTCGGTTGTGACGAGAGAAGGTTCGTTCGACGCAGTCCTAAAGAACGATATTGCCTCAGTGCACTAAAAGTAGCATTAAATTTGGAGAAGGAAGTGTGATGGTGTTTGGTTTGATTTCATCTGCTGGTACAAGACCTCTTGTTAGGCTACACGGTAAAATTAACATAGCTGTATCCAAAGAGATATTGAAGAAATATGTTGTACCTAATTTGAGAACTGCAATTAATCAACCAGCTGTATGCATGATAACGCGCCATGTCACGCAGCAAGGTCTGTTAAGACATTTCTTTCTGAGGAGGATGTTACTGTTATGGAGAGGCCTGCTCAAAGCCCAGACATGAATCCTATTGAGAATGTTTGGAAGTTACTAAATGAAAGAGCTAATGAAAAGAATCCAACAAACGCCAAAGAACTATGGACTAATTTGAAAAAAGAATAGGAGAAAATATCCGTTAATGAATGCCAGACATTAATTCGCTCCTGTAGCAAAAGATGTCAAACTATTATTGAAAGTAAATGTTTGCACATCAAGTACTAATGAATTATGAACGCTATTTTCATTTGGATATGATGCATCCATTATAATAGTATGATTTTGTTAATTGTTCTGATGTTTTGATCATCAATTGTTTTCGAATGTTAGATAATTATTCGTATAACTTCATCAAAATAAGTTTATTGAGCCTTTTATTTTGAAATTATATAATTTGTCTTTATTTCCTTATTTTTCCTTGAAAAACTTTTCTATGAAGCTTTAAAATAAAAAGTTATTTCACATTTAAACTTTTACTCAAAATCGTTCTGATCTTTATGCTCGCTACTATATATATATATCCTTGTGTAAGTTAATTGAAACAACTGCTTTAGATTTCTTTCTTTCGTCATACCATCAGTTGTAGAAACACTGGAGTGCAGAGTGTGATCGATTTCTATTTTATCCTCAGATTAGTTCATTTGCAGTGGTGTGCAATATTAGGAATCTATTTACAGGGCATTTGATGAAATTTGTTAGATCTTGAAAAAATATGGCGTCATCCGTGATTGTATGAGATTTTTATCACTCCCAAACACTATTGTCTCGACTGTCGATTAGTTCTCCTACGTCCATTGTCTCCGATGGACATTATTCCAAGGAAGCGACCGAAAATTGTAATGATGCACAAACACACTGACAAGTCTTACAGAGAGATCGTGGACATTGTTAATCTCAGCCTTTCAAATGCCAGTCGTGTCATCAAGGCAAAGAAACAAACTGAATCCATTTGTACAAAACGTAAAGAAAAATGCGGTCAGAAGAGCAACATCGTCTCTTAGCAATGCTAAGGGACGGCGTATACGTAATCAAGGAAAGAGTAAAAGATCCTAGGAAAATATTATTCGTTTTGTTTCAATTAATTTGCACAAGGGTATATATATATATACATATGTTTAATACAAATATAAAATTTCACTTAGATGATTAATGTTATATATTCAGCACTACTCTTGTCAAAAGTTAGAATAATTGACACAGTAAACGCGAAATGTGCTAATACGATTTTGTTGTTGTTGTTTTGTTTTAGACTTCAGTAATTTTGCCAATAGATGGGTGATGATGTATAACTATTTTCATGGTTAAATTCTACAATCTTGGGTGCATTAATTTGTTTCTATCACATATACGCCTATATATATATATATATATATATAGAGAGAGAGAGAGAGAGAGAGAGACAGACAGACAGACAGACAGACAGAGGGTGCGATGTATAAATTGTCGTCTAAATTACGCAAAAATTAAAATAACACTGATATCTCATATTAACAGATATATTTGCCAAAGCTACTCAATAATATCTTGGAATAATAAAAAGTAAACTTATTCAATAAAATCGTTATGACTTCGACATCACCCCGGAATCTTCTGCATCTCTTCTAGACGGTTTCCTTGATTAATGGTGAATGCTCCCATAACCCTTGCCTTCAGTTCCTTTTTAGTGTTACACGGAGTTTTTTTTTTTTCGGTCTATCGCTCAACTGCGCCTCACACATAATATTCACGACGGTTGCAGTCTGGAGAATTTGGTGGACTGATATAAAGAGTGATACGGTCGCAGAAATAGTTTGACAGCCATGTCTGGGTTCTCTTTGTGTGTAGTAAGGTGCAGAATCGTGTTATTAGAAATAGGGTCCTCCCGCAGCCACACTTTTTGCCCAAAGTAGCATTACCTTTCTGGCTATGAACCTGAGTGACTTAGAGAATTCGTTTTCAATCATGACCTGAATCTCATCAACAAATTCGGTATTTCTTACAGTATTTACATTATTCGGGCTATTGTCCTCATCATTGTTGCCATTCGTACAACGTTTCGGCAGTTGTACACCCAGGCCTTCTTTAGGTGCTAGAAATTTCGTAACAAACCCTTTATTACAATCACTGGGGTATATCATTCTTATTCCTTGCCTAGAGCCTCTTCAAGTAGTTATGAGTTATCTCCTTCTAACCCTTTAAGTTACTTGCTCACCACTGCTGTAGACTGGTATTGAACTGACAACTCTTTGGGTCAAGTCACAGGAACTAACCAACGTCTATATCCACTGGCCATGTGTCCTTAAGGACAAGAACAACTGAATTTTTACGACTTATAAACCTAATGTCCAGTAAACCTTTTTTACCAGAGTTTATATTGAAATTTTACGATCTTAATAGTTTTCTGTAGTATTTTTTACCAGAGCTCATATTGCACTTTTGACACTGATGATTTTCCCTGCACTCCGTATTACTGGTTCGAAATTCCTAGCGTCTGAAGAAGGCCGGAGCGTACAACGGCCGAAACGTCGTACAAATTGCAACAAAGATGAGGACAATAGACAGAATAATGAAAAATACTGTAAATACTACCTCATCTCATAAATATAAACACAGATCGGTACTTCTTGTGTTATCACAACGGTTGGAGGGAGTTTCTTGAGTTACTGCCTTCGTAATCACAATTAGACTTATCCAACTCTTTCCGAATCCTCTGAACTATATTCAGATTGACACCAAACACTCTAAAATATTTGTATTAGAGTTTGAGTGCCAAGCAGTACAGCAAATTCCTGGCTAAGTTATTGATTCATGGCGCTCTTTTTCTAACAGATGGTGCCCAACTTGCTATTCAATTGACAAAATTAAATGTGCGTAATTAAAAAAAAAAAATATATATATATATGCAGCCATTAAATATGACTACTTTGCAAATAGGCGCGTTGACGTCAGAACTGAAAGTTTTCTATGATTTCTTTCTCATGTTCTTTGCCTTTACAAACGACGAATATCTTTTCAAATTAAAACTCCGTTAATATTTCCCCCGTTCATTGCTAAAGCAATAATATGATTCTAATGATTGATCATCATTTCTCTCTTAACGATATTCCTGTTAAAATCATCATCTACTGTAGTTTTGGACATTGTTAAATTCACACCTTCGGTCGATTACATTCCAGAAAGCAAATATCGTCTGCAAAATATATATAATTTAGTTATTTTTCTTTTCTTTTTTTTGTTAAAACGCGTATCACATTGACAGCAATTCTCGTGTGTGAAAACGCATAAAATAAACTAAATTCATTCTCTGCTGGGATATCAAAATTTTAAAATTTTAATTTAGAAATAATTAGCTTAGAAAACATATTTCTAAAGAATGAAAACCTGTGGTGTGTACGTCTATCTCGTTGAATATCGTGGACGTGAAAGAATCATTACCGGTGAAGTCAACTATGTCATGACTAGAATTTCCGACTCTCTATTCTATTATGGACGCGTCTGTCACGCTATAAGAATAGAATTTTGTTTTAGTTATAATCTGTGAAAATCAACATTATTATACATTCGGACTAATTTTATCGATGAATCTAAACTTTATTACGATCTACAAGAGAATTAGATTTTATGTTCTATTAACCTTGTTGTGTTCTGTTGTTCTACGACAGGTGATCTGTAGTCAACTTTTGGCCTGTCTATTAATTTGCTATACAATTTATATATCTTCTACTTAACATATGCAAATAGGTACAACCCTATTTAGCAATCCACTACATCTCCCTGAACTGAAGAAAGTTAATGCTTCTTTATATATATATATATATATATATATATATATATATATATATATATATAATCATATCGCGCCAAGCAAGGCAGTTTACTGCCACTGTCTTGCAGGGGGTTACATTGGAGGAAAATTATGAGAAAGAGTGACAGGTTATAGGGGGGGTCAGAAATGAGTAAAAGAAAGTTGGGAATACTGATGAGAGTGGATGGAGAAAGGAGCATGAGAGAGAGAGAGAGGATGCAAGTTAGTGAGGTAGGAGATGACTATTGACTTTACATTTAAATTCTTGGAGATTGTAGCTGTCGGGGAAGCAAGTAAACAGAAGGGAATTCCACTGGCGGGAAATGCGAGAAAAGAAGTTGATAAGGTAGAATTTGGGATTCACAGTAAAATGTAGGAACCTAGTTGCTAATCTTGTGGCTCGAGTAAATTCATATGAAGGGGGCGCCAGTGAGTTAAGTTCATCGGAGCAAAAGCCGTGGTTGTTTTCGCACTTCTACAGTATTTTTCCTTCTTTCCCCCTTAAGGTTTATGTTCTGTTCTCGTTAAGAGACAAAATATTGTTTTTTTCCGCCACGACAAGTTTCTTTTAAGGTCGGAAACCTCTTTTTATAATTTCTGTAATTTCGACAAAAGTGAAATTCTCGAATTATTTGGGGTAATAGAATTATTTTATTATAGCTTCACAACTTGCTGAAGGTAAAATTAGGTTATTTTTTTAATTTTCTCCTCCTTTTGCCCGGCTGTCTTTCAATATTTTAGGCCTAGCTTGTGCTGCAGAACACCAGATTCAAATCTCGAAAAATTCTGGTTCATCCAAGCGACTTAACCATCCTATCATCGACACTACATTGTGATATTGTGTTGTTTGAAATTGTATTGCGCTGCGTTGTTCCACGACACCTGATCAATAGTCAACTTTCTGCTGTCTTAGTTTTCTGTGCCCTTTATATATCTTCAACAAATGCGAATAGCTACAATCCTATTTGTCACTCCACTACAAACCGCTTTACAAAATTTGACTTTATCAATATGTTCGGATAGTTTTACACAATATGCATCTCTTCTGGAAAACAAACACTCGATTTGATAATACAATCTAAAGAACTAAGATGTAGAACAAAATTCATAGACATTTTTCAGAACTTTCAGTATATACAGAATCAAGAACTATTTGTCTACTTGTCTTAAGGGTTTTACTTGTGGGATTACTTCCACTAGAATTTCCAGGGGATTTCTAACGCCTTATATGTGGTGTTATAATGACAAAGGGCAAAAACACAATCGCATTCTATTTCTCTTTTCACACAAAGCATATATAAAAGACAAGATAATTCAATTCTAAAACGAAACTTTAATTTTGGGTGGTGTTTGTCAGTAGGTTAACCTCGGCCTCGATATGATAATCAATAACACACATTAAAATACTCACAAAAACCTTATTAGTAAAATCATTTCTAGCTTATAACAGGCATAACTTCTTAATAAATTGCCTATTCGAAGAATAATTCCATATTTATGAAATTAATTTGTATCTATGCAAGCTAAGCTGAGAAAAAATGTTACAATTGAGTTATGATTGCGCTTACAGTACTAAAATTTAGTGTAACATAATATTCATTTCTCATTAAAAAATCATTATCATTTTGGTGTTAAATATGAAGTATAGGTAAATGGTCAATAGTAAACCAGTCTGCTTGAAACTGCTTAGATATAAGTAAAGAAGAGGAAGAAGAATCCGTATACGCAAGAGATTATGAAACGTAAACAAAACTATGGTTTTCATTTAGAAGACGAGTGTACGAAAAACATGATAAAGAATCGGTTTTCTTATTTCGCTTGTTCTGAATGTATAAAGAAATGTGACACGATAACTAGATATATATGTATTTTATTATAATAGATTGAAATAGAAAATAGATTAGAATAGAAAATAGTTTAGAAAACATATTTAACAAAAGTGAAAAAGAAGAGGAAAAAAATAAAAAAATAAACGCTTTTTCTTTCATGAGGAAAATTGTCCTCCGGTAAATATTTGACTCAGTGATAAAGTTCAGCGAGTACGTTTTCGATGACCCGGTCAAAGGCTGTCCTTTACTGTATCTTGACCACACATTAAGCCTTTTCCGGCGGAAGCCTTATTAAGATAAAAAAAAAAGATAACTGAAATTTCAGACTTACAGTCGCCGGTGTTTGTCACCGGTGGTCTAAAGCATTTCCGGATTTCCGGATTTCCGGATTTTCATTTAAATAAATAGAAGTCAGTTGAGTTAAGACAAGTGAAGACGAGTTAGGTGAAAGGAGTCAGCCGGGTGCGAGCTTGAAGTAAGGATCTCCGTTCGTCTTGTTTTGTTCAGTTTGGATTTGTTGATCTCCATTAATTAGAGTTAGAGCTGTGTGTCACATTCGCCTGCCCCAACCGACAAGGCTAACTCTAAACGAATAAAGCATCCTTTACAACTCATCCAAATTGTGGAAGTTCGTTCCTTATAGTCAATCTTGTACCCCCAGCTGTCCGGCCGACATTTTCAACAAACTCCCGGCAACATCACAGCGTGGAGGACGGCCGCCGGAGAAAATTGTACGGACGACCATTGGGGTGGTACAGAAACAATAACAACATTTCCAATAAGATCATCTTTATATAATCAATAAGCAGTAGTCTTATACTAGAGGTATAGAAAAAGTTTACAAAAATTTGCTATATTTTTTACGTCGTCTTATCTGAATTACTTCGATTGACCTGAAGTGGAACAATTACACTGAATCTATAGCTGAATCTACTGCTAGGAAGGTTGGATCATTGTGTCGACCAGAAAGTTTTTTCTCGTGAAAATCCATCTTTCACATGTATAAATCTACCATTCGTCTGTGCATTGAATGCTGTTGTAATACCTGGTCGGGTCCTTTTCTCATACATCTTGAGGTTCATGTCAAAATCCAAAGAAGGATCTGCAATGTAATCGACCCTGACTTGACATCACGACGTCAGTCACTTTCTCACTGAGTGAGGTGGTTTCCCTCCGTCTTTTCTACAATTATTTTCTTGGCAACTACTCAGACAAGCTTTTTTCCCCTGGTTTCCCAACCTCATCAGTTTACGCGTGCTACTAGAGTGGCATCGAGATCTTACTCTTTTGACCGTTGAAATAGTTAAATATAACCGCCTCTTCTACTCTAATAGTTTCTTTTCTTGCATTTCACAACGTTTACTTGCTTTTCTGATAGCTACAATCTCTAAAAGTTTACATGCCAGGTCGGTTGCCATCTTCTGTCTCCCTGAATTCCATTCTTTTATCCTTTCATCATCACCCCCGGTACTTCACACTCTGTCTCTCTGTAAACTTATGCGCACTAGTGGCTGTCCCGCCTTGCTTGATGTGATTAAAAACAAAGTATCTCCCTAATGTTTGCTATTCCACAGATAGGCTCTAAAAAATCTACATTCACTTTTCAACAAAATGAGAATCGCTGCCACAAACTAGCAAACTAATGTAATTATATACGTGAAATCTGTATTGATAAGTATGAAATACAACTTAATTTCAGTAAAGAATATTGCAGAAAATAGAAGTGATTGCCTAATATTGGAAGGGATCTCGTTTACATAGGAGGATGTTTAAAGTTATCTCAGAAAATCAAAAAGGGGACCTAAAATGTATTTTCGTCCAAATCAATTTGCACAAATCGGATTCTCTCATAGAATACGCTTCTTCGAGGAAGGCTTAGAGCTTAAAAATCGCAAAGATTTGTGAAGAACACATTTCCAGTTTATGGAAATTATTTTTCGTATATGCTTAGGTCTCAATCTATAACATTATCCCAAATAGTGGGGCAGAGATTAGTTTAAATTTTCTGTATAAATAGAGCTCAGGTCAGTAGACACTAGAAAAAAAATTTGACTGTAAGAAGTGAAGACCTTTTGAAAATGAGGACCTTTTGACTGCAAGGGAAGAAGGCAGGTCAACATAAAAAAAGATATTGGCATCAAGAGAACGTCAAGAAAGCTTTGTTTCTCGCTAGCAACAGACAGACGAGAGAAATTGGAATTCAAGTGAAAATTTTTCTGAGTTTGGGCAGCCTAAAACGAAAGGATTTCACAAACATTTCCTCGAGTATGAACTGTGTAAAAAGTGATTTGAAAAAAATAATTATGCGTCCCAGAGACGCTTGTGTAACAATTTGCAAGTAGGTCTTTTGGTTTCCATTTTTTTTTTATCAAAGATGTCATTTTTAAAAACATTTTGTCTTCTTCCGAGTTATAATTTGTTCCCCATTTTTTGCTGCTGATCTTTTATCATAAATTGTTTTCCTAGATTAATAGACACACAATATAAATTTTATCTATACCCTGTTTTTTTTTGTTTTTTTTTTTGCATTTTTAAACTGTAAATTAATATTTTTTCCTTTTAAAATTTTACGCAATGATTGTTTTCAAATTTTGCGCCTATTAATATGTCTTGTTATTTCCACTAATTTGTTGATACTTGAAATGAGGTAGTATTTAGACTATTTATATTGTTCGGACGATTTTCCTCATCTTTATTGCCATATTTACGACGTTTTGGCCGTTGTACGCTCGAGCCGTCTTCAGCTGCTAGAAATTTCGAACCGAACCCTTTATTATGATCACTGCAGGGTATCATTCGCATTCCATGTGCGATGCCACTTCTGGTATTTTCTCCCTTCTGTAGTTATCTTTCATTAACCTATCTCTCTAAGTTATTTTTTCACCACTGCTGTAACCTGGTACTGAATTCACAACTCTTTGGATCAAGTCACTGGAACTAACCAACGTCCATATCAATTGGGCCATGTGTCCTTGAGAAGTGACATTGCACATAGAATAAGAATAAGAATACCCCAGTGATCGTAATAAAGGGTTCGGTTCAAACTTTCTAGCACCTGAAGAAGACCGGGGCGTACAGCGGCCGAAATGCCGTAAACATGGCAATAAAGATGATAACAATAGTCCAATCAAAGTGAATAGTATTTCTACTAAGTATTTGTGTCTGGCATAAGTGCTTTGCTTGCATTTGGTAGAAACAAAAAAAGAAGGATATAAAAATAGATAGATAAACTTATTACCCAAGGGCTTTGAGTTTTCAGATCATTCTCCCATTCTCAGCTCATGTGTTATTGTGTACAGCAACACATTGAATTTTTATCGTCCTTTTCGTGTTACACGAATAAAATGAAGATGATATAAACGATTATGACCGATTGAAGTTTGAACTCGCAAAGCTTTGGTAGTTTAAGAAGATCACAAGTTCTCACTGGTGCGTTTGGTATGGTGCCTAGAATAAAGACCTTGATAAAGAAAATTGGCATTTATTTCCCAGTGGAACTGTTGAGGAAAAAAATCATTTTAGCAACTGCAAGAATAATCTAAAAAGTGATGAACACTTCTAAGTGTTCATTTTCATCAGAGGAAAATTGCATGATACCCAAGCCTGCTGGTCATGGCTCACTATCTAAGCATCAATTACCAGACATTAATTTCTTATCTGAAAAAATATTACTATTACGGCTACTACAAACAAAAATGTTTTCTCATAAAAGAAAAAAGGAAAAAAGGATAAAAAAGAAAAAAGGACAAAAAGAAGAATAAGAAAAAGGGAAAAGGAAAAGAAGAACAAATAAGGAAAAAGGAAAAGAAAAATACTGCGAAAGGAAAAAGAAAAGAAAACATAAGGAAAAAAGAAAATGCAGCTCTAATCATTGAATATTACATAATTATTTCCATATATAATTTATTGTTGCATTATTTGATATATAATTACAGAAAATGAATTATATATTAATATTGAAATTTATTGTTTATACTTCACCTGATACCTAATCAATATATAAAGAAATATTTATTCATTAATATTGAATCTTTGTTGTTGCAGTTTATGAAAAATGACATTTTCATATCAATTTGTAAAAAAATAAGAGTAAAAACTATGATGAAATGTTAATAATGATAATTTGAGGGTATATTTGTGAAAGATAAAATTTAAAAAAACATTAATTACTGATGACTCATGTTTTTATATATATACAAGAATGAAAAAGACGGAAGAAGAGAAAATAGCTAACTGTGACCGATTAAAGTTTGAACTCGCAAGTTTTTGAAAGTTTAAAAAATCAAAATCATACCAGTTCTCATTGATTTGGGGAAGCAAAATTGGTATTGATTGCCTAGTTTGAATTGTTGCAGAAAGAAAGCCTCTTGGGAACGGCAAGATTGATTGACTAATTTATTTGTTTAACGGCATATCAACTCTTTATGGGGCATTTAATGCCAAAATTTAGTGTTCTTAAGAACTTTGAAGTAATTTTATAATTTTATAAATATGTATTTCTGGTATTTTCATATAATAATGTATTGCTTTTTATTTATACTTTCATAGTTTATACTGAAACTTTCATAGCGTTTTCTTTTTGTTTGGGGGGGTCAGTATTTGCCCATATCTGAGACTCTAACAGATGCTACCAACCCGTGTCAGGCTGAATCTGGGAACAACATCAATTAAAAGTTGGTTCCACGCTCCTCAAAATCTGCAATCATGAGATTGCAAATCTTGCAGCCGGATGTAGTTTATCGTCTTACCCAGGATGTAGTTTATCGTCTTTTTGCCGTCTTAGCAACGGCAAAAATAATCTTGGAAGTGATGAACACTTAGAGTCGGAGAAACATTGCATGACTAAGGCAATCGATAGTGGCTTGTTATCCATGCATTAATTAACAGATCTTATCTGAGAAAATTCTGAAATAATTTTGTTTTCCTATTGTGGCCAATAGTTGTTCATTTTACAGAAATTCAACTTTCTTCTTGCGTTGTGCCGATTAGTGTGAGTGTTCCTATGTATATAACTTTAACCAAATAGTACAAAAGGAAGAACATTTTAAAATATTAGACGTAATACATCTTACTTAGTTAAATAGCAATTAATACTATGCAAAACATTTCTCGTTTACCAAATTTCTATCTTGCTTTTTTCCTCTTGTTAATTTTTTTATCTTCAAGTTGCGTTTCCTTTTTATGTAACTTCTATTTTCTTTTGCTTTACTTACATTTTTTTAAAAAAAATCTCTGATCACATATGACAGGGAAAAAAGAGTTTCTGTTCCGTGTCTCTCCAGAACGTGATCGATCATGGTTCTCCATAACTTCTTTTCATTGTAAAAATATTTGTCTACTGACTATCCCTCCCAGTATATGTCTACTGACTATCCCTCCCAGTCACTGTTCTGCCACCCATTTACACCAGTTCCTTAGACAAATTGCTTGTCGTGGTACTCTGCACTTCTTGCCTTCAATATCTCTTCTTTGGGTCAAATTCTCCAATCCTTCTATCCTCATTATCTGTCCCAGAAATTTCAACTGACTCTTTCTGATTCTAGGTAAAAATATCCTTTTTGTTCCTATTTTACTTAATGTTTCCTCGTGACTTGTGCGGTTTGGCCATGTTATTATCGACATCTATTTATGGATTCTCATCTCCATGACTCAAGTTTCCTCTTTATCTGTAAGAAAATTGTCCAGCATTCACTGCCATACAGAAGGATTCATATTTTTTTTATTTCAACAGTTTTCTTTTTTTTCCAACGAAATATTCTTTTTAATACTTTGCTTACTATCTGGAAGACATTGTTTCTATTCCAACGCGCCAACGGATTTCAGTGTCATTTTCTTTATCTAATAACCCCACTTTAAATCTCTCCACTTTTTTTTTATTTCGACCTATCATTTCCATAGTTCGTATCTTGGGCATCCATCTTGCTAACGATTATATCTACATACAATTGATGGTTAGTCTTTTCTTCCCTTTTTTTAGGGGCGGTGGCTGCCTTCCTGCTTTTTGCTATCCACGTCTACACTGTTATCTCAGTATCTGTTAAAGTTGTTAAAGTTATTATATGGAAACATCGGATACAGAACTTTCACTGTTTAAATATCTAAAAACATATTCGAACTTATTTATATTTCGATCAAACTGGTTAGAAATTAACTGTCATATAAGAAAATTCGAAGATTTGAAACAGGGTTACAAAATATGTTAAGAGAAACAACAGAGTGAAAGATAACAATTAAAAATTTAAACATAGACGAATCGGGATGACTGGTGTTGTTTTTGTTTTGTTTTGTTTTGTTTGGCTTCATTTCAAATTCTGCTTTCTTTTTATACAAGAAGTTCAAGTGAAACTAGTGTGACTAAATTGTTGTTCTCTGGCATTAGTTCAACCGCTAATCTTACAACAACTCGCACAGATTTTTTCATGGCTCAAACGAATGACTAAAAAAAACAAATGAAATCACGTGAACTTAAACAGTCGTAATATGCACCGGATTATTGCGTAACGTATGAAACTCTGAGTCGTGCCGTCGACTTAGGATAATATATATATATATATATATATATATATATATATATATATATATAATATGTGTATTCCCATATGTATATTTAATAATTCACATAAGTACTATATATATATATATATATATATATAAGTATGGATGGAGGAAAAATCTATGTCCAAAGAAATAATTTTCTTAAAAGATGCTCAATACAAAGTAGGGCGAATAATATTTATTTAGAATTTATAACATAAATATGTTATAATATCACTACAAAAGTAGCCACTTTGTTTCGACACTATCGGTGTCTTATCAAGTGATGAATTCTATAGAATAGCGTGAAAACAAAATGGCCACTTTCGTAATGATATTATAACATATTTATGCTATATATATATATATATATATATATATATATATATATATATAGCATAAATAAATTCAGTTTAAAAGGCATTGATTTAGTCTAACAATGTTAGCAGCATTTTCTAGATGATGTAGGCGAACTGTGGAATTGGTAATGCTGTCTGCAGTGAAAGCTAAGTCGGTATCTTTTGAATATTATAATGGTTTCAAAAAGAGTACGGAGCTGTTTTACAGAACGTTTAACACGAGATTTATTTTCACAAATGACTGAAATTTGGTATATATATATATATATATATATATATATGACTGAAATTTGGTGTATATATATATATATATATATATACCAAATTTCAGTCATTTGTGAAAATAAATCTCGTGTTAAACGTTCTGTAAAACAGCTCCGTACTCTTTTTGAAACCATTATAATATTCAAAAGATACCGACTTAGCTTTCACTGCAGACAGCATTACCAATTCCACAGTTCGCCTACATCATCTAGAAAATGCTGCTAACATTGTTAGACTAAATCAATGCCTTTTAAACTGAATTTACATGCTTCAAGCAACAAGGCTCAATACAAACTGTCTTCGTTGAATCAACAAAATCTGTCAAACCTTTTACACACCTAGGAAGCGAAATAAATTCTACTGAACAGCATTTGAAAATTTAAAATAAAATAAAATTGATTTAATCTAAACATCTTATCTACCAGACAACCTGAAACGGAGATTCTTTCGAGTCAGTTTTGATGTATGGTGCCACTGCATGGACATTAACTAAAACCCTACAGTCTCAGCTTGATGTAACCTACACTCAGAGACCGAGAGACATTTGGAGACAACATCCAACTAAATCACAGCCCTATGTATCCATCGCTGAGATTTCTACAATCTTACGTGAATGCAGAATGATGGCCAGCAAAACATGAACTTGCGAGTGATCTGGACACATATCCATCGAACCAGACGGGTTAGTCGCCCATCAGTGGCCTAAAATTGATCAACTATGCTATGATACAAAATGTCAGTCAATGACCTTTTGACCTTGAGACAATACCGCGATTGTTGGCGTGATAGACTCATCATTGTCTGAGCTAGTTTAACCAAATAACTATTGATATATGAATATCCACGTTTTTACCTACTTAGTTACTTTCGATCTTAAATGTTAAAACCAATCTTCGTTAAATTATGCTTTCATGAATTATCTGTTTCCCTCGAAAATACTGTTCTCCTAAATTAAAACTATTTTGTTCAATTAACCTGCGTGAACAACATTGTCTGCATACATACGTATATTAAATGTCCAGTGTACTAAATTGAAACATTTCGTTAATTTCCAATATTTTTTTATAGACGCAATTCATTTTCTTGACAGGAAAATGAAGATAACGTTACCGGAAGTTGTAAAATAAAAAAATAACTGCTAAAACGATCCATCTTCCGTGTTCCCCTTTTACAAATGAGAAACTCTTTACGTTTTTTAACATCAACCTTTTCGAAAAGTAATAAAATGGTGATTGAATGGTATCGTATAAATAATAACAAAATTATACTGCTGGCAATACTTTATTTGTTTACGCTGCTCTTTGCTAAAATGCGAGACCATTTTTAGCAAACGATTCATTATTTTTTTTAACTTTTTAGCAAAGGATTTCGATAGAATTCAAAAACATTTATACTGTAGTAATGATGTAGGGGTGACTTTTCCCCTCTACAACTTCTTTTCCCCACATTATGCACCGTCAACATCCTATTACTACGTCTATGGGAAATGTTCCGATTCTTGAGTGCCACCTGTTGACACTAGAAGCCGCCTTGTTACATCCACAGATTTCAATTACTTCCATTCCTGTCGTATTGCTTTGGTAAGAAGGACGTTCCACTCCGAAAGCTTCTTCCCAGAAACTGCTTCTTTGTCTCCCTTGGTCAAGACAATCAGTCTCTTCCAGTTTAAGTTCAATAGCTATCTATCCACTATATTCTCGTAATCTTCACTTCCTACATCCGTCTCTTACGTTCATATCAACCATCTCATTCAATAAATCTCTACCTTGAGTGTTTATTGGATCTTGTTAACGGTCCAAGAAACACTCTTAAAACACTTTTTAAGAAAAAGTTTTCGCTGATCAGTTAGAAGTGTGATATTTTAGTGTTTCTTCCGTAACTGCCAGTTCTTCCCAAAGTCAAAATGCACTAACAGAAGAGGTGACATGCAAGGTTCTATTAATTTTCACTTTGATCGCAATGCCAAACGCATCAATGACTTAGAAGCAGTGGTCTTAAGAGGAAGATGGAAGGCCTATATTATGACAGCACAAGAATCATGTCTTCCAACTAATACCGACAAGGCTAAAAACAACAAAGATGTTTCAAATCCCGCCTGTTGCTTACGTCATAAATTTGATGAAACTGTTGGCCACATGTGAGTGCCCAGTCCTTGCTGAGAAAGAAGATACTTAGCAGGCTAGATATATGACAATATATTTTATCGCCATAACACACCTTTGGTGAACAACGATGTCTGGTTCACCCTGAAGCTTTGGCTACTTTCCATGTAGGAGTTTAGATCGCTATTTTTTCAAGAGTTTTCATCTAAGCAGGTTTCACCAGTAACTTAATCTTCTTCGTTGTAAATATGGGAGGTTTAAGATATTTGTCGTACTGAGTATCTGTTACATCTCAAAAGTTTCGGATTTCTTGGCTTCGTTGGAAGTGTTCTTATAGTGCCGAAGTTGTAGATGACAACAGGGTTTTTTCAACGAATTTGTTGCGTCTATTCTATTCGGCTGATTCAATTCTGACTGGAGTACCCAGCGCATTATACAGTCGCATTCTTTTATCTTTTCCTTTATTTTTGGGCGTTGTATACCATTTCTTTCTTGAATATTTGTAAAATTATTTACCGGGTAATAGTGATTTTCTAAGCGTAATTTAGATGTGGCACAAGGCTAAAAGTAAGAGACACCCAGTGAGGATCGAATTCACTACTCAATTGTAATGATTTTAGTGAGACAAGCTTGCTAACCATTACACCACCTCGAGGTGCACTTAAGGTACTGTAAGCTTGGAAGTGCGGGTAGTATAATGAATAAAAGCGCACAATGAGAAATCGGATAGCCGAGTTCCAATTCGGATTGAATTTGTTATATTCCCTTACGTGCAAATATACTTGGAAAAGGCATGAATCCATATTTGCTTTACTTTCCCCACCTATGAGTTAAATATGACTTGTATCAGAAAATCGTTATCTCCAAATGAAATTTACACTCCAAAAATATTTCTGGCTTTAAATAAGCTGAAAAAGAATGATAAGCCGTAAAAAAACAAATAAGTCAATTTTAAACTTATTATTATTGATAAAAATGTGGTGGCAATAATGTTATTAGTAAGAGAAAAAATGTTAACGTCTCTCCCCACTCCACCCATATTTGTGTGCGTTCTAAAAGTCACGCAATTTTTAATCTGACGGGAATTTTATTCGCGTGTTAAATCTTACCAATCAGATAATTTTCGCGAGTTACAAATGTAATGGGGTTTTGAATGTTATTCATTGAATGTTTCAATTCTACCAGTTCCGGGATCATGTCGGCGAGTTGACAGCTCATCGATCCCCAAACATCTCGTGCCCATCGATCTCGCATACGTGTGCGATAATGTGTCGCCCTCGTGGTTTGAGATGAAACGGATAGTGTTTCTGACGCTGCTAGACATGGTAAGTACGTTGGCGTGGACGACACGGATGGAGGGAATCTTACGAGTTGAACGCTATTATCATCAGAATCTGATTGGATACTTCAGGCATCAGCTCAGGATGAAGATCAGATCTGATAGAAAGCATTTGATCTCGGCAGATTTCAAAGAAAGGTGGATAAAAGTGGTGGCACTCTCTTTTATTATAATCCATATCAAGACTCCTAACCACTCCTATTTCTTTGTCCTTTGTTTTATCTTGACTAGATCAGTCTTTCATTTTCTCATTCCGTAATTTATTTTTGTCCCTCTCTCGTCTCTCGTGAGCGAACTGCTTGATTTTGCTTATCGGTAGAATACAGTGGTCACTCGTATTTTTCTGTGCGATTTACTGGTCTTACTAACATATGTTTGAATGTTTTCTTGCACATTTTTAATTGAGTTCAACCCCCACTCAGCATTTCATGTCATATTTTTATAATAAAAAGAAAAAGCAAGCATATTGCCAAATTTTTGTCATAGGTGTTTTAGCAGGATTCCTGCGAATATCTTGTGTTGCGGTATATGTTGGATTGAATGGTGATGTATGAGCTCTTGTGGTGATTGAATCAATTCTAAGAATTAATAGCTAGGTGTAGGATAGTTATTAACGACCAACGCTTCTCTACATCCCCTTTGGCCTTGTACCACAAGCGTACTTTTATATACATTAAATAAACATTGAATGTTTCAATTTGTTTTTAAATTTTAAGTAATGAATTTGCAGTCGAATTTATACAATTCCACTATGCAAATGCGAAACCTACCATTGCCGCTCAGCGAAACAAACTGCATGGTCATCACAACAACAAATTCATTTTATCTGCTATTACACTAGATCTACTGCAGAATTCACACCCTCTTAAATAGCCAAACGTTGACTGATCGAAACCAAATTTTGGCAAGATTTACAAACAGGCAAAGAACAGTTGATTTTGCCGCATTTCGTAAAATTTGATTGCACAGAAAATCCGAGATTACATACACCTATAACTTTTAATGAGTTAATAAAAAATATATGCATTTATACATTTACCAATAGAAAAACTCTTTTCATAAGACAGTTAGCTCACTAAATTTTACTAAATATGAACGTCTGCAAAAACACAATTTATACAACCTGTTATTTATTGGCCAATCAGATGCAAGGAAAAAATCTAAAAGTTGATCCGATTCTATTTTTCAGAATCACATAAATAGGCGTGATTTTCTCTTCAGAGATTCACTAGTTGTCTAAGTGAACGCCAAGTCTAGACAGCCTGCATTTTCTTATTCTATCACTTTCTCTTTTGCGCTGCATTCCATGATTCTTCTTCTTCCACATGTACTTTCAATAAAGAAAGAACATCACAGAGATTAACAGGTTAGAAAACTCGGTACTCCCCCTCTCTCTTTCACCGCACTGATTCTCCTCTTTCCAATTTACTTATCGGCAACAAAAAAAGGAACAAGGACATAATTTTGGTTTCCATTTACACTCAGAACGAGCTCAATCACCTCTATATATATAGTTATCCACAGACAGATCTGTTTTGCTGTATCACAGCTCATCAGAACGGTTAGACTCCGATTGCTTTTAACTCAGGGTTGAAATCCGACCAGGTTGGCGTCAGTCGGCGATTATATATATATATATATATATATACAGAAAAATCTAAGTAAGAGCCAACAAACCTACCTAGGTTTCACCCTACAGTTTTGTCTTGGGTTTTTTCTTTCCTACGAGTATTTGACTTTTGTTCATGTACTTCGTTTGTTTCTTTTTTTACTTCCCCTCCTTTGCCCTCCGAGTTCGTTCTCGGTGGGTTTTTCAAGACGAACTTAAATATAGTATAGCAATTACTAATATTAGCATTATCATTTTGTTACTATTACTATTGTTATTATTATTGTTATTGTTATATATATATATATATATATATGTGTGTGTGTGTGTATATATATATATATATATATATATATATATATGTGTGTGTGTGTGTGTGTGTGTGTGTGTGTGTGTGTGTAGCTGTGGAAGGAAATATTAAGGAGAAACAGGCTGCCCACGTAAGGTAAGGCTACAAGAACATCGTACGGCCGTAACACGAAGGGAGATAGAAAAATCAGGCGTTTGGAGGGAGAAAGGGGATCACCACCCTCTATGGGATGAAGTTAAAATAATAGAAAACGCCACTGGAAACTAGGTAAATTTAAGGAATCAGCGCATCTGCTAGACTACAAAAATCTCATAAGTCGACCAAGCATAGAAATGAAAATAATATGGGAACCAGTAATACGGAGTGCCAGAGAAAATCATTAATGTCAAAAATTGCAGTATGAACTCTGATAAAAATGTTTACTGAATATTGGGTTTATAAGTTTTAAATATTCTATCGTTGTTGTCCTCAAGGACACATGACCCAGGGAATATAGTTGGTTACTTCCAGTGACTTCACCCAAAGAGTTCAATACTAAGCTACAGCAATGGTGAACAAGGAATGAGAATTACAGAAATGGCAGTTATGTGTAAAAGATTTATAGCGCCAAGGCTTCGGTGGTACACTTCCACTCGATAGTCAAAGTTTTTGATGACGTCTCTGCATAGTTGCTTCTCAATCTCACCAATATGCGTTATTATCTCATCATATCATCCTTCAGTTGTTGAATTGTTGTTGGCATAGACCCTACTTTTTAGATGACCCTAAAGGAAGAAATCTAAAGGCGTCAAGTTGCACGATCGTGGCAGCCAATTGACATCACTGTTTCGAGAGATGATGCGACCGAGCAACTTCTCTTGTTTTAACATCCATTTCGTTATAGGCTTCGATAACTTTAACATGTTGTTCGATTGTTAATCTTTCTTTAACTGAAATTGCCAAAAACTGAATTTGTTAACTCTGAAGAAATTGAAAGAATCATTAGACGATTTAACATTTAATCTGTCCGAACTATTGGAACACCCTATATATATATATATAGAGAGAGAGAGAGAGAGGAGACGAGACGAGAAATCGTAGGAGGATTTGAAATAACTAAGTAATTCATCGGGTTCTTTCTATTAGACCTCAACAGAATGCAGAAAGCACTAAACGGTCGTTTCGTCCTATATTCGAGACTCATCAGCAGTGCGCATCCCCTACCAGGAATTGAAACCCAGACAGTTACCTTATTAAACGAACGTCATACCAACTGTATCACGAGCTCCGGAGACGAAGAGGTAACGAATTAAACTCGATATAGAGCCACTCATTCCCATATTCCGTGGTGGAATTCTGCTGAACTTCTTTTACCCATAGGACTGTGTCTCCCAGAGAAATAGAGTTTAATTCGTTACCGGGGCCCGTGGTACAGTTGGTATGACATTCGTTTAATAACGTAACTGTCTGGGTTTCAATTCCTGGTACTGGAGACTGATGAGTCCCAAATATAGGCTGAAACGGCCGTCCAGTGCTTTCT
Organism: Ascarosepion bandense; assembly: GCA_037127315.1. NCBI lineage: Eukaryota > Metazoa > Mollusca > Cephalopoda > Sepiida > Sepiidae > Ascarosepion > Ascarosepion bandense. Next base: position 1,104,217 of record JBBBDQ010001454.1, on the reverse strand, counting down.
GCATTCTGTTGAGGTTTAATAAAATAAACTCGATGAATTACTTACTTTTTATTTATTTATATATGTATATATATATATATATATATATATATATATATATATGAAAAAATATGTATAAAAGAAATAGACACCCATTGGAACACTGGAGAAAAAACGTCAACGAATCGGCGTAAGTTTTCCTTTATCCGGCTTGTGTCCTAAGTTTTTCCCCACGTTAAAAAAGACCTTGTGTCACATCTTAAGTGTGGGAGAAGAGTAAATATCCTTGTGTGCTAAGTTTTTGGGAAGCGACAATTTAAGTTAAGTTCTGTAATTTTGATGTTCTCATTTGTTCTTATTTTCTAGTGTCAAGTTTTTGCACTAGCTTTTTGTTTGTATTTTTCTTTCTATTTTTGTTAAAAAGTAATTTAATTTGTCAGTGCTTTAAGTACCTCTTTTTACACATTGATTTTTAGTTTGACCTGCTTATTTTCTGGTTGACTTTGTTTACGTCAGCCATCTTTGTTTTGCAAATACACACATTTTTATTTGGTCGGACTTGTTTTTGCAACTCAATGGAAATTCACGCAGTCAACTGGGGCAACTTCAGCATTATGTCGGAACCACCTCAAAATGAATCTGTGCCGTCAACTTTGGCTTGAGCGGACAATAAACACGCAAAAGAAAAAAAAATATGCTTCTATGCCCGAAAAATAAAAAGACTTTATATCACCGAGCTGCTGACTGTACCAGAGGTGCTAAGTGCCATTGAAACTAGAACAATTCTCCCTGCTAACAACAGACGGAAATCGGTGTTATTTCGGAAACATTTGAATAAGCAGTAAAAGCCTAGAATTAGGTACAAAAATTATAGCACGAATAAGCCATGCAATGTGAGCCATTCTGCTGGCATCAGAGGAAGAAGTGAAAAAGTTTGTCGGGACGGTTTTTGACTAGCAAATTTCTTCGGCTTCAAATCGAATACATGGGCACCCGCAAGACGCGGATTACATTACATTAAGAGATCATTCAAGGTGGCGATCAGTGCATTCGAGCGGTCAACGACGCGGAGGGGCGTGCTCTGGGGTGGACCAAAGATATGTCCGAGGCGTTTCGGCGGTACTTCGAGAGCTGTTTTACCAAGGAGCCTGGTCTCAGTGACGACGAGTTTCGCAGCTATTTGGTTGACTTTCCTCGGCTTGCGCCAACTGAAGCGGCTAGCTGCGAGAGTGATCATGTAGGACGAAGTTCACTTGGCATTGAAGATGGTCGGCAGTGGCAAGTCACCGGGACTTGACGGTTTACTCTATGCATTGAGGCTGTCTCACATCTTTGAACTAATTTTGACGGTAACGTTCAAAAACTGGTTCCGACAGGGGTCCATCTCCGATCGGATCTCCAGGGGTGTGATAATGCTGTTAAAAATGGGGCAACAGTATTAGGCGGGATTTAGACGACTACAGGCCCATAACTCTTCTAAACACAGAACTAAAAATTTTGGCTAAGATCCTGACGAAGCCTTTGCAGTCAGTTACCGAGATTTTGTTGGGACCCAAGCAGACTTGTGCTGTGAAGGGACGAACAATTCCGAGAGACCTGCATCTGATCTGCACGATCACAGATGTCGTAAAAGACGACGAGAAAGCTGCTCTGATCAATCTGAGTCGACCATCTGTATCTGGCAGCTGTCTGTAGGCCGCCGGATTCAAACTCGACTTAAGGGATTTAGAGAAGGAGTAGCGACGAAGGATCCTCTTGTCGACGACCGAGTCACGCTCGTTTTGGTCTTGAGCGCCAGCAGCTGATTACTTCAGTAACTGAGTTTTCGCTTACCTGGCGATTGACTCGAAATTTGCTGTCTCTCAATGACAGAATGTTCAGATGGGGCTTTATGAAAATACCCGATTGCCACCAGTGTAACCTTGGCTTGGAGGAAACGGCTTCGCACGCCTTCTATCATTGTCCTCAGGTACGCCTCTCCTGGGATTTGGCTAGTTGACGGCTCGTATTACTCATGACCAGCTCGTGCTCATTCACCTCGCATACGCGTGTGACAATGTGCATCCCCCCGTATGCTGGCGTGAAATGAATGGCGTTTCTCACATTACTAGCCGTAGCAAGAATGATGATACGGACGACGCGGAAGGAGGAAATCTCATCAAGATCTTGTCAGATTCTTTCGGCATCAGCTGAATATGAAGATCAGATGTGTTAAAAAGCGTTTAATATTGACAGATTTCAGCGAATGATAGTTAAAAGAGGCAAGTCTGATGTGCGTGAAAGGGGCCAGTGTTGATTTTCTGTTTTTAAAGTCCCCTTTTACACAACGGGACGGTTTCCTGTAAACACTTCCAAGGTAAGTTAGACTTTTTTTTGTTTTTCTTGTTAAGTGTTGTTCCCTGCCTGCGCCCGGTATTCCTTTTGTTGTAATCCGCGGCGATATTCCCAACCTCCCCAGTTTGTTTCGGCCTCATTGTTTTTATCTCGACCTGGTCAGTATATTTATCTAAGATATATTTTATCACCCCCCCACCCATTAGTGATTGTGCTTCTTGATTCTGCCGATTCGTAAAATACAGCGGCCTCTTTTAGTTTTGTGGGATGGACGGTTCTTAATAACGTTTGTTACATTTTTCGTTTTTTGGTGTGGTTGGTCATCCTCTCCACCCACCTAACTAATTTTCATATCATAAATTTTAAATCTATTTTATAATGGAAATTTTTACGTCATAGGGTTTTATTAGGTCCCTGGTTTGGCACCTTGAGGTGGTGCAATGATTAGCATTTGTAATTTTACAGAAAATAAATATTGGTGCAATGATTAGCATCATATCTCGCTAGAATCATTACAATTGAGTAGTGAGTTCGATCCTCACTGGGTGTCTTATAGATTCGGCCTTGTGCCACAGCTAAACCACGCTTAGAAAAACACCATTAAGTCCCTGGTTACTATGTAGTATTAAGGGAATATGTGGGAATGGATGACCACGAATGTGTTCTTATGGTAAATGGACAAAATTGTTATGAGTGTTTGAGTCGTGAATCGGATTGACTAGGATAGACAGTGCTGAACAACCTTTTCCCCACAGTCTTCCGGTCGTGTGCCACAATTATAAAAATATGCAATAAATGAAATGCCCCCACCCCGTGACATTTTCATGCATTGTTAGACTATCGCTGTAAAATTCTACTCCTACCAAACAACGTTGGACGATTTTCTTTTAGCAGTCCCGGAATATTTTTTTGGAAAGGTAAGAAATTTTTAGTTCTTTTGGTGGATTTTTGCCTTGTTTCCACCCATTTCTTTTGCAATTTGGTTTGTTTTTTCTTTTTTGTTTCCTCTCTACGGCATGGAAATAAGATTAGTTTCGATTTTATTTAATTTTCAGATATTTCGTGTATTTGAGGATCTTAACTTTAGACCTTCACTTTTTGTATGCTTGGTTTCTCACTTAAAAAATATTTTAATACTTATTTTTTCTCTCTGTCGGTGTAGATTTTTTTGAAAGTACATCAAATTTGCATAACTTTCAATTTTTAGTTTTCTACTGTACAATTCCATATTTAACTTGTGCTTTTAATTTTTGGTAAAGTTATTCTCAACATATTCACGTCGAATTTATTTTCTTTCTAATTTTGGTCTCAGTACGCTATATTTTTTATTTTAAGAACTTATCTTTTTATTAATTCTGATTTTTATTTGTATTCTTACTTTTTGTTCTAATTTTAACATTACCTGAGATATAGAAACGCAGTACAGAAACTAAAAAAATGTCCATCTCTTGTAAGACTATAGACTTCTTTTCATCTAAACCTGATGAAGATATTTCTGACGTTAGCAAATACAAAGCTTAGATTTAAAAAAAACAAAATCGAAAGCTACTTTGATCTGACAACAGAAGATCACTGAGAAATCTTTTTCCTTGAACCCCACGGCCACCAACCGTTTATTTTAAACATCGCAATACATGCATTCGGGACACAAGGCCGAATGGGCTGTGAAGGAAAAAGCCGGTCACCTCTCTCTATACTACACTTAGCTAATTTGATTCGCGACACGTTCACTCTAACAATTTTCACAATCATCACAAGAATCCATCAAAGTCAACATGCACCATATATTTACCGGGGTCCTACAAAACAGCCATGATTCCATCCAACAGAAACTTCACCTATAAACGTGAAGAAATTCTTCGAAATGGGCCAAAAATTTCCTTCAATTTTTAACGGTGGGAGCTGTATCATAAAGAAAAGCATCTTCATTGCTATATTAGGGTGCCGGTTGTTAAAGATGTTTTGATGAAATAAAAATATTGAGTCGGCCTGTAGAGAAGCGATAACACAGTGAAGATCTGTCCTCCCAATTTTTATGCCTTGTGCCATTGATTTATTTTATTTCGTGTAATAAATCTCCCCATTACTTTAGTGAGAAGCCAGCTCAAAAAAAAAAATTGACGTCAGGTGATTTGGAAGCATGTTTAATTCTCCAAACCCAATATGGTGGGCAACAGATGATTCTCTCAAAAAATCAAATGATCCGTTTAATTCTCTAGATGAACTTTAGATCATTTTTCTAATGCACTATCTTACCGTTATTAATGAAATAATATTGTCTTTTCTGCTCGCTACCACAAGAAAAAGAAATGGTGACATTGTATCTGTTCTATTAATTACAAATACACACTTAAATTTAGGCTACATTCCTCAGTTTCCTAATCCTTTGCATAATAAATGTTGTAACTTTATACACGATTAGTATATTCATTCACTTCCTAAATGGTGTTAAAATATATAGTTAATGTTAACTAAATTTTACTCTTTTTACTAACAATCCATGAGTTTTGTTTTACTTTGGCAACCGTCATCTCGATTCTATCTTTTACGAAAGCCTGTAATATTTGTTTCCGAAATACAGCTTCATGAGATCTACAGACTTCGTCATTTAAATAAGCCGCATAATGTTACGAAAAGCAGTATCAGCACTCGATATAAAATACTTGACAGAAAATAAGTTTGTTCGTTTTAATATAGAAGCTGGGGAAAATAATATCCGACAATCGAGTTGGTATGTCAATATTTGGGAAGGTTTTCGAGTGAACTTCATTGAAGTTTATTTCATGGAATGGAACTGGGATGTTGTTCCCTCGATATTAGTTATTTTGCCTCTTTTAATCAATTAAGCCAATTGATCCGATGAGTATTATCAATTAATCTAATTTTGTCTCCCGTTCTATAATTTTTTTTGTTAGTTTTTGCCATGTTTGTTTTCAGCATCTATTAAAAGATTATTGTATGCAAGAATGATCAATACTTGTACAGTAATAAAAACGTAAATTATTTTCATTTTTTTTTTTTTTTTTTTTTTTTTTTTTTTTTTTTTTTTTTTTTTTAAAAAACGTTTTTCTCGTATCATTTGTTCCTCTCGCTACCAATAAAATATTTAGAATTTCACCAAAATTATTTAAGTCGCATAAAAGAATATTTTACTGTAGTAATTTTATTTTTAAATTTAAATTTTCAGAATTTTTCATTTCATATTTAATCTAACGCAAACTACATTCCCGTTTTGTTTTGGTATCGCATTAATGCCTTCAAATTTATTCATTATACAATGTTTAAAAGTGTAAAGATTAAAAAAATTAGATTCGGAAACCTTTGGCTAAAGAAAATTTTTTTTAAATATAATTAACATTCTTGATTATTGCACTGCATTTCTTTTAGTTTATTTTGCTTTTTCGCGCTCTTTTTTTTAAGTAACAGAACTAGCGTTTCTATGGTCTTTGAACTCGCAAGCTACTATGTGCAGATGAAATATTTTCATCGTTTTAAGTAAAAGGTAAGCATTACTTTTACAAAATCTTAAATTAACTAAATTACTTCGAAACATCACTCAAGGAGAATATTTGATTTTAGAGAAATTTAAGTGTTTACAATTTCGTATACAATGGCAGCTTGATGAGAAATGCTTCAAAATTTTGTATATGAATTTTTTAGTTCGAATTTTTCAAATAGAACCGAAATTTTAAGTTTAGACACTTAAATCGTAAAATGCTTTTTCGAGATTCTTAGTGTGCGATTTACATTTTTATTTATCTTATCTCTCTCTCTCTCTCTCTCTATATATATATATATATATATATATATATATAATAAGCAGCAAACGTTTTAACAAGCTAAATTTTCAATATTGGCTGTGATAATATACTTAATTTTGTAGGGTTTGTTCCAGTTGGCATGATAATCAAGTGGAAACGTCTGACCAATTGTCAGATCATTTCCCTGGTTTCGAACCCAGCTAACGACCATGTATGAAACTAGGTATACATTTTAATTAATGCAATTATCTTTAATTAATTTTATCTTGACATTTTCCCTCGTAATATATTTTACTTTTAATAATCTAAAGCTTTTTCAAGACAAACTATGAAAGACATCTAAAACCGTTTAGCCAAGACAGTGTCAGTAAAATCTGAATGGTTTTATAGGAAAACAAAACGTTATTTTCCAAATTAATAATTACTAATTTTGAATGCTTGTAGGCACCTCCACTTTTGCACGGGAAAAACAGCAATAGCGTAATGCAAAACGCCACAAACTTCACTAAAATAAAGTTTTATCGTCAAAATGTTTTGATTATTATTAAGAGGAAAAATCAAAGTAGTTTTTAATTTTTTTAAATTTTTTAATCCTTTCTAACATTTTCGAAATATTGTCAAAGTTTTGTTTCAATTGATTTTAGCGGCTAAGAATTGGCGTCATTGTAAAGCAGTAGCTTTACAATGACGCCAATTTTTTGCATTTGCCACTTTTTTTAGGTTGAAAACACATTAATTTGGAAATTCTCTCAAAAATCAAATAATTGTCGGATTTTAATGAAACTTTCAGTATTCATTCACAAATGAATGAAATTACTTCTGAAATTATTATTTTTTAAAAATCTTGGTAAAAATATATATTTTTTTTTTACCTCTGTTAACCCCCCCCTTCACGTAAATCCCTGACTGTTAAAAAATTTTAAATAGTGGCAAACTTTTGTTTAATTACTTCAACGTAGAACTCATTGGGAAATATAAATCACCCATTTCTTTTATCTTAAGTTTGAAATCACGACCGCGAACCTTCTCCAAAGAGTAAAATAAAAAATGCAATAAAACTCCGACATAATTAATTTTTAAGACTTGATTGCGAGTTTTCTTTATAGTTAATAGCTGAGTATCATATTGCCTATCTAAAATTGAAAAGTATAATAAAAATCGTTTAGCCTTATTTTTTAAATTAATTTTTAAAAAAAAATTGTGTAAATATGTTCATTTACGTTCCCTTTTTGAGTAAGTACGGTGTTCCATAAGAGTCATAACATGTTTCCTTAAGTTAAACGTTTTGAATTATCTCCTCTTACATAGAGAACATCACTTTCATTCTTCCTCTGATAGAGTGCAGACGTTTCTAAAATTCAACAGCCTGTTTTGAAAGTTAATTCTTAAACTTTTACAGCAAGTATTTTTTTTAATTCCTCAATTTTTTAATTAATTGTGACTGTAGGTGCATTAACTAATTTATGATAATTTCTTAAAAAATTATGTATAACCCAAAATGTGAAAGAAATTTTTATAATTGAACTTAAAATTCTGCACGATAAGTTTGTTTTTATTAAATTTGAAGAATTTTCATGTATGGTAACTTTTTATGATGTTTTGGAAGTACTTAACTGACTATTAAAAAAAGTTCTACTTTAATTTCTTTGGTGACTTTGTCTTTTTGAGATTTTTTAGACAAGCATGTGAGCCAAATTATTCGCTCATAGTCACCCCCATATTCTTTGATATTTTTTTTATAACCTAAATGACAAAGTGAATCAGAATAAATTTCATTTCCAGTAAGCAACATAGTTTTTTTTTTAATTTAAAACAGAAATTAAATTCATTGGAAATTATTTAACTGCCATTGCAAACTTTGTTTCACGTATTTTCTTATGAAGAAATGGAAAATAGTCGTTTGTAACAAAAATTTATGATTGTAAAATAAATTCTTTTAAAAGTATCCTACTAAATTAAATTAATTGTGGAGGGGGTAACAATTAATTTGTTAAAAATACCTTTAAACACATTTCAAAAGTGATTTTATTAATTTGTGGATAAGTCATAAAGTTTCATTATTTATTTCAGATGAATAAAACTGAAGAAGTTCTCATAAAATACAGCAATGTGGGATCAGGCCAACCAATTTTGTGTGGCCATATTTTTTTAAAAATGCATCAGAAATATGGCCCTCAACGCGAATTAGTGAAATGGGCCAGTATGAATAATTTAAAAAATGGTTTCCCTGAACTAAAATTAAATAAAATAAATGTTATTTAATTTATTTCAAGAAAGATATAAAGGGAAAAATTTTGAATTTAAAAAAAATATGCAATGAGATGGCCCATTCTTTTAAGCCAAAATCCTATATTGCTGCTGCTACCAGATCTATTGCAGCCTCTGCCACAAGTTTAACTACTGACATGCCTGAGGTCAATGAGGACATGCCTGCAACTCAGTCTTTCAAATGCCACTGCAATCTTGAGTGATGCAACTAAATCATTGATGCAATTACATGCAATGCTGCTGGATGATATGAAAAACATATCTATTGAAATCTCCAGCGCAAATCAAACGCTTTCTTCAGCAAATCAAACGCTTTCTTCAGCAAATCAAACGCTTTCTTCAGCAAATCAAACGCTTTCTTCAGCAAATCAAACGCTTTCTTCAGCAAATCAAACGCTTTCTTCAGCAAATCAAACGCTTTCTTCAGCAAATCAAACGCTTTCTTCAGCAAATCAAACGCTTTCTTCAGCAAATCAAACGCTTTCTTCAGCAAATCAAACGCTTTCTTCAGCAAATCAAACGCTTTCTTCAGCAAATCAAACGCTTTCTTCAGCAAATCAAACGCTTTCTTCAGCAAATCAAACGCTTTCTTCAGCAAATCAAACGCTTTCTTCAGCAAATCAAACGCTTTCTTCAGCAAATCAAACGCTTTCTTCAGCAAATCAAACGCTTTCTTCAGCAAATCAAACGCTTTCTTCAGCAAATCAAACGCTTTCTTCAGCAAATCAAACGCTTTCTTCAGCAAATCAAACGCTTTCTTCAGCAAATCAAACGCTTTCTTCAGCAAATCAAACGCTTTCTTCAGCAAATCAAACGCTTTCTTCAGCAAATCAAACGCTCTGTAGTGCAACACAGAAACTGTCTACAAGCCAGCATTCATCTGCCACTGTCTAAATTAAAGAAACAGCTGTTACAAAGGAAAACTACCATAACACCGCTTACAAAAAAAAAATGAAGTCCTTACAAAACCAAAAAAAACAAATAAAATATAGTTTGGATCGGATCACTACGAGAAAGCTCCATTATGACTGTTTATTAAATGGAGTTCCTGCTTCTCGTGTTAGTGATCTGGTCAAATGTATTATAAATACACTTTCATTGAAGGATGACAAGTCAAACAGCAGTTCTACAAGTACATGTAGAATGGTTGGGGAGCTTGGTTTCCTTTCAGATGTCAAGACGTTCGGCGCGGTGACAAGTGCAGAAAACTGCACTTTACTTTTCGATTTGACAACACAAGATGGGATCCATGTGAACTGTCATCTTATCAACACCCTCATCATCTCATCTTGTGTCTCTAGAACGTCTTGCTGGAGGGACTGCGCAAGATTACAAGCAGCATATTTGTGAATGTATCAACAATTTGGCTCAAGTAGGCTCACTCTCTACTGGCCAAAGTGTTGATGACAGTTTAAAAAATATTATTTCAAAAATTAAATGCTGCTTGACAGACCAAGCTCCTGTCAACCATTCTACAATCTCTTTATTAGAAAAGGAGTGGCAGACTAAATTAAAAGAATTCCATTGTAATTTGCATCCATTGGAAGCAATAGCATCAAAAACGAGGAAAGTCCTTAAAGACTGTGAGCCCAACACCATGGAACATTCCAGTGTAAGTGAGTGCCTAGCATGGCGAATTATTGTAGCCATAAATTTCCTCAGATATAGTGATAAATTAGGGCATGTCAACACAATGAAGTCCTTTTTTCGCCAACAAGGTCTTCCATTGTCCCTAATCCCTAGATTCCGAGGAAATCGGTTGCACATAATTTTCCATTTAGGAGCTACTTATTTTCCAATTTTCGAAAGGTGCAAGAAATTTATATTGGGACTTTCCTTCACAAATGACACCATCTCAAGGTTGCAGACCTTATTTAAAGAAGCTTCTGTTATCGAAATGCAGGTGCTGGGAATCATAGGAAAGTTGTTGACAGGGCCTTGGATGAGTACCTTCTATACGGATGTTAAAACTCAAAAAGACCCCATTGACACAATGAAAATCGTCAAAGGGGTTATTGCAAATTTGAAGGGCCTCACTGATGCCCCGATGGATATTTTTTTCGTGTCAGGACTTTTTCGGCAATCCACTAACAACGGAAGTTTGTGACTCTATACTGATTCCCGCCAAAAACCAGGATTTGTTTCAACAAATGATAACTGCCTGTTTAAAAGGAGCTGTGTAGGTTTTAAGCAGGCAGTATGAAAAATCATTTACAGTGATAGAAGCTTCTTCAAAGTCAGTGCTAACATCAGTGAGGCAGCACACCATGATAGCAGAAAGCAACATTGGTGAATTTTGTGAAAGAAAGAAGCTTGCGCCTAATGCTTATGTATCCAGCATAAATATTATCATCAAGGCCAAGCGGAATCAAGTAATGAAATTCATCAATGATCTTTGATGTTAGCCAATTCGATTGCTACTCACAGTTGGCACTGACTTATGGCAGACAAGAGACTGAAAAAAAAGGGTGCAGAATAAAGAAGTGGAAGATGAAATCAGTAAAAGGGTCATGGCAAAAGAGAGAATGTCCGACAAACGGAGAAGAGCCATGATCCAGAGACAGCTAAAAAAAATTGACAGATGTGTCAATTTCTTCATTGACAAATATCCTGAGTTTGGAGAAGGCCTGCATCAAATTCTGCATGGAAACATAGTTGGCAAAACCATCCGACATATTTGGGCAAGTGATGGTGGTGTAAACCGTGAATATGTTGGACACATGAGTTATGAAAATGGTTCTTATAGTATTTTCTATCTGAATGATGCTGTCGACAATTGAGTTAACCAAATATGAACTTTCTGCTGACTGTTATGCATGATCTTCATTTTGAAAATGAGCATGATTAAACAGGCAACAGAAAATTTAAAAAAAAGGCCCTTTTCAATAATCCAATATTTGATGAAATTTTAGTTAGTTTAGCTTTGTACGATTACGTTTGAAGATGTTTTATGAAAAATAAAAAGTAAAATAATATAAAACATTCTTTTTAAAAAAAATGTACAATTTGAAGGAGTTAGAAAGAATTTAAAAAATATCAAGAATCAAACAAAAATATTTGATCCTCATAAAATATATGAACCTTTTACCGATAAAACATTGTTTTTCAGTTTAGGTCCTTTTCCCTTCTATGCTGTGTGTGTGTGTTTTTTTTTTTTTCTTTTTAACAAATTCGTGAAAATACCCAAGCTTAAGGCCTCGGAATTCCCACGTTAAAAATTCCCTTCAAATCGAGCCTCAGTGGGGAAATTATGAGCAAATACCAAATCAGGAACTCTTAGTTTTCGGTCTGAACAGGTGGCGCACATCGCCGGTGAATTGGCTCTTTATCATTACAATGGGTGAAGGAGATTTTCCTGCGACAGGCAAATTCTCGCTTTCAATTATCTCCCCAGTCACACATTGCCCAAATTCGAATTTAAAGACTAGGACTTCTCGTACACATTAATTTGTAAATACAAATAAAAAACGTTAATGAAAGTTATACTTACTTCTTTCTGTTTATATTCGCCTGCTTTTTCAACAACTGAGTTAACCAAATATGAACTTGGTGCGGATTATGTTATGCAGAGTTTTCATCTTGAAAATGAGCAGGATTGAACAGGCAACAGGGGGGGAAGGCCCTTTTCAGGCCCACAAAATATTCCAGAAAGTCATTTTTCCAAACATTATTGCATAAATACATAAGATAAATAAAGGTATTGCATAAATACATAATACTGTAACCACATACATATATAAAATCATATTTATAATTATATATATATATATATATATATATATTCAAAATAATAACTAAATAGACTCTGCAAGTATTTAAGTTTTAAATTTATACTAAGATAAACCTTAAGAAAAACCATTAACAAACAGAACCTAATTCCGTTACAATCCGGTGCACTAAGGCGTTGGATAAGAGGAGAGAAAAAAAAAGAAATCCGCGGAATAAGGACAAGACATACGATACTCCGCAGTAAAGAAAAAAAAACCCCAAACGGAACCAACCACAAAAAAAAGAAAGAAAAAGTGCTCGATACAAAGTACAAACGAAATGCAAAAGTAGAGCAAAGACACACAAAGAATCTCAAGCTAGCCAAAACCTACCGCGGTTTCACACTACGGCTATATATATATATATATATATATATATACACATCTGCAGTACTATTAAAATTAAATTAGATATTTTACCATGCCTTAGACTTAGTGACAACTTAATAATATGAAAAATACAAAATAAATTTTTTAAAATATGAAAAATACAAAATAAAATTTTTAATAAAAAAATAAATTAGTTTGGTTATTTTAATTTCAATCATTCTTAAATTAAAATTATTTTAAAATAAATTAAAATTTTTATTTATTCAGAAAGCATATTCAAATATCTGGCTATAAATCTAAAATAAAATTCTATTAAATAAAATTAAATATATTGCTGTAATTATTACATTAAATTTTTAATTTTACTATTTAGTTAAAAACCCAAAAATTTAAATTTAATTTTTTTTTTTTTTTTTTTTTTCCCTTATGGCCTCCATACTTACTGTTCTTGACAATTTCCGGTTCTCATAAATCATTTGACACCTCCATTACCTAATGGACGTGATGACAGATAAGTGCTACCGTAGCTAAAAAGTTTTTTATTGTAAATTCCTAGCAGCAAGGAATTATTACTTGATTGAAATCAGATAAAGGTAGGTTTCAATTTTTAAAATTGACTTAAATGACGTGTCAGCGAGGTATATTTTATTTTCGAAAGATTTTTAAAACAAATGTGGCTACCGTTACGTAGTGTTGATAGAAATGTGTCGATCAATCAATATGGTGGGAAAAATTGAATGTAATTTTTCCGATTTCTAAAAAAATTAGATTAAAATCAATATAATTTCGGTTTAAAATACACCAGTGTATTTTTCTTTCTGGAATTAAATTTTAATCTCTTGGCTTTCAATTGAAACTAATTTTAAAGCTTGAAAATAACTTATTTATTTTTAAATTTTCAATTTAAATTTAGGTATCGAAAATGAGTGGAGGTACCTACTTGACTATCATCCAGGAAATAAAAAAATTTAATTCCTCATCTTACTCCTCTGAGCTTCACCAAAACTTAATTTCATTCAGTGTTTCTAACCAGTAAAAATGGTGGAATGAATCGGAAAAAAAAGGAAAAGCTTTGTTTTACTGGTCCTTAAATTTTCCCCGAAGTTAAATGAAATCCGTTCATGTTTTTTGCTTTTATGTGCCATGTCCTTTCAGAACGTAGGCGATCATGGCTTTCCACATCTCCCTGTCCCTGGTGGCTCTTAGCACGCTTTCTCTTGTTGCACCATGCAACCCTCGTCCCGTCATCCACCTGATCAGGTCCTTCAAATATGTTATCCGCTGCTTTCCTCTGTCTCTTTTTCCTTCTATCTGGCCTGTTACTAACAGGTTCTCAAGCCCTCCTTCCTCATTTCATGTCCCAAGAACTTTAGTTGTCTGTTCATGATGCCCTGTATTAATTTCCTTTTCGTCTCCATCCTTTCCAAAACCTCGTCATTGCTCACATGTTCGGTTCATGATATCCGCAGCATCCTTCTGTAGAACCACATTTCAGCTGCTTCAAGTTTTTCCTTCATCTTCGAAGATATTGTCCAACATTCACTGCCATATTAAAGAACAGACATCACATAGTAATCCAGTACTCTCCTCTTTTGTTTCTGGTGAAATTGTCCTGTTTCTTAATACTTTACTCAACTTCTGGAATTATTCTTTCGCCATACCAATTCGCCTTCGGATCTCAGTGTCGCAATTTCCGTCTTCTGTTAGAACACTTCCTAGGCATTTAAATTTCTGTACCTGCTTGATTTTACAGTCTATCACCTATAATTGGCATTTTAGGCTGCCCTTTTTGCTGATGACCATGCATTCGGTTTTCTTACAGTTTATTTGTAGTCCTTTCTTGTCACTCTCTTCAGCTACCTTCTGTAGGAGATCTTGCAGTTTTCTTTCTGTGTCTGCTATCAGCACTCTATCATTTGCGTATCTTATATTGTTTAAATTGTGGCCTCCGATGACGAATCCTGGCATAACTTCAAGGATTCGTAAAATAGTCTCGCTGTATAAGTTGAATAGATTCGGTGAAAAGACGCATCTTTGTCTTATGCACCTTTCAATCTTAGTATAATTGCTGAATTCGTTACCTGTTCGTATGCAGAGTTTGCTGCCAGTAGATATTTTTGATTACTCTTAGGTCTTTCCCAAATATGTCGAGGCTGCCAAGCATCTTTGTCAAACGCCTTTGCCTAATCAATAAAACATAGGTACAAGTCTTTCTTCATTTGTATTGCCCTTTCAGAGCCTCCTAATCATAAATATGGCGTTCCTTGTTCCAGTGTCTTTGACACCGTTCTTGTCCTATCTCTGGCCTGATTCTGCTTCTCGCTCAATTCATCAGGATTCGGACGATCAGTTTTGTTACACGGCTCATTAAATTGATGGTTCTGTGGAATTCGCACTCGTTTGCTCCTGGCTTCTTTGGCAGCGCTATGAAGATCGACTTGCTGAAGTCATCTGGTATTACACCCTTGTTATAAATTTCATTTATTTCTGTAATTTTCTCTATGCTAAATTACGGAATGTTAGCAACCCGGTAGGATAAAATTAAACCTACAAAGAGCGGAGGAACTCTAAATGAGTCAACGGCCAGCTAACTAGAGGTGGTGTCTCAATAAATCACCGTGGAGAAAGCAACAGGATACTACTCCACTATCTATCTATCCTGCGTCTCTAAATTAGGTCTCAAATAGACTTACAAACTTTACAGTATCTCTGCAATTGTGTTAAGTAAACATTTTTTGCTTGCTTTCGTTCCTTCCAAACCACAGCTAATACCTTGCTTTCTAACTTGTTAAAAAATCCTCTTTTGTATTTTGTCATTACTCTGAGCTTTAGTATCTCTCGAATTACCGTACTGTTAGTATTTTACTGCTTTTTGGTAAAGTATGGAGTATGTATGTTGTGGTTTAATGGATATCAGATCGGAATGAGAAATCGGAGAACAGTTCGAATTCTATTGGAATTTGTTGCATTCACTTCGCATTTATTTATTCTACTATATATCACTGGAAAAGGTATCAGTCTGTTTCTTCTCCCTCCAGCTATGGATTGAATAGCAGAACATTGTTTTATAACCTTGGTTGGCAACCAGTTTACAGCATAAAAAATAGTAACCTACTGGGGGCAAAATCTTCTGCCCAGTCATGGATCTAAAAAGACATGATCGCCCAAGTATGGCAATTAAGTGACTACGTAGAGGCTCAAATCATCTTCGAATTGGTTAAGCATCTCACGATCTTTTTTTTTCTTTCCGATAAACAATGTGTTTCTCTTTAAGTCAACTGCTCACGTTAACAGCTATTACTGAATTTCTCTATCAGGCGTGTAGATAAGAACGGCGTGACTCGAGGTGTGTTTTTTCGTATCTCAAAAGCATTTGACAGGGTTTGGAATGCTGACCTTCTCCATAAGCTCAAGGACTATGCTGTCTCTGACTGGATATTTGACTTAATCCATTTATTTGTTTAAAAAAATCTGTTAACGAAGATTGCGTTGAATTCTCATTATTTTAGATCATTTTCCTTAATGCAAGGGACAAACGGCTCTATCTTTGGATTGATGTCGTTTGTCGTCTTCATGAACCAACTTCATTATTTTCATCAATTCCGGACAAGGTATTTATAACTATTTACTCCTGTCTTAATAGTAAGTCCGATAGTTCCAAGGTAAAATGGTAACTGCTCTTGAAAATTACCTCCAACTAGTTGTTAACTGGGTCAAGAAATGGCTTGTAAATTTTAAACACCTTTAAAATGAAATCACTATACTTTTAATCACCATAAAGAACCTTTTTTTAGCCTTCCATCAACATGGCTAATGCTAACCTTTCTGGTCTCACGGTTTCTACTGACATGGTTGAGCGATTATATTTAATGAATTGGCCTGCTGCTAAGAAGGTTAGTATACTGAGTCGTGCCAGACATCTTTTTCTTTTTGTCAAAAGCCATGTTGTACATTTATACTAATCGTCCATGCATTGAATATTGCTGATATATCTTCTCTGGTGCTTTTACTATATATAACAAGGTTCTCGACAAAATCCAAAGGCTTGTAATATTTGTCTTGACCTTGTACCTCCGATTTGGTCAATTTTCCAACGCCTTTACGTGGCTTCCCGCCGTCTTTTCTATATTTTCACGGCAGTTATTCTTATGAGCTCCCCTTCTTTTTAACTTGAAGCGTACTATTGCATTGTTACATGAAACAGCAAGTCCTATTCTAATAAGTTTTTTCGTACTTCTCACCTGTAAAATACTTTCCGTTTTCTTGTTTATCTGCTACCTGTAATCTCCAAAAATATAAATGCAACGTCAATCGTCTTCTGATTTGATCATAAAGGAGAAGTGTCGCTGCCGACACTTGATTTTGAACGCGGATTGCCAGAGAGCAAACACATCCGACCTCGTCTTGAAGTAATTAGAACTATCATGCTGCTTGAATCACATGACGTATAAAAACGTTTTATAATTAAGCATTCGGGGATTGGCGTCGATCAGACGCTACTATTCATATTGTTAGAATATCTTCCTTCGGGCAAAAAGGAACCGCCGAAAGGTATTCTCTTGCCTGAGGGTGAGGGGAATTTTTTCAATATGGCTCTGATTACCCACAGTAAAAGTCCTTGTCACATTTTGCCTCAAGTGGAAAAGCAGCTGAATATAATTTAGAATAAGTGTCTCGGACAGCACAGTTCGAAGGCGTTATCATTCTTGTGTCTGACTTCACAAAGATTCCCTGGGTGTTGCTGTTTTATTGTTCCTTCCGCTTCACTAAAGTCTTATCTTTCACTCTAAGTAACGACTTAGTGACATTATCGCTTTGCTTAGGTTAAAACGGCTTTTTAAAAATTTCCTGTTTTACAAACATTAGAAAATAATTCATTTATTTATTTAGAATTATATATCTTAAATGTTGAAATTTCTCATGAAAAACGGCTAAGATTTTGTGGTACTCAAATTGGGTTTGAATATTCTTCAGGCAAGATCCCATCATTTCCGAGTGAACAGTAAGCGAGTAAAACTTATAAAAATGCCAACAGACTATGGCAGCTGCATATATATATATATATATATATATATATATATCTTTGACCTCTTTCCAGAGCTTGCTCAGTCTTCGGAAAAAATTCAACACATACTATAACTGTGTTTACCTCCTCGTTTACTGGGCTTGATAAGTTAACTGCATAAGTTACAAGCGCTTCATCTTCAAAAAGCGAACCTTCCCCCTCTCAAACAGTAACTCATAAAATATAAACTTTCTTTTCAAATAAAAATTTTACATATTGTGATATGTGTACTAAACATAACAAAAGTTGTGGTGCAGTAGATATCGGCTCGGATCGACAAATCGAAGAGCAGATTTCGAATTCCAGTTGAATTCGTTGTATTCACTTACGCGTAAATAACCTTGGGAAAGATATTCATCTTTCCTCTAGCTATGAGTTAAATAACAGGATACATTGAGTTCTAACCTTGATTGGCAACCAGTCTATCACAGAAAGCGATGCCAACCTACTGCGGGAAAAATATTCTGCCCAGTCATTCGTATCACGTACGGCACTTTACTGACTGCGTTCCTAAAACGCCACAAACGGTGCCCAGATAGTATGTAGCCTGCGGTTTGAATGTGTCCTACCTCAGTAATAGAATATCTATAGATATGACTATTCGGCTATTTATTGAAACTAATTATTTTTCCTAACCATTATTAGACAGTTATAATACTTCTTTATTATACGCCTTTTTAAGGTAGGTCACATACTATACCAATGACAGAATTCCTTAAGCCACATACTATATCGGCAATCCCCACAAACATATCTGCATCATTAGAATTCCCACTTATATATATATATATATATATATATATATATATATATATAAGTGGGAATTCTAATGATGCAGAAGATGGTGATTGATGTTGGATTTACATTTTTGAAGATTGTAATTATCAGGGAAGCAATATAACGTTGGAACCGTAAACGAGATGGTTTTAGATTCAAATTTATTAGCACGCTTAAATTCATGCCTTCAGGGAAACCAGGAAAACGTTCTTCACTGCAGTTGCCATGAAAATCTTTGTATAAAAGACAGAGGGAAACCACGTCATGTCGGTGAGAAAGTTAGTCAAGATGCCATTTCAGGATCGCTTACATTACAAATCCTTCCTTGGATTTTGTTGAGAACCAGGAGATGAATAAAAGAAGGACCAGATATGGCATCAGCAATACATTTTAGATAAAAAAAATTACTAACAGTACCTATTTATTGCATAATGACCGACAATATATTTTATCTGTAGTTGAAGGCATACAATTGTATTCAAAATATTTAGATTTCGGAATTAGATAAGCCATACATCTGTTGAGATGCTGCTAAACAAAATTAACTGATCAACGAGCCTCAGTGGCCATCTTTTAAGTACGAATGCTAGACTAGTGAAGGTGCATAATGTTTTTTGGTGGAATGGGTTAATTTTCTCATCGATTAAAATCAGCACTTTCCGTGCTACAATAAAAATTGTTTTTATTTGAATTTTTTTAATGTTTTATTCGCATGCAGTATACTTCCATTTGATAACTTCTTTTATGGACTGTGTCGTTGTAAAAAAAAAAAATGAATCCTTTATATCATAAGGTGAAAGCTGGAAGCATCATTGATTAATTTGTCTAATATTTCTAAGTTAATTTAAGGAAGATTACTTGATTATTTTTAAGATAAGTTTACCTAATCCAGTTTGCTTTTATCAAAAACCAGCCAGCATATACGATTTATTAATTTAAAGAATTTTGTTCTGTTAAAAAACACGTTTCAAATATAGTTGCTTAACTGAACTGTTTGAATGTAGAAAAAAAAAGGAAAAAAAAAACTTTGTTCTGCCAATTTAATTGATTCAGGCTGACGGTGAAAAACTTAGTTAGGAGCCGTGCACATAGACGTTACACTTTAAGAAACTTTCAACCCAGTAAAGTTTCTGGAGAGCTACTTAAAGCACCACCAGCGAATCGCTGCATGAAAAATCTACCAGCGTCGCTATATATTTAGAATATTTTTTATGAACTGGATTAACTCCGACATCTTTTAATTTTGTTTAAACATTTCTGATGGATACTCATATTTGAGTAGAGGCTCCTTTTTTTTTTTCTTTTTTTTTGTTTTGTTTTTTTTTTGTTTGTTTTTTTTGTTTTTGCTGTTAAACAGTATATTTATTTACATCTGGCCTGAAGGAAAAACAGTAGAATTGATGGTCAAACCAAGCCCGACTAATGCTTCTTAAACAGGTTTGAATCCTATTAGAAGACGCATATTTTCCTAACAAGATTTCTCGATTATTCAGGCCAGTAGATGTAAATATATTGCTTAATTATAAAAAAAAAAGTCAGTTAAGTGTCATACGTGATACACGCTTGGGCGATCATGTCTCGAAAGAGACATGACTGACTGGGCAGAAGATTATCCCGCAGTAGGTTGCCATTGCTTTCTGTGGTAGACTGGTTGCCGACCAAGGCTATAGAACCCAATCTATCCTGTTATTTAACCCATAACTGGAAGGAAGAGACGGATTAATACCTTTCCCAAGGGTATTTGCGCGTAAGTGAATACAATGGATTCAACTGGAATTTGAACTCGGCTCCCCGGTTTCTCGTTCCGAGCCGATATCCACTGTACCACAAAGCACATCTGTGATATATTACTGAAGAATTTATTTCTTTTTTTAGTGGCTAAAAGTTCAAGAAAAATCTGGGATAGTAACTCGAACAAGGAATGGAACAAACTATATATATATATATATATATATATATAGTGTGTGTGTGTTGATGGCACGGGCCCACTCGTGTAAGATTATTTTAAAAAAGAGTAAATCATTTAAGACTTTAAAAGCAGGTAAGTAGATATCTCTGTACAGTTTGATTGTAGTTTTACTTGAGTTGTTGAACAAATCTAGATTCTACGTATTTATATAAATTAAATTAAATATAATTTGATGTTCTAATAAGGATGTTTGTCACATTTTATTACGCACTAGGAATTAGCGAATTGTTTGACAAATTTAGCTTGCATAAATGTGTGTATATGTGCAAATTAGTGTGCGGTATTAAAGATCCATCCTTAAAATAATCTACACCTCTTTTGATTAGAAAACATCGGAAATTCCCGACTGTTGATTATATGCGCTTAAACAACTAAAATATACTCCGCCGGTATTGCCAGTTCAAATATGGTGCAGGGTCTCTCCGTTCAGATTCACAATTAGCAGCCGTTTCGTCGATAATGAGGAATCGTAAACAGTGAAATTAAATGCGATAAAGAAGAAAACCAGCTTAGATATGCGGCGATCAATATCCTGATAAGGACAGCAGAGGGAGAGAAAAGTTGAATCGAATATGGCAGACTGATTGTTGGGTAAGGGTGCAAAACGATAACGAGGCTCTAAAAATAAAGCCAAAGTGCTGGAATGATTGTGTTAATTAAAACGGCTCAAATGTTAGATGTAAAAGTTAGGAAAAGGAAGGCAGTTGAAGCATCGATTGGTTAAAATTCTCCTAAAGATAAAAGGACGAAAAAAAAAAAGGTATATCAGATCGAAGAAAGTAATTTAAAAGAATGCGAAAAGAAACACTATTCCAGATTATCTACGCATCTTTGACTGGATAAATGTACACAAACATTTTCCTATATAGTATCTCATGCATGTTTCATTAAATATGACTAACAAGTAATACTCTTAAGGTTTTTTTTTGGGGGGGGGTTGTTTTTTATCTAGCGTCCTTATAACATTTTTGAAGGATGTGTAGAGGAATTGTCTATAGTGTTTATGAATTTTAAACACAATTCAAAATAACAGGAAGACGAGACGGACAACAAAAAAAGGATCGGGACGACACTATTGGTGTCTCTACATAATTTCGCTCTCTCCAGAATACAGTACAATTTACAAAGAAAAAGTGTATGTTCATTTAAATACGATAAATTAGTTTTATAATATATAAGAATAAGTTTATTTTCTCACTCGTTTTGGGTTAATTATTTAGCCATTTTCAATGGGTTCATAAATTTTAGTAGTAACAAAGATTAATACATGCTTCTTTTAAAATGGAAGCAACGAGTGCGAACCACACAGAACTATCAGCTTAATGAGTCACATTACAAAACTGATTGTCAGAATCCTGATGAATAGAGCGAGAAGCAGAATCAGGCCAGAGATAGGGCAGGAACAGTGCGGGTTTGTCAAAGACACTGGAACAAGGAACGCCATATTCATGATTAGGATGCTCTCTGAAAGGGCATTACAAATGAAGAAAGACTTATACCTATGCTTCATTGACTACGCGAAAGCATTCGACAAGATACGACACAAAGAATTGGAGATGCTAGGCAGCCTCGACATTTTCGGGAAAGACATAAGAATAATCACGAATCTCTACTGGCAGCAAACGACCTGCATACGGACAGGTAACGATCTCAGTAGATACACAAAGATAGAAAAAGGCGTAAGACAAGGATGTGTTTTTCACCGGATTTGTTCAACCTATACAGCGAGAATATTTTGAGGACCCTAGATGAGACACCAGGATTTGTTATTGGAGGCCACAACCTGAACAACATAAGATATGCGAACGATACAGTGCTGATTGCGGACACGGAAAGGAAACTACAAGACCTCATACAGAAAGTAGCAGTGGAAAGTGACAAAAAGAGACTACAAATAAACTTTAAGAAAACTGAGTGCATGGCCATCAGCAAAAGATACAACCCAAAATGCCAAATACAGGTGGGAGATAACAGAATCAAGCAAGTACAAAAATTTAAGTACCTAGGAAGTGTTCTAACAGATGGAAAGTGCGACACGGAGATCCGAAGGCGAATTGGCATGGCAAAGGACGCGTTCCAGAAGATGAGCAAAATACTAACACACAGGAAAATCTCAATAGAAGCAAAGAAAAGAGTACTGGACTGCTACGTGATGTCAGTTCTTCAATCCGGCAGTGAATGCTGGACAATATCATCGAAAATGAGGAAAAAATTGGAAGCGGCCGAAATGTGGTTCTACAGAAGGATGCTATGGATATCGTGGACTGAGCATGCAAGCAACGATGAGGTGTTGAAAAGAATGGCAACAAAAAGGAAATTGATACTGAGCATCAGGAAGAGACAACTGAAGTTCCTGGGACACGCAATGAGGAAGGACAGCTTGGAGAACCTGATACTGACTTGTCAGATAGAAGGAAGGAGAGACAGAGGAAGGCAGCGGATAACATATTTGCAGGGTCTGACCAGGTGGATGACGGAACGGGGGTTGCCAGAAGTAACAGGAGCAAACATACTAAGAGCCACAAGGGATACGGAGACCTGGAGAACCATGATCGCCTACGATATGAAGGGACAGGGCACATAGAAGAAGAGTTTTGCTCACTTTCTCGATACTGCAAACTGACTACATTCAAAAGTGTTTACAAAAGGTATGTTTTTATTGGGGGTGCTAGTAATAATTAAACTTTGTCTTATCGACATGACAACATCTTGTGAAAATTTTTTATAGTTTTCTAGACTTCCTAACAAATTTCAATGCCATGTATTTTCAGGAGTTAGGCTATGGTGACTATATTTTATTAGTTTTTTTGAATACTTTTTTTATTTCACCCCAAGCAAGGCAGGAATGCCCCTAATACGCAGTGGCTTACAAGAAATAAAAATATTAAAAATGGGGAGGATTTAGGAAAATTGAAAAGTTGGAGAGAAAGTGACTTAAGTCAAGACGTCTGTTCAGGATTGATTCAGGCAGTTGAAGCATCGATTGGTTAAAATTCTCCTAAAGATAAAAGGAGAACGTCTCTATCTTAGATTTTACGTCTCTATCTTAGATTTTATCAAATAAATTTCACGTACAGCAGGAACACAAGACTAGATACGGCATCAGTATTCATGCATGGACGAATGCTAGATTCATAAGTGTTACCAGAAAGAATCTCACTACAAAAATTTTCTGGCACGACACTGAACCAACTTTCCTTGCAGTAAATAAAGCTATTGATTCAATGTAGTCGCTCCACTTCATGTCAGAAAAAAGTTAGTCCAAGAAGGCGCAGTAATGCTAATCTCTCTCCTAAATTCTAACACCAGCTGATGTCAGACAGCTTCTCTGTGGTGGCTAAATGAAAGCAATTTTGTTTAATAGTAAAGATTTACAATCCATTCCTTGCCACCAGTTAACTGCTGATTGGAGGTCCTTTTTCAAGAGCAATTGCCTGGTTTACTTTGTCAGATCTACCGGATTCGCTACTCGTGTCAATGGTAATATCAGCTGCATAAATATCTCGTTAGGAACTGGTGACATCGAGGTGATCATTCAAGATCTGAAATTGTTTACGTCTCAGGATAAATCCCAGGGACCTCTGCTTTCATTTGAAATGATCTGGAAGCGCGTCTGTTTAACACGATTTGTTAGGAACGACTCGATTAAACCAAGTATTTGTCGTGACACTAACCTTGGAACTTTAAATTTATGTAGGTCACATGAAGGTGGAAGTGTCCCAGAATTTCGAACTCTATTAGCATAATTCGAATTTCAGATTCCTTGCATTCACTTACGCACAAATACCCTTGGAAAAGGTACTAATCCGTCTCTTCCCGCCAGTTATGGGTTAAATAATAAGACAGATTGGGTTCTATAGCCTGGCAACCAGTCTACCGCAGAAATCAATGTCAATCTTCTGCGGGATAATCTTTTACCCAGTCAGCCATGTCTCTTTCGAGAAATGATCACCCAAAGCGTGTATCACGCATGGCACATAACTGACTAGCATAGAACTTACGGTTACAACAAGTATTTTAAACAGTGAGATTGAAACTTAGCGTGACGATCTTTACTCTTTATCTTTTTGATACTAGCTTATCAAGACCACTTATCTTAATTTCGCACTTTTTGATGCATCTTATTCAGTTTACCTTTTTATTGTCTATAAATAGGGCTCTAATGGTAGTATTCTTAGAAATTCAAAATTTAATAGAAAAAATCAATTTCCAAATTGGGATCTAATTAACTTAAAATTTAATAGGAAAAATCTATTTCCTAAATCCAAAATTAAGATTAAATATACAAATTTACATTAATTATAAAGACTCTGCTTAAATACAAGAATATTCTGTACAAAATAAGCATCCCAACCCTTACCGGCTCTTCTAAGAAATCCAAAGGATATAGTCTAGTCGCAAGATAATAAAAACTTACATTCTAACTGCTAATGTTAAATCTGTCTAGAAATCACTCTCATTAATTAACCATATTAACTATCCACACCACTTTCTTCAAAATTCCAACGGTCAATTCACTGAGACTTGTTCCCTTATCACTAACCTCCACCAAAATCCCACACACAACTGACCAAATATAAGAAAAGAGGCTTTCCATTCCTGTCCACACCGCCTGATGAGACATTGAAGTTTCAATGTCGAAACAAATGTACTATGTGTAGTGGATATATAAAAACATTATGTACATGTTCTAAAATATAATATATATATATATAGTTTCGTTTGATACACAAACTTGCAAAATAGCTTAGTACGGGTACTATTATGGAGCACACAATGAAAATCTCACTGCACGATAATAATGATTATCAACCAGACTAGCCTTCTCATGATTTCCTCACCCCAAGGTGTTGATGATCAAACATTGTTAGGTACTTTTCCTTTTCTTTTGGTCATTGTATTTCATTCAGTTCAGTCAGTTAAGTGCCATACGTGAAACACGCTTGGGCGATCATGTCTCGAAAGAGACATGACTGACTGGGCAGAAGATTATCCCGCAGTATGTTGCCATTGCTTTCTGCGGTAAACTGGTTGCCGACCAAGGATATACAACCCAATCTGTCCTGTTGTATTTCATTAGGTGAATATAATTACTTGTTATTCTTTCATATTTTAGGGCGTAGCATTTCTATTCGTTTATATTTTATCAATAAAGAAATGATCTATGAAAACTGGCAGGGTAGTGTAACAAGATGATGCAAAAACTATTACGAGAGAAAGCCTAAATAATGTTTTCCCGACTAGTGAAATCGAGTGTTATACTCGATGTTGGAATTTGAACTGGACTCTCTTATCTAGTTTTCATTATAGATAAAAATTACGCAATTTGTCACTTTTGTTAGAATAACGAAATATCAAATACGACAGTAACATAGCGATATGCAATGGAATTATAACTCTTCCGAACCTGATCATCAGTGACCTATACTACCTCTCTATCGGTCCTAGTCAATGGTGACTAATAGTGTAGACCTATGACTTCAGGCCTTCAAGGTCTAGGCGATATAGTTGACTCCTCACTCTTTAACGCGTCGTTTGTTTTGACACTGGTATCATGTTGGGGCACGGTTCAACTCGACTTATCTGGCGTTTGTCTGCCACGTTGTGATTTTGTTCTTCGATGGTGAGAAGATCGCTCAAGTGAAGACTAGTCCGACAGTTGGGAGTTACACAAAAAAATCTTTTGAATAGAGAATTAGCTCTGGTTAAAATGTAACAACGATTTGGTTTATATACGCTTGTTGTATACAGCGATGTTTGACCCTTCCCACTTAGAATCAAATGACACGGGGATGTGCTTTGGAGCTTGTTTGGTAGTAACTTGGTAGTTCCGATTTTCATGGCCAGCACTAGGTCTTAGTCAGACCTCTCTCGTCTTCTTTCAATCTGGTCTTTCGATCTTTAACTTCTTTAGGGCTTCTGTAATCTTCTGATCTGTTCTTTCGACCTATTTTTTATCTTGTCGGCACAAGCTCTCTGTGGACTCCGGTAGCAATAGTATGAAACTGTGTTTCCGTCTCTTCTCTGTTCTAAAATCTCCAGATTATAAAGAGTCTAGCAGCTGGATTGGCCAGTATTTGGTCTCGGCTGAATTCTACCATTTTTTCTTTCTAAAATTCCATATACACAAAATATATTTACGTTTTCCAAATTGGTTTGTTCAACCCCTTTTGAGAGTGATCAAAGGAGTTTAAACTTTTTTATTTTACTTTTTTTTTAACTCCGACTTCCTTTACATTTCATCTCATACTACCGCTACATATGAGAGATGCTAATCTCTCTTCTTTCTCCCACCTTCTTTTAATTATCCAAACTTTTAAAATGGCTGAGTGAAAAGATATTTTCAGTCATCAGCTTGTCTCCTGCTGTGATCTCTCTCAGTTAGACCACTGAAAAGGAAAAGAAAATTATTTCAACTTCATAATTTTTTTTTCTGCCCAGGGATTTTTACAATCAATAGACTACACAGCCTGTTTATTTATAGTCACTTACAAAAAGGAATTTTCCTTATTTGCATTTAAGGAAATTCGAATTTTTCATAACGAATAATAAAAACCGAATACTTCAGACCGGCTTTTCTCACTGTAGGAGGAAATTCTCTGCTGGGTGGCTGATTCAAAACATACTTTTTTTTTTCCCTGGTCTCGCTTTCCAGAGAAATCATGAATGTTATTCTGGCAACCACTGGGTTTTCTTTATCACAAACATGTGCTTACTTCTAATTGATATCAAGCATACATTTAATGTTCTCTTTCTTATCGGTAGGAAGTTGGGAGAGGTGGTGCTCTTGGTTTTTCTCAATCTTGTTGAATTCTGTCTCTAGTGAAATCTGGGTTCGATTCTCCGAGGAATTATTTTAAAACATGATTTTTCAACGCATTTAGTTTCTTAGTTTTAACTTTTCAAACAATCTACCTGTAATTTCAAAAATGATCATCCAGTTCGTAAACTAATTTTTTAAATCTCACTCCGGCGATCGACTCATAGTAAATGCCTTCCGGTCTATAGATTCATCTGTCTCTGTCTGCATGTCTGTTCGTGTATTTGTTCTATCCTCAGTCTCTCTATGTCCCTCTTAATTTCTCCTTCTCTCTGTCCCGCCTTCCTTCCTTCTTTCTTTCTCTCTCCCTCCTCCTCTCTCTCTCTCCCTCTCCTTCCTTCTTTCTCTCTCTCCCTCCTCCTCTCTCTCTCTCCTTCCTTCTCCTCTTCTCCTCCTTCCTTCTCTCTCTCTCCTCCTCTCTCTCTCTCTCCCTCCCTCCTCTCTCTTCCCTTTCCTTCTCTCCTGCTCTTTCTTCTCTCTCTTTCTCTCTTTGCATCTTTCTTCTCTCTCTTTCTCTCTTTCCTTGCATCTTTCTTCTCTCTCTTTCTCTCTTTCCTTGCATCTTTCTTCTATTCCTTTTGGTCTTTCTCAAAACCATATTTACTGTTTATCGAATAATTTCTACGCTTTGCATTTGTTTGGGGATTATTATTTAGCTTTTTGTTTTAGAACAATAACTTATCGGGTGCATTTAAATTTATAAAGATCGCAAGAAGCCAGAAGAAATTACTAACATAGAACTTACGGTTACAAGTAGCAATTTCAACAGTTTAACTGAGACCTATCTGTGCTCAAATTCAGGAGACTTTACTCATGCCTAATTCGCGGATTTTTTGTTTGTTTGTTTGTTTGTTTTTCTTTCTTCAAGGAAACGTCCGACTCTCCAAGCTTATCAAAACCAACCACATTCGACACGTTGGCAATCTTCTGACCCCTCTTAAGATATATTTCTCAATGAGTATATTGTCCAATTTTATGTCGAATTAAATGGTAACAAAGGATCAAATGTTGCTTGTTCCTGCTACCTCATGAGAACATAGCATAGCTTGGATGTGGCACATGGCGGAAAGTGTATAGCACCCAGTGAGGGTAGAACTCTTTACTTAGTTGTAACTGATCTAACAAGACAAGACTGCTATTACTATTCGGTTTTGATCATGAATCTAAATATAGACGGGGCAGCCAATTGGTACTGATAACGCTCAGAGACGACGTTTAATGTGTTGTTTCTGTCAGAACAGAGCCGGTGCGAACCCCGGAATGTCTGGTTATAAAAAAGGTTTACCAGCTTCCTCATGAGCCAATCGGAACGATGAGCAAAGAAACTTTTAACCAATCTCTAAAGTTTCAGGCACAAAATATTGAGGAGTTGACTGGTCCCATGGAGCAGCAGCTCGAGGTAATGCGGCTCTCATTGCATTAAAGAGGGGGTATCCCTAGCAATACGGAAGCCGGCACAACTAATGGGGGCTGGAGAATCTTTTGACCTAGCCGCGCTCGGGTGTCCCACAAGAAACCGACCTTGTTACATCTTGTCACCGTGGGAAGGGACACGTAAATACCAGAGATTGTTGTGCATTATGAAGGATTTTTGTTCGTGTTACCCAGCGTCGTTTCAGATTCCTCCGTCCTGGTTTGTATGTTTCCGATGTCTCGGCTGTGTTCATTCCGCACGTGTGGAAGTCTTGTCCGTTCCTGTTAAACGGGGATTAACTGATTCATGTGCTGCTCAGATTCCCGTTCATCTTTGTCGACAAATACTCAACTAATCCCTTTACATAAAGATAGACACGACACATGCGAAGCAAAGGAAGAATTAATTCTGAGACACATGAAAGAAGAGTTACTTAATTTGAACCTCAATACATCTTAAGCAAGAAGGAAACGTGAATAACCTATTTATATGGTTATGGTAATTTTTTTCTAAGCATAGCTTGGATGTGGCACATGGCGGAAAGTGTATAGCACCCAGTGAGGGTAGAACTCTTTACTTAGTCGTAACTGATCTAACAAGACAAGGCTGCTATTACACCACGTCGAGTTACCGTGGATTTTCTAAGCGTATCTTGGATGTGAGAGAAAACCGAAAGTACGGTTCACCCAGTGTGGATTGAACTGAACTGATCGGAACTAATCGAGAGTGACAAGTGAGGTAACCATTACACCACGTTTTGGTGTCTTGAATGGTTTGCTAACCGTACTTTAGATGTGACATATGGCCGTAAGTATAGACCACCGGCTGAGTCTAGAACTTACTACTCAGTCGTAATTGATCTAGCGAGACAAGCTTGTTAGCCATCATACTAAGTGCTCTACATACAAGATTATGTATATGGCTAACAGAACAGGGAAGGAAACGGTAAAAATTCTAAATTTATGGCAAACCCAGGGCGCCTACATCCTAAAGAGGCGTATCATCTAAAAGGAAAGACGTCGTTTAATTTTCTATCTTGTTTTGCCCGTAAAGACACTGAATGGTAGAATGAATATTAATGTCGGTGTAGCTTTTACGTTGTCTTGTGATTTTCTAAGCGTAACTTAGATGTGGCACAAGGCTGAAAGTATGGGGTACCAAGTGAGAATGGAATTCGATATTCAGTTGTAATTGATCGAGCAAGACAAACTTGCTAACCCTTATACCACGTCGAAGTGACCATTTACGTGACCTCGTTTATGATAATGTTTTTCCAACTGTCGCTACAAATTATTTTCTTGGGAAATGTTCAGATGAACCATGCCACTTCTAAGTCAGATCGTCCACATTTCTTCCGTATTCCAAGTTGCTGTAACCCTAAATGGTTACTGTATGAGTAATCACCAAAATAGAGGATGGGAATAATTGTGTCAACAAGTACAAGACTCGCACGCTACGGGAAATAGATACATTGCTAATGTTCTGGTAGTCAGTATAATAACTCTACACTACTAAGTATTTATCACTTACCCACCAAGGCGGATGCGACACAAGGTCAATTAAAGTGGAGTTTTTAAGCCCTTAAACTCAACCAAAGATGTAGTCAGCTTAAGGTTGGGTCGGGTTGTTATTTATTCACCCCTAGACGAGACTACTCTTCAGCGAAGCCCGCCTGGGCCCCTCTCCGCTCTGAAGCAGAGAGTTGTATGAGAGTTTTGGTCAGTATGATCACTTTACGCTACTACCAGTGTCCGCCTATTTATGAGGATAGAAACGTTTTATTCCTGTATATAGGTAGGTATACAACACAAATGTGAGAAAACAATTCAGCTCAAACATATTTCCCCTGCCGCAAAGAACTGCCTCTTTGTAAAACACGCCCATGCCGATGCTTCTCTGAACATTAAAACACCGCTTTCCGGTTAAGCAACGTGAAGCCTGCTTAGTACTTTGATGGGTGATCATTTTGAAATATCAGTTGCTGTAAGCTTGGGTATGCGAGTGGTGTAATGGATAATGGCTTGAAATTGTTAATCTGTGAGTCGAGTTCTTATTTCAGTTGGGTTCGGTATATTCAGTTATGTGCAAATATCCTTTTATCCTTAGCTATGGGTTAATTAGTAAGGCTTCTGTCAGTAGACATTTATTCAAACTATCCTTACAAAAATACATCAATGAAACTGAATTCTTACGAAGAATACATATTCTATTCGTACATTTTTATTCTAAAAATCTTGTCGGCATTAAACAGCCCATTGAGGTGTTATGGCGTAAAACAAAATAAACCAAAACCTTGAGCACTTCGAGCTTTACCTCGTTAGGGCGACGGCCAGTCGTCATGTTTTTATCCTTATCTTTACTTGTGTGTTGTGGTGCAGTGGATATCGGCTCGGGACGAGAAATCGGATAACAGTTCAAATTCCAGTTGACTTCGTTGCATTCACTTACGCGCAAATACCCCAGAAAATGTATTAATTCGTCGCTTCTCCCACCAGCTATGAGTTAAGTAGCAGGGCAGATTGGGTTTTATAGCCTTGGTTATCAGCCAATCTACCGCAGAAAGTAATCACAACCTATTGCTGGAAAATCCTCTGCCCAGTCAGTCATCGATCTTTCGAGACATGATCGCTCAAGCATGTATCTCATGTATAATACGTAACAGAATCTTCTTTTATAATCCCCATTTTTTAAAAAGAATTTTAACTGCATTCCTCTATGTTGATGGTACTCGAGCCTTTTACTAGGAGAAATTGTAATAATAATACTGTCTTCAGATAACGGGAACTTCAGGCATGAGTTTTCTAGCTCTAACTGCAAAAACGCGGAAATTTCTGACACAATAAGTAAATTGCTTCCATAGCAGTGGTCATGGTCATTTTTATCGGCGTCAGTTCATGTCTCACCATTCTGTTCACTATAGCAACACAATCATTTCTTCAACGATCATTACAGCGTTACTTTGAGGATATCTTTGCTTATATATTCATATTTATAAAAATCTATCAATTTTTTTTCTCCGTCATTCACTTTTTATATCTATTTGTTAATCACTTTCTACCTTTTTATATTTGCAATTAATTTCGTTGTCATTATTTTAGTCACGGACAACAAATATGTCTTCGTTTGTACCGATTACAATGTTTGTATCGGTTAATTGCTTCTCTATTCTTACGCTTCCTCGCAACAGGGGTATCTGAAGATGATCAGAGGAGATCAAATGACGGCAAGTTCCCTGAGACGATTCTTTTCCTGTTTTTTTTTCTTCTAAAATGTTAAAATTTCTGATGCGAGTTCATCTTCACACCAATATCCGGTCCCACCAATTTCCAGGAAATTCATATTCATCTGTGCTTTGTTACCACAATGCAGAAACTATATTGTTTATTTCCCCTTCATTTTTTTAAAAATTAGATACTTTTTAGATTGGGCACAGTTTTGACCACTTCCGGCAAACTCTTAGCACGAGGAACCCGACACAATAAAGATATTACACCGAGCACCTGGTCGGTAGTTTTATCCTCCTGCTTTTTATCCTTTTTACCAAAACTCTTTTTTGATCGGACTAGTTCCTATATTTAAAAACACTGGAGAACCCTCTGACCCTACAAATTACCGCCCTATCAGCCTTCTTCCGATCTTTGGCAAAGTGTTCGAAGCCATTATCAACGCCGAGAGTGGTTCAACATCTCACAGCACACAGGCTTCTCTCGGACAAGCAATATGGTTTCCGCTTCACCAGATCTACTGCTGATATGCAAACGACCATCACCGAGTACATATACCAGGCACTCGACAGGAATGGCGAAGCCCGAACCGTTGCATTGGATATATCTAAGGCATTCGACAGAGTTTGGCATGCTGGCCTTCTATGTAAACTGCGGAGCTATGGTATAACTGGACATTTGTTTCAACTAATCCAGTCATTCCTCTCTAACCGCACAATGAAGGTGGTATTAAACGGACATGCCTCTCAGAACTACCATACAAATGCAGGTGTCCCCCAAGGCTCCATCTTAGGTCCTACACTCTTCTTGATATACATTAATGATCTCCCTGATTCCATAAGAGACCAAATAGGTTTGTACGCCGATGACACCACAGTTTACTTTCGCCTCCTACAAAAATCTGGTGTAGGCGTCAAAGCTAACCTCGCAGCCGAGATTGAAAAAGACCTCCAATCCATATTGGACTGGGGTAAGAAATGGCTAGTAAATTTTAATGCTTCTAAAGCGAAGCTACTCTCAATTAACCATCATCGACAATCTCACCTACCTCTCATTAGTATGGACCAGGCTTGCCTCCCAGAGAATAAAACACTACACCTCCTTGGTCTCACACTTTCAGCGGACCTCAAATGGAATGACTATATCGAATCCATTGCTAAATCCGCTGCTATGAAAGTTGGTTCTCTGTGTAGGGCCCGGAAGTTTTTCTGTCTAAATCTATCCTGCACATTTATAAATCTACCATCCGCCCGTGCATTGAATACTGCTGCCATATCTGGTCGGGTGCCCCTGCTGTTCTCCTCGGGCTTCTCGATAAGGTTCAGAGGCGGGTCTGTAATGTGATAGATACCGACTTGACAGACCGCCTGCAGTCTCTCTCCCACCGGCGCGACGTGGCTTCCCTGTGTCTCTTCTATAAATACTTTCACGGCTTCTGCTCCGATGAACTTAGACCACTGGTGCCCTCTAAATACGAATTTGAACGAGATACTAGATTAGCAACTAGATCCCACCCTTTTACAGTGAAACCGATAAAATGCAGTCGTAACTTCTACTCCATTAGTTTCTTTCCTCGCACTTCCCGACTGTGGAATTCTCTTCCACACGATTGCTTCCCCGACGGCTACAATCTCCAGGAGTTTAAATGTAAGGTCAATAGACACCTTCTAACACACTAACCTGCTCCCATTCTATCAAACACTCTTCCCATCTGCCCAACCCTCATCCTCTGTATCCTTACTCATCTGTCACCTTCCTCCTGACATTCCCTATGTCTAACCACTCCTTCTCTTTACCTTCCCCTATGTAGCCCCATGCGCAATAGTGACAGTGGAATGCCTTGCTTGGGGTGAGATGATTAAAAAAAAAAACTCTATGCCTTTAGATGGAAAGGAACCCAGACCCTGCCAAAGGGTAGTTTCTCGTCTGGGGAAAACAGACAAGAGCTCGAACCTGCCTTAAGTAGTGTATACGGGATATTTTTAGCCGAGCTTAAGGGCTCGCATCCCCACTTTAATTAGCCTTGTGCCGCATCCACCCTAGTGGAGAAATAGTGAATATCAGTTTTATCCTGACATTTATCCATTTTGGCAAAACTGTCTTTTCATCGAACTCTGCCTTCGGACTGATAGGAACCCAGACGAGACTCCCCCGTAGAGTAATTTCTCGGTGGGGGGTGTGGGAGCAAACAAGAGCCCAACCCTGCCTTACGCAGTCTACGCGAATTTTTTGCCTGAGCTCGAATCTTTCCCATAAAATTCGGCCCTGTGCCACATCTATCATCAGTGGGGAGGCAAGGAAATATCCGTTTTGTTCCTCTTGATTGTACATATGAGACTATTTATGGTTTCATAGTCTTTGAGGTATTACTTTCTAGTAAGAATGATGTTTTATTGCAAGAAATATTGTATAGCTTGCTTTGGTTTATCGGATTTGGCTGGCTAAGTTATTTTAAGACTGAAGAAGACCAGGCTTACCAGCTTTTTTAAAATTTTTTTGTGGGGTGTCTTGTGCTACATTTTTTTGTACTTATTTTTTTTAAAAAACAAAAATAAATATCAGTTTTATCCTCCTCTATAGTGCTTTTTCTACTAAATCACTGAAAAAAAAAACAGCATAGTATGAACAAAAAAGCTCCAAACTTTATAAAAAAAAAACGTTTTCTAATAAAATGTTTGATATTATTAAGAGAAAAGATAAAAGTATTTTTAATTATTATTTTTATTTATTTTTTTTTCTACCATGTTCGAAAATTTGGTTTAAAAAAGTTTTGGTTTTAATTAGCGGATGACCAAATTTTTACGAAAGTTTACAATGGAAAACATCACTCAATTTTTCCGATGACACACATTAATTTGGAAATTCTTGCAAAAATCAAATAACTGTTGGATTTTAAGGAAAATTTTAGAACTTGTTCACGAAAGAAATGAATTTGTTTTTACAATTTAAAAACCAATACCTGTTATTTTTTTTTTTACATCTATTACCCTCACACGTACACGTAAATTCATGGAATTTTAAGAAATTAAATTTTGTTGGGAAAATTGGTTTTATTAGTTAAATACAGAACTCACTGATGAATGTAAATCTTTTTGAAAAATTTTGCCTATATTTCCGAAAATCTGCCCCAATAGTAAAATAAAAAATGCAATATAACTATGACATTGTTTAATTTGATAAGCTAAAAAGCTGAAAAATTGCTTGAATAAATTATATTAAGGATATTATAGTGTGAAAAAAAATTCGATTAATAATGAAAGTTAAAAAATTTGAATTATAATAGTTTATAAAGTTTCAAAAATATTTTTACCATACTTCAAAGATTTGTTGGGGTTAGTTCATAAAATTATTAGGCGAAGATTCAAGAGAGATGAATCCATCTTCTCTACCCCTAGCTATGAGTAAATAACAGGACAGATTGGTTGCCACCCAAGGCTATAGAACCCAGTCTAGAAGAAGGAAAAACTCTGAATCCAAAACCACCTAAAATGAACAGTCAGCCAAGTGAGAAATATAATTTTTTCTTAATAATATCCAGTTATCCGATAAACATTACAAAGAACTACAGAATAACAAGGCTCCTCAAATCTCCATAATTCGCCTAAATATTTTGGTTGACTGCAAGAGATTGATGGCCTCTCAACACTTTGCAGGTTAAATAACCAAAATAATAAGCAAGTAAATATTTTATATTTTTTCTTTTAGATAATAATAGTTTAATTATACACATCTTACTAATTACCCCTTAGCTAGGTAGAAAAGAGGTGGATTCATGCCTTTCCAAAGAGTATTTGCGTGTAAGTGAATATAACGAACTGGAATTGGAACTCTGCTCTTCGATTAACAATTCCGAGCCATTATCCATTACACCACCCTCACATCCAATATTACAGCACCTGATATTCTCAAGCGACCACACATCAAGCTACTGACCAGGCTCGACGCTGCTTAGCTTCGGTGATTGAATGGATGGCGGTGTTTCAACGTGATGTAAGCAATGAAACAGTTACATTTTCTTTTCTTTTTTTTCTCCTTTTTTATTAATTCATTTAAAGTTTCACACTAGTTAATATATAATGTCTGAAGAGCAAATGCCTACAAATTTCATTAATGCCCAGAAGCTCCCAATGTCCATGGTGATATTCCAACGCCTTTTGCCTGGATGGTTTCACTTCGATTTCTAATTCTTATTCTTCGAATGATCTTCTGAAAATTTATGTGTTTGCTTATCTTGCGGCTGACCGGCGGCGACATTGTAAAAATTCAGAAGAAAAAAAAAATTACCATTTTTTTTTTTTTTTTTTTTTTTAGGGACACGGAGGTTCTAAAATCCCTCCCCTCGTTGTCTATAAAAGACATCACCTGTTGGCAATCTGAACGAGTGTTGTATGCAGAGGAAGAGGCGGATATTGTTTCTGTCGGTTCCTAGACTTTTTGTAAACTTTACGATTAACTGCGTCTACTCGGCGATAAACCTCAACAACGGACTTTGTTGCAATTCTAAACTGCCGCCTGCGTCCAGTCGTTATTACCGTTCGACTACGTGTGATTACCTGTTACCTATAGCTGCGTGAAAAAGCACTTTGTGACAAAAGATATCTTAAACTGTCAGAAGAGGTAAAAATTATCGAAAGTTACTCCAACAACAAACTGGATTTAAGTCAAAAGTTCGCAGATAGAGAGAATTTAAAAATTTAGTAACTTGACGAAGGATGTGTTCATGGAACGTAGGGATACTATTAAAAGGGGATTATGCTGCCTGGACGAGTTAGAAGAGAAAGCTACAGTTTGTCTCAAGACCACAGGAAGCTGAGAGGAAATTTAATCTGAATTCGTTCGAGTTTACAACGACCGATTAGCAGGATATATCACTTGTGGCTGGACGACTTAAGGATAACTCTTAGGGCAGGAATTCGCCGGGGGGGGGGGGCAACGATTTCTGGCTTTCATATCTCCACCACCTACCTGAAACATGTGATAAAGTAACCCGCTTTTAGTAATAGAGCTACAAGAGATAAATTTTTCAAGAATTTGTTGCGTAATTTTAAGAACTACGTAAACTGTGTGTGATCGAATGCAACCAGACTTCAGTACCATAAGAACTGTTTAACCGATTATACCCTTTTAATTATTTGACATCCGTTAATCTGTGATCAGAATTATGAAGTCGCATTTTCTTTACTCAACGAGGAATTCCGGGATGAGGAGTTCATTAAAAGAGATTCTGGAGAATAAGCCGGTACGTGACTAAAGATTAGAATGTTAAAATATTCTTAGAGAATAAAAGGCAACTTATGGAAATTAAGGAACAATTTTCGGTTGGATTTTCTTTAAGCTACAGCTGGGTACGTATTGATGAGTTGTACTGTATTTTTTAAACCTACCTGGAGAAATGCAAAAAGAACTTATGCAGCAATATAATTCTAATTATCCTACATTAAACAATTTTCTGCGGTGTTACAGTTATGTTATTAAAACTCTAGTGAAACTAAGAGTTGAAACTGTTCGTTCAGGTCCTTAAAGAACTGATAATTTCATACCCTTAAAACCCATATAAAAAATAAACTCTTCCGCTTTTGAGAACTTTTCCACCCGTATAAGGAAGGAGTCTGTTAAGCATTGCAAAAGTAGTGTGGTAGATGGACATCGAATGGATGATTGACTCCGATGTTTTTTTCACCAGAACACAGAGGAACGGGGTTCTGCACTTAAATTCTGCTGATTGCTTAGGCAAGATAAGATTTCTTTAGCCCAGTAAATACTGTTCTTTTCGTAGCGACCATTGTACACTCCCGATCAAAAATTTAAGACCACTTAAAAATCTTTAAAAAGAAATTTTTTTTTTTACAGATAGATTTTTAAATCCTCCCACTTAAGGTTACCAATACTACAATCTTAAAGGTTATGGAAACAAAAAGCTACATTCCAAACATTTTATTTAGAAATTTACATTTTTATAAAATGAGGCAATTTACACATGATCAAAATTATAAGATCAGAGACAAAAAAAATTCTACGAAATTGTACAAAAAGTGTATGAAAACATTCAACAACCAAATTTAATAATGAAATCTACCTCCACTGCTTGTGATGACTTCAAAAATTCTGTCGGGCATGCTAGAAATAAGCGTTTCCATTAAGGTGCGGGGGATGTTGCTCCAGCTTCTGAAGATGGCTTCACGAAGTTCATTCTTTGTTGAATATTGTTTGACATTTTGATAAACATCTCTTGTCATCCATCCCCAAACATTTTCAATTGGGTTCAAGTCCGGTGAGCATGCATGATGTCCCTAGAGATGGACCCCATTTTCTTGTAGAAAGGTCAAGGTCCGTCTTGCAGCGTGGATTGCAGCATTATCTTGTTGGAATAACAATCCATCCCCACACAAACGATGGCCCTCCATCATCAAAGAAGCTTTTTGTAGCATGTTAACACAACCAGCCGCTCTCTGACGACTCTGCATCACCTGGAGCTCCATCGTCCCTCTGTAAGAAAAGGCACCCCGTACCATTAGGAACCCTCCACCACTATGACGTGCGGAGAAAATTTCAGGAGGCATGTTTTTGTTAAACCAATATCGTTGGAAGCCATCAGGACCATCGAGATTGAATTTTTTTTTTCTCATCAGAAAACAGGACTTTCTTCCACTTCTCAACGTCCCATGTTTGGTATTCACGACCAAACTTTAAGCGGTCCACCTTGTGACGTGGAAGCAGCCGGGGAATTTGTTTACGCTTTTTATTTACCATGCCTTTTTGTCTTAAGTGTCGTCTGATGGTTACGAGACTGCAATCAGTATCTCTGACTGCCTTAATTTGACTAGAAGAAAGTCTCCTGTCTTTCATAACAACCCGTCTTATTCTCCTACTCAATGCAGGAGAAATGTTTTGGGGCCTACCAGAGGATTTTGCTTTTCCATAATTCTCACTGTTCTTTAGAAAGTTGCTAATCACAGTTTTACTGCGATTTACCTTAGCTACGATCGCCCGCTGTGACAAACCTTGCTTATGGAATTCTAGAATTCGAGAACGCTCAACTTTGGTAAGTTTGCTTGCTTTAGGCATGATAACACCTTTACGTAGTGATTGCTATACCTCTGGTCTTATAATTTTGATCATGTGTAAATCGCCTCATTTTATAAAAATGTAAATTTCTAAAAAAAGTGTTTGGAATATAGCTTTTTGTTTCCATAACCTTTTAGATTGTAGTATTGATAATCTTAAGTGGGAGGAGTTGAAAATCTATCCGTAAAAAAAATTTCTTTTTAAAGATTTTTAAGTGGTCTTAAATTTTTGATCAGAAGTGTATTTTGACTGGATCAATCAGTCAGTTAAGTGCTATACGTGATACACGCTTGAGCGATCAGGTCTCAAGAGACATGACTGACTGGCAGAAGATTATCCAGCAGTAGGTTGTCATTACTTTCTGCAGTAGACTGGTTGCCAACCAAGAGTATAGAACGAAATATGTTCTGTTATTTAATCCATAACTAGAAAGAATTCAACTGGAATTCGAACTCGGCTCCACGATTTCTCGTTCCGAGCCGATATACACTGCACCACAACGCAAAAAATGCCCTTTTCTTGTAGATACTGGCGTTGAATATGCTATCAATAGATACTTGAGGGTGCCCAACAAAAAACGTTTGGAGGAGGAATTGGTTTTGGCTGCCACGAGACCTCTCCCCGTGTTAATTGACCATTTGACAAGAAACTGTAATTTCCAAACTTTGGTCAGATTGAGAAACTAAAAGATCCTTGTCTACTCTTTTGCCGCTGATGTTGAAAGTGATTTACGTGTTGTGAACCTTCAAGGTTTGTTAGAAGTTGATCTGATCCAGCTTATCAAACACCTGCATTTGATTAAGTGTCTCCGTGGTTCTGCGTGGGAAAACACCAAGGATATTATTTCCTTTCGAAAGCTTAATAACTTCTTGCTTCTTCACCAATTTGTCCCTGTAGAATCTTGTGTTAAATTCCACCGATTACAAAATGGCTTCCCGTCATTCTGTGGTAACTTTAGTGTTGGAACCCAGACATTAAGCTGGTCCTTGCGGAGACTCACGCAGGAAATCCTCCGAGGCCTTGAACAGTTGTTTTCCATCGAGAATCTTGGAATTACTGAGGAACAGAATCTGAGTATGATCATGAAAGGATTGGAAAATTCAGATTTAAAAACAAATATTACTACGTGAAGTTTCCTTGATTAGAAGATAAAATACATTTGGTTTCTTCAAATTACTCCGTGGCTCTTGGATTATTTGATAGTTGTGAGGCAATTAGAGCAAAGCAACCAATATTGTTGTCTGGAAAGGTTCCGAAAAAGAGGGAATGATAGAGAAAACGGTCCCAACACCTCCCCCACACTACCAACACCTCAGCGAATTAATTACTCGCTGAAGGGTACTATTTAGCTGAGCGAGGCTGCTTATCTCGGCATTCATCTCATGGAAGTCTTGTTGAAACTGTTGTCCCATTCCAATACGTATGTGTTGCTAAAGGACATCTGAAAAGCCTTCTTGAGGATAAGATTGACATCTGAGGAAGACAAGAATAGATTTTTCTTGAAGAAAGGAAATCAATTACTTTTCTATCGTTACTCTTCGTTCATTTTTAATTTAACACCTCCGTATTTATCTTGAATTATGTACTAAAGCATATATGCTCATATACTCAACAATAATTTTGATGTGGAAAACTGGTTAAGACCTGTAATACACACAGTAACTAAAATCTCTTTACCGTAAAGAGTATGAGTGAAGGTAACTTTCAACGTCGTTCTTGTAACACCAACTGTAGAGAACTAAGAAAATGGGAGGGAAGACGGTAATCTTGTGAAACATTCGTCTCGTTGTGAAAAGGTCTTGGGCTATGAATATAATTCCAACCAATACTTATTGTGCCTTTCCCATCATTTCAATGACCCTGAGGTTTCTACCAAGAGAGGTATACTTTCTGAAGTATCAAAAAAACTTTACCCTACCCGATCTCCATCTTTGTGTCTTGTCACCATTACAGGCCGCGTCCTCGTTAGGGAACTTTGGAAATTGAATTTACACTGGAACGGCCATATTATTCTTGAACAACTAGTAATGTGGAACATATTGTCCAAGGATTTGTCCCTTTTGATAACTCTGCAATTTCTCAGACACTAAATGAAAGGGAAGATTAGTCCTTAATTTTTGTGATGCTTCAAAACAAGCATATTGATTTACTGTATATTTTGTGCAAGAAAGAATGTCCTCCCTAATTTTAGCAAAGACAAAAGTGGACCTCCCACTCAGAAAATAAACATTGCCTACCCTGGAATTATTGTTTGTCATTTTTTAGATTTAACTGTTTTGCTACTTTTTTCTCATTTACTTTTTGGAGAGAGAGCTGTTGCTGTGGTTGCTCAGATTGTTTCGTCATGGTTGCTCTCACACACAATTAAGATCAAAACATTTTTGTCAAGAACATTAGAGAAATCAAAAGATAAATTGAGACCCGGTCCTTTATCAGAATCCTCTTTAAATGTGTACTTACGAATGCTAATCCCGCTTGATGCTTCTCAATTAGAAAGTTCAAAAGCAATTTTGACTTTTGCATAAAGGGTCAAAGTGGTTATCCATTAAACCTATAAACTGACCAGCCATGATTTTTAAATTGTATAATCCCAGAAAACAAGAACGTTATTCAATCTGTTGTTTTTAGTGCACTTGCCGAAAAAGTAGAACCTGCGGTGAAATTCGAAAGATATTGTTTACTCGATAAATTGTCGTGTTACATAATGTGTAATATCATTCATTAATAAATTGAGTCATTCTAACCAATGAAAATTGTTTCTGGCGGGACGTAGACTTTTTGTAAACTTTACGATTAAATACGTCTATTCGGCGATAAGCGTGAACAAAGAATTTTGTTGCGATTCTTAACTACCATCTGCATGCAGTCGCTAGCGCTGTTCGACCACCGATAATCAGGTTATCAATAGTTGCGTGAACGCAACCATCTTTTGAGTGTTCTAATCATTGGCTGAAATTGGGATTACAATTTTATTTAAAGATACAAAATATTATGTTTTCGTGATGTTTTTTTCTTAATATCGTGTGTTTTGTAAGAGCTTCTGGTTTGAAAAAAATTGTAGGCTTTCAATAGGAATTCAGTTTCTCTCTTCAGTCCCATGCATATCATGCTGTGTGCAATTCTTTTTGCTTATTAAAATAGCATTGGAATCTTTTTTTCTGATCCAAAGCTGGTCAGTGTTGCTAAGACTACTGGTTGTCATATTTTTGACTGAGGAAGAGTAACCCGTGTAAATTTTTTTTCGGGGGAGGGGGAGAGTAAACTTCAGTAATATTCTTTCAATATTTGTATCTTCAGAAATTCCTTTCTTCATGAGAAAAAATTGGCAAAGTTCTGGTAATTCTATGTACAGTTGAGTTCTTCCGGATCTTTCCACTGAAGTTATTTTTCTTATCTCTCTCTCTCTCTCTCTATATATATATATATATATATATATATATATATATATAGCTTGTGTGTTTTTTCTTTTTACATAGATGGAAGGATTCACATTTTGAAATCCTACTAGACT
This sequence comes from Ascarosepion bandense, assembly GCA_037127315.1. Lineage (NCBI taxonomy): Eukaryota > Metazoa > Mollusca > Cephalopoda > Sepiida > Sepiidae > Ascarosepion > Ascarosepion bandense. The sequence goes on along the minus strand of JBBBDQ010001454.1, from coordinate 1,061,933 downwards.
GTAATCATTTGAACACTTCTCATAGTATCGCTCATTGTATTTCATAGATGTGAATTACTTTTTTATTGTTCGTATAAATTTACATCGCCTTTAATCTTTCATCAAAGTTAATTTCTTTGGCTATCTATGATTCGGCACTCCTTTTGAAGTAAAATGTGTAAAATTCCGTCATATAAGAATTATTCCGCTTTTGATTACTCTAGAAATTATCAATATTTTTAACTTTTAGTCTAGGTGATGAGATAAGAAGCGTTTTATGCATCGAGGCAAATGATAGTTTGAAGGTGAGAATTTGGGAGAATCCACCGCCCGTAGAAAGACTTCCGATAATAATTCTATTGCATTTCTAAAATCAGACTATTTTTCAAAAGCACATTCCTTGCTCAGAAAAAAACCGTTTTCTTTCCAAGACTTAGGCAAACTGTTACCATGTATCAATTGAATAGGTTCCAGCAATTCCTAAGAATTCACTTTGAATGTTCTCTCTCACACACTTCTATAATAAATTCTCTTTGGACTGAAACGATAGAAGTGGATGTATTCTCTTCCTTTTGTGTTCCTGCAATCTTTAGCTGGTCTACATTACCATTTTCTGTTTCGAATGAACAGAAAGATCGATCGATCGATCTCTCTCTCTTGACTTGACCCAAAGAGTTGTAAGTTCAATACCTGGACGTAGCAGAGGGAACAAAAACTTTGAGAGTTGAGTTACTAAACAGAGGTAACTAATAATGAGATATAAAAAAGGCATGGCAGGTAGAATTAGAACAATCTACACCCCTCCGTGGACTAAAATGGTTGGGTTTAAAATTCCAACGTATATAACCGTAATTAGGTCAAAACGCCGTGAACATGGCAATAAAGAGAACAGTCCGAATTATGTAAATAGTGTATTAAGGCAAAAATGTATACAAAGTCATCTGATTTCTGCATTTTCTAAAATAAATTTATGCCAATAATTGTCACAATATTAAAAAAGGCAGACAGCGAGAAAAACAAAAGCATTAGGAAAATGGTTTATGGGTATGAAGAGTTAAAAACAAAAACATTGCTAAGAAGCGAGAACAAAAGAGTAATCAAAAGGAGAGCGATTGGCATTGCATTGAAATTTTTGCAGATTAAAGTTAGCCAAAAAACATGGAACCGGAAGGGAGTTCCACAGGTGAGAAAAGAAACTGTTAGCATAGAACTTACGGTTACATCTAGCCAGCACAACTGCAAGTTGATGAGATCTCCTGCCTAGTATTGCGATTAAATTCAAAGTCTAGATACGATAACGAAGAACTCCTCCGACCAATTACTTGAAAGTATTTACAGACGAGGCCATCTAACGGTGGTGGGGAAAATGACTGAATCCAATAATATTGCTGACCTTTCTTTTAATTTTATCAAGGAGGCTCTAAGTAGCAGGTGCGCAGAAGCATCTGTGAAAATAATATTCAGTTAGAATTTTTTTAAAGTTTTTATTCGATGCAATACATAAACATAATTAGATTAATTACTAATGTAAATAAATGTAATAGGGAATAAATCGAGTAGGTAGATGTGAGTGACTCATATTTCCGTCCTCTTCTTTACTGAGAGATTCCTTTCTCCCGCACCCCCGACCCATTCATTTTCTCTAGGAGATCGGGACCAAACCAGACGTCAAGTATAGTAAGCTGTCCGTCGATCGAAAGGAAAGGCGCAAGAAGAGAAACTCCCTTCCACGCGCCCAACCGCAAGCCAACAGACCTATCGCGATTGAGGGTACGAGATTGTGATAAGGTTAACCCCATCACAATCTCGTACCCTCTGATCTTTTTACCGACTTTGTCAATCTCGGTTTTGCTCGATACAAGAACTGAAAAGTTGTCTGCATTGGCGGAGTACTTGGCTGGGGTAGCAGCCCAAGATATGGAAATTCCGCGTAAGACTGGGTTCACCTTTAACTTGTTAAGAATCTAACCCAAGAACGTAAAGGCAAAAGTGTCCAACCTTGACGAATACAGTGAGACAACATTGAAAGGCTCCGATTTTACTCAAAAAAACAAGCGACTGAGTTTTGCCCGCAATTCTCGAGGCGGTGTACAAGATTCTCTCTCAACCCGCACAGAATAGACCTTGAATACTGTTACATTGATTCTTCGCCTATCTTGATATTCAGTCCGGATGATTAAATCCTTCGGATTTCAGCGGCCAACAGTCTTCCGGAGATGGCAACATAAAGAAATCCCTTGTCTTTAAACACCCGGGACGTCAATGCTTTAACGATGTCTTTCGAGGAGCGACAAATCTTCCACTGTCACAGAAGCTTCTTTACTACCATTTTCAGCTATTATCTTTTTAGGTTAGTTTTTGCTGCTTTTGGTTTTCACGTCCATGTCTTTGTCTATTTCCAGCCGCTGTACTTTCTTGTTGGTTTTGGTAATTCGTGGTCATCATATTTTTCTCTTGAAAAAAAAAAAAAAAGAAATTGACAAAACAGAATGATTAAAACTTTAAAATTTCCTTCACAAGTCTTTTAGTGTTATTCAAAACAGCTTTCACATATGCGGGCGAAAAGTGGTCTGTTACTGGCCGACTGCGAGAAGAACACCGACTAACATGTTGAGAGTTCTGGTTTTCGACTGAGAAAAAAAACTGGTGTTTTATAGCTCTCTCTGACTACATGCTAATACATGCACAGCAGTGGATATCGGCTTGGAATAAGAAATCTGAGAACAGTTCGAAATTAAGTTTCATTCATTCACGCACAAATACCCTTGAGAAAACTATTAGCCTACTATCCCTCCAGCTATGAGTTAAATAACATCACAAATTAGGTTCTATAGCCTTGGTTAGAATCCATTGGAGGATAAAAGGGCTTACCTATGGTTAATATCCCTACCTGTAAAAACAAAAGTTATCAGCATCGATGACGCCCTTCGTCGATGGTCTATGCTCCACTGAGGGCTATGGGGGTCTTCAGTCACAGCTTATATAAACACGAGTGCGTGAGAAGTAACGTAATGGTTATAGACATCGAAGGCTATACCGGTAAATAGACTGGGGCTGTTCAGTAATCAATAAAACTCTTGATACACGGTCAATTCTTCTTTTTCAGCATCTCCTTACCCAACCTCTTGAAAAATATATCTGGTCACTGGCCAAACGTATCGACTAAAAAAGTGGATAAAACAATTTTCTTTCCCGTGAAAAGACAGCAAAAGCTGCTACCATCATAGACGATCTTGACAAAGATCGAAAGCATAATCATTTTTTTTTTCACTGTCAAAACTTTATATTTCAAATCGATATTAATTTTCTAATTTGTCTCGGAATTGGTTCCTTGCCAATGATAATTTTGACTTATTTCTTTTCCCTACTTCTCCTTTTTCATCTAACAAACTAAAAAATAATTCAGCTGTTTTTAAAAAATTTATTCTATAAATGATTTGTGTTTGTCTCAAGACAATTGAAAATATTGCTTTATACTTGATCTCAAATTTCACTACTTGTCTTATCTCACCAGAAATGGTCACTGGTTGGCGAAGTCAAATAGCATTCTTCAAGATACAGATAATTAACGATAATTTTATTAAACCGAATTGCTTCCTACTTATAACACAATTTAATTTGTGCCTATTCATAGAACTACATGAATTTGTCAATAAAATCTCTGGTTTATTTATTCATCAGTAAGTTTTATTCTAATGCCGTTTATAATTTAACAATCAACTCGATTATTATGTGCAGACTTGGATTTTCTTATCTCTTCCACAAAAACGAACATTGCACTAATTTTATATAAGGTATATCAGAAAATTATTTAAATTCAGATATTTGTCGATACTTCTGAGATGAGGTAGTATTTTCATTTAATTGTTCGAACAGTTGTTATCATTTGCCATTTCACGACGTTTTGGCTGTTGTACGCTCCGGCCTTCCTCAGAGAATAGGAATTTCGAACAGAACCCTTTATTTTGATCACTGGGGTATGTTGTTTTCGTTCTATAAGTATTACTCTTTCATATGTCTTAGAGAATTGAGGTAAACTAAGTTATTTGTTCACCATTGTAAACACTATCACCTTGTACATATATGTGGATCATAAGGACTTCTAATATAGCTAGAAGATTACTTTTTTTCAACGTAGTTTCCCAACAGAGTCACACACTTTTCCCATCTCTACACAAGCTTCCGTATTCCCTCAGCATAAAAATATTTGGGCTGATGTCTTAGCCAATTGCTCACAGCACTTTTGACTTCATCGTCACTTTCAAACTTCGTGCCTCTCGTGAACGCTTTCAAAGGACCAAACAGATGAAAGTCTGAAGGGACAAAGTCTGGGCTGTAAGGGGGATGAGGGTGCAGTTCCCGGACCAGCTCGTCGATGGTCTGCATCTTTGGCACCAACCGGCAGCTGACCTTCGAGTAGCCAAGGTCACCATGGACAATTTTGTGTGCTGATTAACAGGTAGGCTCAAAGTCCTTGCAATGTCATTTACTGTCACCCTTTTGTCAGACTGAATGAGGTCATTGACTGATTCGATCACCTCAGGAGATCTCACTTCTGTAGGCCTCCCAGGCCTGCTTTCATCCTCAACATCATCCTTTCTTTAAACAATTTAGCCCACTTGTAGGCATTTCTTTGGCTGAAACATGTGGCACCATACACAGTTAGCATTTTATGGATTTCAATCGCTTTGCACCCTTCAGCAACCAAAAACTTGATAACTGACCTCTGTTCAATCCTGAAGCATACTTCTTGGTCGGCCATCTTTGTTAATCTCCAAAACTCTCAAAGTTTTTTCTTTTTTTTTTTTTTTTTTTTTTTTTTTTTTTTTCAAAACTTAAATCCTTTCGAAAAAGTAAAGGAAAAAACTTTAAAACATGTAAACTTCTATCTGTATTAGAAGTCCTTATACCGAAAAATTCACCTTATTTATTGAATGACTCTCGTATATTGTTTTTATAGTCATAGAAGAGGATTTTCATTGTACAAATCAACAGTAGTTTTAGTAGTATGTTGGGTTTGGTTAGATTCAGTGACTTGACCGAAAGAGTTGTGAGTTCAATACCTGGCTACAGTAGCGGTAAAAAGGTAAGTTAGAATTGAGTTAAAAGATTTTTTAAATAAATTACTTCAAATGAAACTCGCAGAGTAATTATATTTGCGTGTATGTTTTCACATGGAATAATCTTATTTTGCTTGATATGCGTGCAATTCTTTAACCGTTTTTATGTAATTTTGTTTTAAGGGAATTTTAACGTTAGTGTTCAAAGCTTAGAAACTCAACTTCTAAGTTTTTGTTTACCTCTGCTGTGACCAGGTTTTGAAATAACGTTTTAGTTGTTAAACGCTCCAACGTTCTTGAGGTGATATAAGTTGGAATTTTGAACCAAATCCGTTTAGTCCACGCAGTTATATTGTTCTAATTCCACATGCTATACCGTTTTTTATATCTCTGTTTTAGTTAATTTCATTAAGCAAATCAACTTTTTCTTTTCTCTGTTGTGGCCAGGTATTGAACTTACGACTCTTTGTAGAAACTCACTTCTTGGATTACTCAACCAATGCATTGTCGAATATTGCAATACTATCACCCTGAGAATATTAGGCAGGAAAAACAAAGGACTTCCTATGAATTAGAGATATCCAAAACCCATGAATGAACAGTCAGTTTTCGTTTACGTGGTCTCTTCCATAAGGGAACACCAATTGATATAACCCTGTGACTATATCTAATTGTTAATTTAAAGGGTCTTTTGTGAGCAGAAGTCAGTTTCCCAGGATTGTAAATTCTTGTAATAAAATGATTGCCCAGTTTCAGATAACATGAGATTAGGTTTAACATTTTGAAGATGTAGTTCAACCATTCGAGAGTTGGAATATAGAAATAGGGGTCTTTTTTATGAAAGGTCTAAGTTTGGCCCAGTGTGTGTCATCTTGCTATTTTTTCATATTTTGCTATGTAGTGGCGAGGAAGCTAATTAGCAAGACATGAACACTCTGATCTTGTGTGTGTAATATATATATCCTCATTTAAGCATTTTTGACTAAATAATTTAGATATCATGTCTAGTTCTATTTTAATCCTCTCATAGACTTGAATAAATATGGTGATTTAAAACAGCAAAAAAGGTGCTGTAATTATTTTTATTTATTTTATTTTCCCGAGTACTTACAATATTGTCTAAGATCATCTAAATGTAATTGTTTAAGAATATTTTGCGATTTTACCATCACGAGTTTTTGAGCATACACGTAACAACGCGATGCGGATTTGAAAATTATATAATAAGGGAAGTAACTTAATTTTAAACATTTTGTAATGTTTATAAAATTACAATTTACAAGCTTCAAACTATTGCCCTTTTAAAAATTTCAAGCTGGATATTTTAAAGACTTACTGTTATAGGAAATTTAGAAGATTGTTAATATACTCATTTTGTTAATGTCAGTTTTAATTTTTTTTTAATAAAGATGGCTTCGAGAATTGGAAGGTTTTGTTTATTTTCACGGTAGAGGATGCATGAATTGTCAATTAATATTTCTCTAAATCGTGAATGCGGACAAGAATGTTCATTTAAATGTTGCGCAATCGATGATAAATCGAACATATGTAGTGTAAGCTTTTTTTAATAGCGTTTTTGTCGTATGACATATATATATATATATATATATATATGTACTTTTTTGTCAGAGATACTTTTCTTGTTTATAGTTGTAATACATTTGATTACAATATAAAAAGGTTGATGTTTAGTTATTTCAGAAAATATTATGTCTTTTTTATTTATGGTAAATTTTCTAATAGCTCGCCTAATTTGTTCATCAGCAATGCAATTAGGAAAGCTATTATTGAGTTTGTTTTAATTTTTTTAATTTAGTGTAGAAAATTTTTTTCGAGGAGGAATTAGCTTTTGTTAGATTTATTAAACTTTGCATGATCGTCATTTTGTAGTAGTTAGGATAGCCACTCTTCTGGTATAGAGTGCACGAGCTTATGTTAGTTTTTATATTGCAAGATAGAAAATGTATTATTGGTGTATCCCCCCTCTCTCTCTCTCTCTCTCTCTCAATAAATTAGGGCAACAGTTAAAACTCGTTCACCCTATTATCTTGGTTTTTGCAACAAACATTTCTAACATCTTCGCCAAGAACTGGTCTAGTTCCTACTTTCGTTTAATCTTTGTAAGACTTCTTTTTTTGTTATCTATTCGGTGTATCTTAGGTTGGTAACAAGTTCTAGTAGAGCATCTTAGGATCGCTTCGCTGTGAAGCTGACATAAATCTGGTGAGAATACGCATCCTTGTCTTTCGCTCCATTCTAGCATTCCTTTACTCGCTCAACCCATTTTACATTCATTTTTCTCCCTGGAAATATACTTCCCAAATATATATCCGAGTGAGTACAGAACGAGGAGAGAAAATTTTTTTCCCGTCTGAAACATTAATTTAAAACAGTGCTCGATATATGGTGTATAGAGCTGTGAATATTTATTATAAATTGTGTTTTAGAACATGTACATAATTTTTTCTATATATGTCCTCTTCTCTACAATCATATGGTTGTTTCAATGTTGGGTTACCAACATTTCATCAGGAGGAAAGAGCAAGAGTTGGAATCATCCTCTGTTTATATTTGGTTCGTTGTTGTTGTGGGGTTGGTTGGGGTTATTGATAATGAAGGGAATGTGTCTTTTGTTAGACTTTTGAAGAATTTGGTGTGTAAGTGCAAAATTGTTGATTAATGGCATTATCTGTTGGAATATACGTTTTTATCGGTCGGGTATATCTTTTGGTTAAGAAGAAAGTAGTGTGTGTGGGGGGGGGGGTTGATTACTCGGTCAGTTTTGTGTGTTTGTGTGGGGTTTTTGTGTATGCGTGTCATTGAGGAACTTATCTTGTTTGTTGACCTTAAGAATTTTTAGGACGGCTTTATGGTTGGCTAGTGCTTAATTAATTGATGTGGCGAGGCTTTCCCTTTGGGGTTCCTTAGATAGACGTGATAGGGGTGGGGAAAGCCTCGCCACATAAATTAATTAAACACTAGCCAACCATAAAGCCGTCCTAAAAATTCTTAAGGTCAACAAACAAGATAAGTTCCTCAATCACACACACACACACACACACAAAAACCCCACACAAACACACAAAACTGACCAAGTAATCAAACCCCTCCACACACTACTTTCTTCTTAACCAAAAGATATACCCGACCGATAAAAACGTATATTCCAACAGCTAATGCCATTAATCAACAATTTCGCACTTACACACCAAGTTCTTCAAAGGTCTAACGGTCAAAACAAAAGACACATTCCCTTCATTATCAACCCCACAACAACAACGTACCAAATATAAACAGAGGTTGATTCCAACTTTTGCTCTTTCCTCCTGATGAACTGTTGGTAACCCAACATTGAAACAAACATATGATTGTAGAAAAGAGGACATATATAGAAAAAATTATGTACATGTTCTTCCCAAATATATATATAAATCTTTTCCAACAATTCAAATAGATCTTAGTGTAGTACCGTATCTAATGCCATTCCATAGCCTGTGAAATAAAAAATATAGGTCCTTTTGCTTTTGTAGTGCCTGCTCTGGTATCATTCTGATAATAACGTATTTCTAGTTTGTGTTTTCATCTTTAATCCACTAAGTCATGTCTCTTTGAATATCCAGTAGTATAAGATGGCAGCTTGACGCCTGTAATAGAGTGGTGACGTTTTTAATGTTCCTTCTTTAATCCAAAACATCCAGATAGTGTTAATCACTGTTGGGTCTACTGAGGAAACCGAAAATTACAACAGTCAAAACATAACAACAAAGATGTACATCATTATTTATGTGCTGCGGCCGATTAATTTCCACCTTCCTGTTCTTTACTAGTTCAAATAGAATGTTCTTTTTATGTCTTCTCGCAAACATTCCAACATAAATGATTTTTCAAATGTCTAATTAGGTACCTCCACTAATTTTTAATACCTAAGTTTAAAAATGTTTTTTATAAATGACAAAGCATTCTTTAATTTTTTAAGTTCAACTTGAAAGCTGAATGATTAAATTTGCTATCTTCATTATGCAAAATATTCTGGTGCATTTCAAATAGAAATTATATTGATTGAAGTCGATTTTTTAAAATTTTTATGTGTATTGATATCATTAAAATTCGCCATTTTCACACATTTTTTGGCACATTAGAAAACAAAAGCTAATTCTCGGTTTTAAAAACTGTGCAAAAAAGAAATGTCACGTTATTTTCAGAAAACTGGCGAATTGAAAGTTAAATTACGTTTTTAAACAAATATTATTTACTTATAGCATAAAACACAGTATAATATTAAGTGAACGCTTTGTTTTATTGCTTTTTAAAGGAGACAACTCTTAAAAAATTATTTTTAATGTCATGTTTGAACTACCATGCTTACAAAAATAAGCATGTTCATATACTAAACAAAAAGTTAGATTATTTTAACTCTTGGTCCAAAATGAGTTAATATTTCAATTTTTATTTATTAAACACAGTTTTCACTTATAACAATATCACCTAACCGAATGAAAGTAATGCAGAATTTGAAGATTTATATATTATAAGTTTAAAAAACAAATGAACATAATTTTTGTAAAACTTTACCGAATTTATTTTAAGACAATAATGTCCATAATAAATCTTATCTCTAAAAGCAATTAAGTGTTTCTAAATAATGCCATAATTTTATGGCATTATTTTATTTGTTTTTTATTTTATAAAATTATTTTTTTATTTTTTTATTTTGAGCCAATTTTTTGGAAATGAATGAAAAAAAAATAATTGCAAGTTTAATTAAAAGCTGATAAATATTTGATTTGTGCAAAAACACTAATCGTAAATATTACATAGCCCGCTGACTCGAATGATTTTTAGCCAAAATCTCGAAGTACCAGAAAGGATTAAAAAACATAACAAAAAAAAATATTCTTCCGCTAAATAACGTCAATATTTTAAGTTTAGTGGCTTTCATCTTATGTTGTTATTCCAACAAAAGAGTAGAGATAGCTATGTTTAATTGTCAATATTATCCATTTCCATAATACGTGGTGTATGTATCGTGTGTTGAATGGGAACGGATATTCAAGAAACATTAGTTTTTTTTTATTTTAAATGGTTCTAAGCCACGATAACTTTGACAGTAGCGAGTTTTAAAAAAATGACACACTGAATTATATTTTTTTTTTGTCATAAGTCACCGCTTAAAATACTAACATTGACCTCGGGAGACGAGGTTTCAGTTAATTTCAAAATTTTGCTGGCAAACAAAACAAAAAAAAAAGAACTGAAGTTGAATTCTTTAGCATTTAAGGCGTAGTTTGTAGAGAAATTATCGATTATTTGTCGTTTATTGCCCAGAGGGCTAACACATTAATCAATATGGAGGTGGGGGGTAAAAGGATTTTCGTGGTAGCAAACGTTATTGTTGGTGTCTGCATCTTGAAACTTCCTTTCAAAACGAGATTTCCTTAGCATCTCATCTACACTGATGTTTTTCTTTTTGGGTGTTGGGTGTGTTTCTTGTCCTGCCAAGATTGCTTAAGTGGTTGGTCTGACGAGAAAAAACACACGTTCAACTCTGAACCTTAGCTACTATAATCCAGGGTCAAGAATGCTCAAGATGACATCTTCTGTCGCAAGTCTTTAAATGAATTTTGTCCTTTTAGACATGATTACCACCCGAGGCGGTAGATCCGGTTGACATATTTAATTCAACTTATCTATATAGAAAAGTTTCGTACGCATGATACCATTATGTAGATATATACATATGAAATGATCACAAAGAAAAAAGATAAAAGAAAAACGATAAATAAGTAAATTAAAAACAAGTAAATAAACATATAAAATACACGAAGTATACACACATAAAGATGCAAACATCACACGCACACACGAGAACACACGAATTAAGGCAGATAGATAAAACAAAGCGAAGCTCTCTTTGACTTTGGAAAAATTCAAACTAACGGCCAGGTCAACGCATACTTAGATAAACCACATCATCAGACCGCAAAAAAGCCCCAACTATAAATCCCCCCCACACACACACACTACAATTAATGACAGCAGGAGCAGCCAGGAATGACCATTCGCTAAAACGCACGGACTCGAACACAAGCTCTTCTACCATTCTGAAGATGAGATTTTGATCTCGAAATATTAATGTATAATAAATAGGTAATACCCAATAACTTCTTTACCTTTTATTTTACTAAACAAATTGTGACTGCCTTTAAGACCTAACCATATATGTAAAACGTTCCAACAAAACAGTAGCACTAATCACGACCGAAATCAGAAAAACCTACTGTTAACAAATCGGCAAAGTAAGTCGTCAAACCCAAAAGGTACTACCAAATGGGTAAAGGGGAATAAAAAAAACAACAAACAAACAAAGCATAATCCGTGTTCGAAAGAAAAAAAAAACCCAAGATGAAAACCTTAACAAGAAAGAGCTCAATACAAAAGTAGAACAAAAACACGAACTAAATCTAAAAGTGAGCCAAAAGTCGACCGCAGATTCACTGACGATCCGGCGAGTGAAACCGCGGTCGACGTTTGGCTCACTTTTAGGTTTAGTATATATATATATATATATATATATATATATATATATAATTTTATTAGAAATTTATAATAAAAACATAGTTTACTGCAACACAAGAGCCGTTATGTTTCGGTACTATCTTATTAGCACCTCGTCAGGCAGTGAAATATTTTTCTATTAATAATCATTATATATAGAAGCTTAAAAACAACACAATTTTAATCAACCGATACACAAAGACCAATGGTTTATCTAGTTTGACATCGTTGATTATTGCCCTTCTATTTCCACAGACTTATTTATTTTGGCATTAGAATTCGCTGTAGAGTTTTCCGATCTAACTAACGAGAAACGGATAATAATCATGAGTGCAAAACGACCCGTACACATCCACAACAATGAAAAATGAAAAAATACAAATGTGAGAACATTTGAATTCACAATGGGATCTCTAGACTCCGCTGAATCCTCAAATCTTGTTAGTCTACTTGTTCTGTACAACCTGCCAGCGTATAATTCTATAAATATAGAGTATATGGCGTTGTACAGGGATGATGGTCTTATGGTGGTGAAAAATTCCGCTAATACCAAAGCCAATATTATTTTTAAAAATATAAAGTGCGCTGAAAAGTCTTAACATTAAGGTGACTATAAAAACTAATCTAAAAATGTAGACTTCCTAGATGTAATACTTGATATAGTCGATGACACTTTTTCTCCCTACTTAAAAACTAACGCAAATCGCTTTACATTTAACCAGTCTCCATCAGTCATCAAGTATAAACCCTTCTCTATTGAAAACAGAATTAGTAACAATTCTTCTAATGAAAACAGAGCAAATTCTATGAAACTGCCCTTAAAAACAGCGGCTATAAATGCCCTGACCTGAAATACAACAAACATAACAATGAAAACAGAGAGAAATATCATTTGGTATACACCCCCATTTAAGCAAATAAGTACTAAATTAGGGCATAAACTTAAATTAGTTGAAAAACACTTCAACCCTCTTATCCAAATTTTTTAGCAGAAATTCTCTGTAATTAAGCTATATCTGTAGTGATAACCTTGAAGATCATCAAAAACATAATGGAATTTTAAGTAGATATTTTAATAAACAATCAACATCGTAAAAATATTAACAATTACAATAATTGCAATTGCCAAAAACTTAAGTGTCCATTAGCAAATAAATGCCTAACTGACTCTATAGTCTGCCTATGCACTATTTCTACCTTAGAAAATCCCACAGTAATCAAATACCAAGAATACTTTCAAAATCCGCCATTACTTTCACACCTTACCTTTTAGTAGTAAAACTTACCGCATTAGCACATCACTTTCTACTAATTATTGGCAATTAAGATGCCAATAAAACCCCTACCGTAAAATGGCAAACATTAAAAAAAACAACTTTGCATTCTATGTGTACAAGAAAAATTACAAATTATTAAATTCCAAAAACTAAACTTACCCAATAAACGTAACAAACTCCTATTTTTCATTGTCTAAAATATACCCTTAAGTATAATTATTCCTTCCTAATATAATATAACTAGACACCTATAATCTATCTTCTAGTATATATTGATTGATTCTCCCATCTTCTGATAATTTGTTACGGCTTAACGGATAGATCACCCACTAAGTCAATCACATATGTTTGACGTGCAGTGTATTTGAAAAAACTTTTCCGTATTTGTCTCTTGTCAACGACTTTATGTTGAATAGTTTAAAGAAAATCCTGTAACCGTTTCACGATGACCCACGATAACTTTTCAGATTTGCTAAATGCTACATATGCTTTTATATATGTATCATTATATGTATCATTATATGTATCATTCAAATTATTTTCATCACTGTCAGACAATTTCAGTGACCACATCAGCCCTTAAACACATACGTACGTGTGCTTTGGTAGTCGACATTTTGATCGTGTTTAGACTAATTTTATTTTTCTTTGGAAGTTCTATGTGCTGGTTCAGGTTAGACTTTTCGGCTTGTTTCTCTCTCTCTCTCTCTCTCTCTCTCTCTATATATATATATATATATCTATATATATATATATATATATTCCAACGGAATTATATCCAGTAAAATAAAAATCACCATGATGAACTTTGAGTTGCACTCAACTAAGTTAATATTCAAATGGAAGCAGATTTCTTTTCTGGTAAGAAGTATTTAAATTTTTTTCCCGGGCGTAAATTTTAAAACATAATATTTCCACCCAGCCCTTGATATTTCATCGTCGACATTTTGATCGTGGTTAAACCAATTTATTTTTTCTTGGAAGTTGTAGGTACTGATTCTGGTTCAAGGTTGATTTTTCAGCTTGTTTCTACTCAGCCTTAAATGTTTGATTGTAGACATTTTGGCAGCAAAAATATTTTTAAAGACATTCTTAAGTGAACGTTTGTCCTCACATGTAAAAATATCTGAAAATTCTCTTGTGACTAGTAAGGGGTCTCATGACTTCAACCAAGTTAAAACTTAAATCTGTTTTTAACTTTTATTGAATTGGAGTAGATAGACTCGACTATCGCCCGGTACATACTTCTCCCCTTCTTTTTTTAAAAGTAGTAGAGGTTCATCTCTTGTTTTCTGTTTAAGAGATTTCCCGGTTTTCTTCTCTCCTCAGGTACTAATAATGGTGCTGTCGCAGGTTTTTTGTAATGTATGTGGATGGTGGCAATGTCTTTTCATGCTGAGGATACCGGGTTGACAGTTTCCTGGTTGCTGCTTCTGACTGGTAATTAGAAGCCCGAACGCTTGCGTGACGTCTTCAAAGGCTGCTTTGATCAACAGTTGAATAATATCGGGGTTCTTGTAGTGCCATGTCACGCATAGATATGTGTCCCTGCAAGTGTCTTCGGTGGGCAACTCTAAGGTCTCATGATGCAAACTGCACCAGTTCCCTTCCAGTACATGTTGAATTTGACGACTAATTGTTACTGTGACTTTGGGCCTCTCCTTACCAAAAAAAAAACCTGTAATCATAACATACAATCAAAGAAATAAAACTAAACCAGTTAAAAAAAAAACCCACCTAAACCTGTCTTTCTCCAACGTCCGTGGTATCCTTACCAACTTATACAGCATTGAATCTTCCTCTACGAAAATTCCCCTGTCATCTTAGCTTTCTATGAAAATAACCTTGACCCTGCTACTCCTTCATTTGATTTCTATATCCCTGGCTACCTTCCCTTCTTTAGGAAGGACTTCAATGTCCGTATGCATGGTCTTGGCGTTTATGTAAGCGAACATCTCCCTCTAGCTAGGATTATTCTCTTGAATCTCCAGATCATTCTTCCATGTCTCTTTACTAAGCTCGGTTAGCTATATTTTCTTTCTCTACCGCTCCCTTTCAATTCCTGACTGTACTGTATTAGCATCTCGAACAATATAAATAAGGCCATTTTCTCTCATCCGTTTGCTAATATATTTATGTTCGGTGACTTTAATGCTCACTACGCCAAATGACTGGAAAACACTGTCACAGATTATGCTGGTGTCCATGCCATGAACTTTTCAAACACTCAGTCTCCAACACAAGTGTTGGATTTTCCCACGCGTTTCGCAATAATCTTAATGAATTCAGCTCACTGCTAAATCTGTTTCACTTCTATCCCCGACTCCTGTCATGCCAAGTAGCTCTATCCTCTTAGCAACTCGGATCTTACCGTGGCTTCCGTTAATATCTACTATTGCTCTCCATCTTCTTCCAGCAGAATATCCAACTACTATCAAAGAGCGGACTGGGATGCGTTCTGTGACTTCATCTGAGGTCTCCTCTTGGGTGAAAGTCGACATGTTTTCATCCCATCCAGGAAGTTCCGACTCAAACCTCATTCTTCTCCTTGGTTCTCTCCTGCTTGCTCGGTATCCGTTACCCACAGGAACCACGGCTTTATTGGAGTAATGCGTCTGACCATAATCGGTGCCTTTTTGTCTCTGCTCACAGTGAATGTAAGCAAGTCCTAAATGATGTTAATCTGTTGTTTAAAATGAAGCAGCGTAAAGCATCCCGCAAGTCTGCCTTTAAGGAATACTGGCAGTTCTGCAAAAGTGTGCTAAACAACAACAAATATTCAATCCCTCCTTTAATCAGTAAATTTGAGGTCCTCAGAGCAATAGCGTGCACGCAGATTCTCTACATCTACATTTGATTTGCCTGGAGTGTAAGCTCCCGACTTTCAACCTAGAACTAAGGCTAAACTGAATGACGTTTGCATTAACCCCTCGTTGTTCACTAACATAGTTTTAAAGCTTGACCAACCCCACCCACACATCATAAGGCGAGCGGAGGTGACAGAATCCCAGTGATCGTCATGAAGAAATGTGCCCCTAAACTCTTCTGTTCTTTCAAAACTCTACAACTACTGCCTCTGTGCTTCTTGCTTTCCTGATTGCTGGAAGAACTCCGGAGAACCCTCACACCCTTCTAATTATCATCCTATCAGCCTTTTACTCATTTTGGCAAAGTGTTCGAGGATATGTTGAGGTAGTTCAACATCTCACAGCTCATTTTCCGACAACCAGTATGGCTTTCGCTGATATGCTAACGACCATCACAGAATACATATACTAGGCTCTCGATAAGAACGGCGAAGCTAGATCTGTTGCCCAGGATATCTCCAAAGCATTTGACAGTCTGACACGCTGGT
Organism: Ascarosepion bandense; assembly: GCA_037127315.1. Classification (NCBI taxonomy): domain Eukaryota; kingdom Metazoa; phylum Mollusca; class Cephalopoda; order Sepiida; family Sepiidae; genus Ascarosepion; species Ascarosepion bandense. Next base: position 1,045,707 of record JBBBDQ010001454.1, on the reverse strand, counting down.
CTTTTGCGCAAGCTACAGGACTATGATATAACTGGATGCTTGTTGATTTAATCCAATCGTTTCAATCAAATTGCATAATGAAGTTAGTATTGAATGGACATGCTTCCAGATCCTATTATACGAACGCAGGTGTTCCTTAAGGCTCTATCCTAAGTCTTGCGCTTTTTGGAGATATTGAACAATCTCCCTGATCAGATCTACACTGACACCACCATTTACTCTCGTTTTAATAGAAAATCTGCCAAAGCAAACTTCGCTGCTAATCTTGAAAAGCACTTCCAATCTGCGGTGGACTGGGTTAAGAAATGGCTCGTAAATTTTAATGCTTCCAAAACGAAGCTACTGTCCTTTTTGACTACCATAGTCTCCCTGAAAGCGATAAACTGTGCCTCCTCGCTCTTTCACAGCCGATCTCAAGTGGAACATTGAATCAATAACTACATCTACTGCTAGGAAGATGGGGTTATTGTTTTGGTCTAGGAAGTTTTTTCTCTTTGAATCTTCTTGCAAATATATAAATCTACCATCCACCCGTTCATTGCTGTCACATTTGATCTGGTGCCCCTGCTATGTATCTCAGGGTTTTCGACAAAATCCAAAGGAGAATCTGCAATGTAATAGATCCCGACCTGGCAGCTCGACTCCAGTCATTTTCTCAAAGACAAGATGTGACTTCCCTGTGTCTCTTCTACAAATATTTTCACGGGTTCCCATCCGACGAGTTTAGCTCCCTGGTGCCCACCTCTGCACGACTGGCAACTCTAACTACTAGACTGGCAACTAGGCCCCATCCTTTTACAGAAAAAAAAACGATCAAATTTAACCGAAACTTCTACTTTCTCGCACTTTCTGCCTATGTAATTCCCTTCCGTATACTTGCTTCCTTGTTACTGATTTAAGAGTTTAAATGCAACGTCAATTGCCATCTCTTATTTTCTTGACTATCATCTTTTCCCCGACACCGCATGTACCTTGTTTTTTTTTCTCTTTCCGCTTTAATCTCACGCAGCTCTCTTCACATCAGTGTTTCCATCTTTCTCTTACCCATTCTACAACAACACCTGTGACCCGTTCCTCTTTTTCTTCCCTCACTTATGTAAACCTCCTGCTCACCATTAATAGAAATGACTTGCTTGTGGTGAAACGATTAAATATATGTATGTGTGTCTATTCACCAAATACTGATATCCTAACTTAACGACAGCATTTCATTCCAACGATCTGATTACTGATGACTTGTACTTGACCATTATATCGGGCTTACGATGCTCGTCATGGAGTTTTGCGAACCAGTTCCAGATTAGCTTTAATATATGAAAGGATTTCAGAAATATTGAAAGAGAAACACCATTTCACTTCCACATCCATACATTATGGTGGAGATAGCTGTTTCTTTTATTCAATATTTTAGTCACTGATATTTCATGTGATCTTAAATAATTTTGGACATACTTGAGTTATCCTTAGATTCAATTCAACTTTTCTTTTTCGACTTGCAGGTTAAATTTATTGCTGAACGACCGCTCAGGAAACATTGTTGGCACCACACTTTTACGTAATAATCTGTCTAATGGCTCTGATATTAATATTTAGCATCTTATCACTAGCCTAAAACTTCATTAATTTCCAAAAACCACTGCATCATCCCATTTTATGATACTTTAAATTACATGAATTTCCCCACTGAAAAAACAAACAGCAAACAATGATAATTTACAGTGTCTTAATCTATGTTTTTTGGGGGTTTTTTTTTTGTTATTTTTACTCGTAGGTGGAGTTTTATTTTTCATAACCCTTTACAAGAATGAAATTTTAAAATTTTTACTGTTTCTGGAATCCCACTAATCAATTGAATCTTTCAAGCTTCACCAGAAATTATAATTTAGCTTCAAGATGGGACCACTAGGAAAATGAAATACTTCTATATTGTTTTGAACAAATCTTATTAAAAGGTCCAATTCTTTTCAAGCGGCAACTATTGCATTGAAGAAAAACTTTCACTTTTCAATTTCACTTTACGTATCTACTTTTGATCCATCCTGTTTACTGGTTCCATTGTCCGTGACCTTAAGCGTTACATCACAAGCACTTACATTGTTCGTGAAGCTCTCAAATTTAATAAAGGATTTGTGCTCGCTTTATAAATTCATCAGTCACTATGCATCTTACATATATATATAAATTAAAAAAGGATTAATTCAATGATGTTGAATGACCATTTCGATATGAAGATCCCCACGGGGGATAACACATCACCTCAGCAACAGAAAGATCCTTTCAGATATATATATATATATATATATATATGTGTGTGTGTGTGTGTGTGTGTGTAAAATTTTAGATATTCTACAATTTCATGGGTAATACGTATTTCGCAGACAAACCTTGCTGCTCGTCAGACCCAAATGATACAACAGTTAATATTCAAAATAATACAGAAAATCATTACACACAGACACTCACGTGCCCATATCGAGAATAATCATTTGCAACGGTAATCTGCAAAAACAATTCCTTGCTCACTCAAAAAAAAAACAGAGAAAAAGAAAAACATAGAAAATTGATAAAAGACAGGAAAGGAGAACGAACAGTATAAAGGGAAAGTAAGTTAACGTCTTAGATCGACACCAGCGTCTATTGCAATTCATCTGCTTTCTTAGAAAAATATGACATGGAAATTTAACATTAAAATTTCGTTATAAATATAATGGGATATATTTACGGAAAAAATTAATTGTAAATCATATTTTAATACAAATTAAAATATAACCACTAGTAGTATTATATCATAAATATAGTTAAAATAATTAACAATGAAAATGATAAATGAAATATTAAAATACAATATTAAAATACAATCTTAAAAATATCTTAATATATGTGTATAATAATAGATATATATATCAAAGATTGTTAACAGTATTAATATTTTAAAAAGATCTTAAATAATATTAATAAAATAATATATATATATAAATAAATATTAACACTAATATTATTTAAAAAAGATTTTCAGTAATAGTAATAAAATAATAAACATACTACTAATAAAAAACTAAAAATATAAAGATTTTAACAATATTATTTTAAAAAATATACATACATACATACACATACATACCCCCACACACACAAAACACACACACATACATAAAAATATAAATATTGATACACATACATATATATTCATATACACGCATACATAAAAAATACATCCAAAAACAAATATATATATATATATATATATATATATATATATATAGGAAAAACTGCGAAAAAGTTGTAAGTTAAAAAATGTATTTTTTTTTTACAGTATTTAGTTACTTCTATTATTATATTTGATATTTCAGACCGTCCTCGGCCGTTCTTCAGAAACAAATGATTTTAAAATTTAAATTAGAAGCGTCCGTCGCGAGAGCGTTCGTCGAGAGATTGTTTACATCACGTGACGCAGAAAGCGACAGATTTTTTAATATTTGTAAACGTAAACCTATCTTTAATAATACTTATAAATGTTGTTTTAAAGAATTTTTAAGTGTATCTAAAAAATGTTTAACTATTGAAATATTTATAAAGATTCAAAACACCTAAGTCCCTATTTAAACCTAGCCTGTATGTATTTAATTTTAAAAATCCAGTATTTTTCTTTCTTTATGCGTGAGAATGTATAATTAAAACCAGAATCTATTAGTAAACATTTGCAGTTTTCTAATGTGTGTCCTGGTTGATTGAAGTGTTCTACTATGGGTGAATACCGGTTTTTTTGGCGTATGCTTAGTTTATGATTATTGAAACGGAATCTAAAGCTATTTCCAGATTCACCAATATATCCACTATTTGAACATATTGAACAGAAGAGAAAATATATTATATTTTGGCTGTCACAGGTGAGGCGTGGTGGGTGTAATTTGATGTTGGTGTTGGGTATAAAAAATACTGCATCGTTTACTAAATGTTTGCAAACTAGACAACGAGATTTCTTACATTGGAAATTCCCAGATAGGTTTGTATTTTTTAGATATTTGGTAGAAGTGAGAATAGCTGATAGGTTGGGTGTTTGTTTCATTGCATTGGGTGGTTTATCGAAAATGTCTTTGATTTTTTTTTTTTTTTTTTTTTTTTTTTTTTGATTGGAGGTTCTTGTAATCATTTTTTAAATTTTGAATAAGTGTGTGGGAATATTGATTGTGGTTAAAAACCATGGGAATTCGGTTGTTGTTTTTTCTTTTCTTGTATGTGAGAAGTGTGTTACGATTTATGTGGATGGTTTTATTTAGTGCTTCTTTTATTATTTTTATTGGGTATTTACATTTTAGAAATTGCTTTGTTAGGTTGTTAATGTTGTATAGAAAATCTAGATGGTCTGAGCATATGCGTTTGATTCTTAGAAATGAGCTGTATACGATAGATTGTTTAATTTAAGGGGATGACAACTGTTAAAGTGTAGGAATTTATGTTGGTTTGTGGGTTTGTTGTATAGACTGGAAAGTGTATGTTTGTTTAATTTTATCATGACATCTAAGAGACAGATGTGTATGAGTACTCCATGGTAAATTTAATTGTATTGTGGAAGTTGTTGCAGAAAGTAAAAAAAGTTTTTTTTAATTTTTCTAATCCATGAGTCCATAATAAGAAAATGTCATCAATGTATCTAAAATAATGTGATGGTTTATATTCTGAATTGTCTAGTATCTTTCTTTCTAAAATGTGCATAAAGATATTGGCATAAGTAGGTACTATTTTCGTGTCCATTGCTGTGCTACTAATCTGTAAATAGTGTTTGTTGTTGAATTTAAAATTATGTGTTAAAATGAAATTTATTAATTGGCATATATCTGTAATTTGGTTGTTAGGTAATTTGCTATTATTAAGGAACTCATGGCAAGCTGATACTCCTTCAACATGTGGAATGTTCGTGTACAGAGACATAACATCCATCGTTACTAGGATATTATCATCGTGGACTAAGTTAATGTTTTGTAATTTGTTGAGAAAGTCAGTAGTGTCTCTAATATAACTAGGTATGTCAGGCAATTAAAGAATTAGGATATTGTCTATGTACCCAGATATAAGTTCTGTGAGGGTAGCAATGCCTGATATTATGGGTCTGCCAGGTGGTGTGATTTTAAGAGCTTTTGAAATTTTATAGATCTCTTCATTATTTGATTGTTTAGTTTGATGTGGGTTGGATGAAGAGGTGTTAGGGTGTTTTTCTGAAATAATTTTGGGGAGTTTATGTAGTTTTGGGATAGTGTAGAATGTTGCTGTTTTGGGGTTCTCAGGAATAAGAGATTTTTTCATTTTTTATGTTGTGGTTCAGGTTCTGAATGAGAAGTGATAATTCTGTTTTGTAAGTGCTAGTCGGATCTAGAGGTACATATAATCTGTTATTTTGAAGTTGTGATTCTGCTTCTTTAATATAGTTGTTAGTGTCTAATGGTCATAGCTCCACCCTTATCGGCTGGTACGATAATTATGTCTCGGTTGTTTTTAAGTGTATAGATGGTTTGGTGTTCTATTTTGGATGAGTTGTGTTTTTTATTTGGTGTCCTTTGTTTTTTAAGAAGTTATTCATGTGTTGTCTGGCTTTGTTGGCATCCAGTGGTGGTTACGTCCGCTTGGTGGAATCCATAGGGTATTATTTTTCGTAAGAGGAAGTTTGGAGTATGATTGGTCAGCGCTGTAGAAGTAGATTTGTTGTCTGAGA